>JAGFZM010000046.1:940472-959435 GCA_017657215.1 Limnothrissa miodon
ATAACACAATGTTCTGCACGTAGCCTATAGATGTAATGTATTAAAATGATTGTTAATTTGGTCCGGTAGACAGTCTGAAACATTGCAAATTGTAGATGGGGACTCTTGAATCCTCGGGTCAGCAGAATTAACCGGCCACATGAGGAAACTCGCGTAACCGCGGTTACATGGTTGGATCACTTGAGTCATCCGGTTAGCGCCAGAGCGAGTCTCTCCTCGTGTTAGAAAAGCAAATCCACAACAAACGCTATTTTTTTCCACTTCTGAAATAACATGATGTTCTGCAAGTAGCCTACAGATGTTGTTATGACCTTAAAATTATTATACAGTTTACTCTATTTTACTGATGTTAGTTTTCCTATCTCTTGTATGGAACAGTTTCTATTAACTTTAATGTCATTTGTGGTGTGAGCGACCTCTACTGGTCAACACTGATATTTCAGTGCATATTGTTTAAAGTTCGTTTGAGACATAATAATAATAATGATGATAATAATAATAATAATAATAATAATAATAGCTATGCGTAATAATACTACCACTACTAATAATAATAATAATAACTAATAATAATAATCTATTAATCCCCTGGGTGAAATTCAGGAAAACACAGTCACTCTGGCTATGGGCCTAATATAGATAACATCATTAGTTGTCTTCTATTAGCAGTCTATATAATGTAAGGCTATGTTATTATCCCATAAGTAGCCTAGCATAATAAACATATTAGTAGATCCAGCAGTGGTAATAACAATTGTACACTAGGACTAGGAGTTTTCTTGTCGATTTAGCAATACTGACTCAAGTGACTCGCATAACCCGGATCAGTTGAGTGAGTGACTCAGAATAACCCGAATCCTGAAGAATCGATTTTGCCAGGCCTACATTGAAGGGGACCGAATCTGCACGAGTTCGGTGGAACGGAAAATTCACGGCACAACTTTGCTCACGCATATACATCTCTTGTTGCAGGGTGTACACATGCATCTTAATTTTCTCTCATTAAAAATATTGTTCTGCGATTCTTATAGCACACATTTTGGCTAGACCTAATGTGAGTTAAAGTTAGCCTACAGGCTAATAGTCCATATTCACTGAAATGCAAGATTAAAAGCGCCATTGTCAAGTAGGCCTACACTCAACAAGGGCGCGTCTTCTAAACAGCCCAATGGAACGAATTAGAAGCCTAATTTAGTGTAAATTGCAGGTTGAAAAGTTACAGAGTTAATGCTATATGGTTATTAAACATAAATATTAGAACTACCAAACCTAGTTGTGTATGGTCATTTTTGAATATAACAAGAAAAAACTGTACTTTTAACCACTACCACTCACTTCCACAAGGTGAAGCGTTACGTCACAAGAGGAACTCACCGCAAGAACTGCGTTAGTGTTAATTAGTTTTGAGAGGTTCTGTACTTAGTTTTAGCTTCAAAATACGTTTATCTCACGGCACAGCCCACACAAATAACTGTCAAACATAATGTGAGGGCAATATCAGTACATTTATTTCCTTTCTGATGATGGGCATTGCTAATTAAATCACAAGGAATATAGGCTACCACTTAAGGAAACAGCTAGCCTACTTGACATTTAATGCATCTTGACATGATGGCTTGCCTGTAACGTTACAATGTGCATCACTACGGCTCTGAATAAGACTACCGACACCATGTACGTAATGAATTCAGTCATTGACCCTCATTGCTATTCTACGTTATGGCCAGATTTTGAGAATATTTAGGCTCTCTCATATTAGCACTCCAGCTAGCTACTCACCAGGACAGCTGACCAACACGCCATTCATTCTCCTCACACCAAGCTTCAATAACTCTTTCAGGGCCATGATTCCTGACAATTTCCTCTCTCACGCTTGACAGGCTCAACACTGTAGGGCTACCGTCAGTAAAGAATTCGTTGGGTTTCCACCGCTGTCTCCCAGTCATCCTCGTTCTCCATTGCATTGCGTTAGGGCGAGAGTGGCCTCACTTATGTTCTTTATGGGCGCCTATGGAAGAGTATTGCTTAACCCACAAATCTATAATATTAGGATTTTGATATTAGGAGAGGTGAAAGTAAGCATGTCTATAAATGTTCATGAGAAATTTGGTTTTGATTGATCACTGTTTTGGCACATTAAGCTACGTTAAGCTTTGTCTGTAGGCTACAATCACAATGGGCGCCTATGCAGAGGAAAAAGCGTAGGCTAGGTATCATCCATAGTTTTGGGAATTCGGTTTTGATATTTAGAGAGCTGAAAGAAGGCCTAAAAAGAGACGTCCATGAGAAATCTGGTGATGATTGATCGCTGTTTTGGTACATTAAGCTACGTTTTGCGTTTACACGTTAAGCATTTTAGGTTGTGCCGATTCTTATGAGTTCCTTTTGTGACATAACGCGGAAATAACAACGAACTCCATTCAGATCCTGAGGTTATAGTTCTATCACAAATGCATTAGTTCTCTTGAGACCCATTTTCTTGGTTCCCTTAAGACCCATTCAGACATAGGAGGAGAGATGAGAGAAGAGAGATAAGAGATTACATGCAAAATAATCACTAAAAATTGCTCTATTTTGACTATTGTAGCCAATGTACCAGTAGATTTGTTAAGTTTGCCCATTAAAATTTCCCTAAAACAATTTTTTATCAAGCATAGAACAAATGTATATGCATCAATGTCTGCATATTTTGGAAGACAATTGTATACAGCATTGCCCAGAATAAGAAACCATTTAGCTGTTTTTCAGATGTTTTGCTAGCTCTCTGGTGCTCTATGTATCATTCACTTGTACAGCAATCATTAGGTACCCTTCATGCTTGCACTAGCTTACAATTACTATTGCATTAATGGCATAAGTAGTAGTCCAAATATTAGCTAATTTTCCTTCCATTTCATGTTCAAATTGTCCAAAGCAATTTGGAATAAGTCTTCAGAAATTGGATATACTTTGCCAGAATGACTAAACAATACTTGGAGCACTGGAACACTTGGGATACTATGAAACATGGGTGAGTCATCTTGTTTATTTTACCCTCAATTCAAAGCTACATTTAGATTGAGCAACTCATTGAACATTATAGTAAATAATCTGAGAATGTTCCTGCAAAACAGGATAGCCAAACTCCAACTCATGTTTGTTTTAGAAACAGGCCTAGTTAGTGAGGGTCCTTCATTTCTTTAGTTATGTGTTTCATGCAGGCTACACATAACCAAAGTATTTTACAATATTTCATTGTACAGACTAGCAAGTTTGCAGAGCAGAGCAGAGCTATCTGCTCTTTGTTTAAACAAAGAGGCAACACTTAGGCTTACTACAATATTCTATAGGGGCGTGAAATAGGCATGAACATCAACAAGTTCTGGATGCAGAGGTAATCTAACAGCTGTGTGAATTGCACACAATTGCTCCAATGTACTGTAATTCTAGACGTATTACTGAGGAGGATGAGACAATTAGACCTCCAGCAGAGGTCCTAGATATCGGGACTCGGGGCTAAGTACCAGGGTATCCCAGCCCAATTTTACCTTGTCTGCAGGTTAAATATTATAACTGAAATCATTCAAATTGGCTAGTAAGTTGTTTGATTTTTAACTCACATTTGAATCTGTGCTAATTTAGAGCTCTGATCACTTGTGATGTAAAACAAAGAAAAAAATATTTCATCTTCTGAGATCTCAAGCAACTGGTAAATTTCCAGCAGTGTCTTGTTAGCTTTACTATGCCATTACCTGACTGGCAGGTGTTCCCCTAGCTTGGTGAAGAGCCCGAGTGTAGGATCCATCCTGGTATACTTGGTGGATGACATGTACCCCACCAGCACTACTGCCAGACCAGTCGGACTTCCAGGATAAACTCCAGTCATAATCCCATTCTGGATTGGAAAAAAAAGACAAAAATGTCACAGATTTTATATGATGTTACGGAACTGCCAAACATGACACTGGATAGAAATTGTGTTTTTGAAGTTAACAAAATAATTTAAAAAAGAACATAATCTGTGGAGTCAGTCCACTTACATGTACTGTTTATCTTACCTTGAACCTGATAAACTTCTTTTTCCATGAATGCAAGCCGGAAAGGTAGATTTGTCGCAGGGCTTCATGGCACAGTTGAAGATCGATGCCGTCAGGGGTGACAGTAAACTGAAAGGCCACCGCCTGATGAGCTTCTGCCATATTGGCTGTTAAGACTTACTGTTTGGGGCAAAAAAATTGCATTGGTTATCAGCAGGCAGCACAACAAACCTCTGAGTAGGTCAAAATGACGATCTAGTCCATCTACGCACATCACTCGCTAAAGGCTAGTACCTTGCCATCTATGAAAAATGTGTCAGATGAGTAAATGCACTGTATTTAAATTAATATCCAAGAGCTTATCAACCAGAATATACTAAAAATGGACTTTCGAATTATATGGCTGATAATGCAACAAACTCGCAAACAGGCACTAGTCTATTAAAAGTATGATAAAATGCTAACACATGATAGTAAACGTCCACTGTTGTTAAAATCAGACACAGTCACCTTTAGATCATGTTAATTACATCTACTGTCCTTCATTTGAATAGAATTCAGGCTAGCTATCTTTCTTTCATTAACAAGGTCAGTGAAGATAAGCTTGAAAGTTCATGCAATATGGCTCTTTGTATTGTCACAATTCTGCCAGATATGTTTCGGCAAATTGAACGATTGATGTTTGATGAAAAAAAAAAATGTTAATGTGAGCAAGGATATAGGGAAAGTTTGCCTGCTTGACATGCTTATCATAGTTACTGTGGGTAAATAACTGCAGAGAAAATGCCTCTGTCATGCCTCTGGGGGATGGGATGAAAGGGTGTGGCTTTCTAAAGTGCATAGTAAAGGAAGTATTAAAGTAAAGGAAGGTAATGAATGGTATACTGTAGATAAAAAGCAGGAGATGTGGCTTGCTCGGTGGAGATGGGGGGTGCATGTGTGTTTGGGTGGGGGGTTGAAGGGGTGGGGTAGACAGCAACTAACTTCAGAGTAGGTCAAAATGATGAGTTAGCCTAAATGAGATGAGGTAGACTCATAGGCCTAATAAGTCTCACTGCACCTGTCAGGCGTTCGATATCACGGCGTGACCATAGCAACTGAATGATTTGCCTGGGGTTAAAGCGCTGAGATGGCAAACATTAACGACAACACAACGACGAAAACAATTGATATAACTGAAATCGCCACTAATCAGATAAGCTAAACCAAGTAAAAATAATTTGTCTGGGTAGAACTAGCCAACGTTCCATGAACGCTATCGCAGAAAAAAGACACAAAGTTGACATAGAAGCAGGGCCTGGAAATTATAAAACATTAACTGCACTAAACGACAGACCCGTTAATAGCAAAAGACTTGCTGCCTGAGTGGCATTTAAGGTAGACATCTAAAGGCTCCATACTAGCGCCCATGTCGGTCTTCCTCCTCTACCCGCCTCGCTACCCCATCCCCCAGCGTTGTTTCCCGTGATCACATGACTTGCCGGTGCCACTGGAAACTAGGGGAAAGGTCGCGCGTTGAAGCATGCGACTGTTTAGGCACTAAAACATCGTGCGTAAGTAAGTCACACTGACAAATACAACCACGCAGAATTGGAGAATGGCGACTGAAATAGCCTACATCGGACGTTAACAAATGCAAATGTAAAAGCATTATCTCACTTCTTTTCATATCGCGTTGGGAGTGATTGGTGCCTCCTATTAATCAGCACATCAGACTGCTGTCCCGTAAAATTCCTACTACAAGTGAGTTCATGCCAAAAGAAACGACATTTTCATAGACCAATCTAAATTAGCCTACTCAAAGACCAGCATAGACTACATTGCCTCCTCAATCTTAGTTGACCTCTCTTTGGACTCATGCCCTCAGACAAACGCATTTGCCGACCTGGCTCTACGGCGGCATTGTAACACTAGGTAGCTGACTGCCAACATCTGTTGGCAGATGTTGTTTATGTTACAATTTATTACACAATTACGACAAGGTAAGAACGTGGCCTCAGTCAGGTTCCTCGAAAGAAACCTTCATGGGGGCTTTTGTTGTCGTTAGGTCTTGACTACTTGCAAACAAAAACCGCCCAAGTTCTTTCTAAAGCCGGAACTAAACCAACATACGTGCACTTTAAAATGTATAATACGATGTGTCATAACCTATTTTATAACTTAAAAGGTATGACCAACTTTAATAAACTATGTACACCTGATACTAGAGAGGAAATAAGACAGCACAGGATGCCGGTTCGTGAAACGACGCAGCAGTGGCGCCGTTGCTATTCTGCCATATTAGCCTAATTTTATGTTAAAAACTTAACATCTGCTTAACAGAAATCACACAGAATAAAGGTATGTGTTACATCCCATCCTTACCTGTGTGTTTCAGGTCTTTTATAAGCTTGTAGTCGAGTGTGTGTATTATGGAAAGGCCGGGCGGGCTGAGTAAGAAACACAGCAGATCTGACCGACTTAACGCGCTTGATGAATGAAGTGAACAAGGACACACACCATAAAGGACCGCCCATGACGTCATCACATTTCAAGATATAAGATAGGTTCGATGTAGCCTTTGACCCACAATGATTTCTGCATCGACTGAACAACTATGCGGTGACAATAATATTCCAGTTCTGTTTCTGTAACACTTCTGTAACTTAATAGAAACACAAATATCATGTGGCAGTTGTTCTACTAAAGGTACATTGTGAAAATGTAGGCTACTGTAAAGAGAGGGTCTGATAGAAAACATCTGTACAGTGACACACACAGACACACAGACACACACCCACACACACATCCTAAAAAAAGAAGGGGGGGTTACAGGTTTGGACAAATCTAATGTTAAATGAATGGTATTTAATCAATGTTGTATAAAACTCAGTGAACTCAAATAACATGGCTATGGATTGATTTGCACCACATTTTTAATGTTTATAAACATTTTTTAATTAAATACTTGAACCAAAATAAATGTGGAGTGGGCACGTTTATATAAAATGATCTTGACAGGCCTAGAACTGTTACTAAAGAGATCAATTTATATTCATCCTACTACTTCAAAACACTGACAAGCACGTTCACACACAGACATACAGTCCATCTACAATATGCTCTCTGGGAGCTGACAGATATCTGTCGTGACAGACATCATCAATAGCCTGTGATTGGCTTGCTCTGTTTTGGCTTCATGCTACCCACTACAGATATAATTGCATGTTAGAGTGTCACAGTACAAGCTTTGTGAATGATCTTAGTTGTTGCTTTGGATACAGTAGAAAGATTTCCAGATTTTGGTATTTGGTATGAAGCGCATGCTATTATTGAAAATGCACATTAGCAACATTAATAACGACTGCAAGACAAGGCCAAATTAAGCTAAAGTGAAAAAGTTCCAAGCCATAATCCAGGAATGTGGTTAGGTTCGTACACATGAGCTGGTAGGCTCAATAATTGTACTGTAATGCTGCATGGTTGGAGGAAAAGTAAATATACAGGGGTAATAAACAGAGCAAATGCAGTAGTTGCAAACGGGTGATAACTTGACTGTTACCTATCTGTACCCAAAAGCTTAAAAAGTACATCTCTTATCTTGCCAGCTGTCACTTAAATAATAAAAACTGAAATAACTGGTCCTGGATTGTGTTCTGACATTTATACGGTCCTATAGGGAAAATGAAATATGTTTGAGTAGGAGGCACTTCTAGCCCACCCATCAATTTTCTTTGCATGTCCAGACTCTACAGTAGTCTCCTTGCATTGTATTCCTTCCTATTCTGCAGCTTTCTCCTCTCAGCAACGCTCACTGTCCTTCTGCCGTTAATCCTCACTTTCCTTTCTTGCCCTTACTGACCACCCGTACAGTATAGTATGTTTATGCACACTTTTTTAAAATGTAGCCTTAGACCATGACCCATAGCTGCATCTATGGCCAGTGCCAAGGTCTTCCCACTGCAATGCTTTTAACAGCTCACCAATTGCTTTACATTTCTCCTCATATTGTCCAATAGCATTACCTAATTAAAACAGGCATTTTGACAAAAAATGAACCTAAAAATACTAAAAATACATTTTGTCATCAGACTCTGAAGAACAACACATCCCCGCCATCAACCCCATGGTTCCATCGCCAACCTGTGACATTCTGCTAGGCACTGACTGTTGGCCATCGTCTGCAAACATCTGAGGAGATTGAAACCAAAGACTGCTTGGCCAGATGGCATCTTTCCACCCTTATCATAGCACATAATCAGCCCTAGTCTACAGTAACAGTATTAATCCTATGGGTTTTAGTGCTGCCTTTGACACTGTTGACCATAGCTTCCTGCCTTAGTTGGGTTCAAATTATACCTGTGCAGTCACTGCCAGTCCGTATATCCTCATAATACATTTTCATGCCACACCAAAGTAAATGTACCCCAAGACCTTGAAACCTATTTTTCCCTTGCTAGAATAAGGAAACATGTCAGGGAAACATCCACTAATTCAATGTGGTTTCGTCCTAAACTAACTACCACTAGGATGTTCTCCCCTGCTTCATTTTTTTTTTTTTTTTTTTTTTTTTGGTATAAAAGACAGTAAGTCAAGACTAGTATAAAAAAGCACACTGATATAATTGAAACGAATACCATTCTCCTGCAGATTTCTCATTACTTCCACTATTTTTCATATTTCAATATTCACCTTATGGCAGTAAACTGGACTGGAGAGTCCAAGGATGGACTCATCTGATCGACTCATCTTAGCTTCACCAAACAGATAACCAATTAAAAAAAACTCTCGATAACTTGGATGACTGGCAGAGAGGACACTGCGTGTTGCGCTTGCGTGTTAAAGCATTGACAACAATCAGCCAATTGCAATGAAGTATAGTCAAGATTGTCCAATGAGAATCTAGTATGGTAAGAAGTACACACAGCACTCTGCGGCGAAAACGCGAGGTAGGTAGGTCGGTGTCGAGCTTGTGAAGGTAGACGTAGTGAAGTTATAAGGTACAGTGAAATGTTAGATATTGATGTGTTAGGCACTTAAAATAAGAAAGTTTGATGTAACTTAGTTTTGTTTTGGTTACGTTTAACGACGCTTGCCCTTTACGTTAGAGATGCTGTCACAACGTGACAAGACTCCATGTGCCCAGGATTTCTGTCCGGGCATTTAACCGAATAACGGTGGGCGCTTTAACGAGAACAAAAAGTAACGTTAGACACATGTATAGGCTACATGCTGTTTTCGTCAACAAAATATCAACTTTCACTTTAAGGCTAAAGTTGGAAAAATGACAGCAAAGTGGTATGTTGGTTTGAACAAGTCAAGTGTCAACCAAGAGTGAGACGTGAACTAATTTTGACATTCAGTGAAAGATCATTGAATAGGCTACTGCTCCGCTTTAACTCTCTCTGATACAGTATAATACGTTCAATAAGTACAATACGTTGTAACCATACAGTCTATGGTTGTAATTTGTGATATGATCTAGATGGAAGATATCGAATTGTGCCTTGATTAAACTACGATATAACCTTAACCTTTTATTCCACTAAAAGTCAGCCAATCCACTATTGCTGTCGTTCAAGCAAATGTCTGTGATTGGTTAAGTTACTTGTATCTATATTTCGAGCCAGAGTAGCCTAACTAACTCATGGTTTCTACTGCAACAGCTGTCATTAGACAAACTTGACGTTAAGATGCTTTAGGTCTGCATTGACTTGTGGCATAACGTAATGCCTGGTCTGACCATCCACGTTGTGGCATACTAACTAGGGAATTCTACAATCTTTTATAGCTGCTGGCCAGATAATGTGAGATGGGGATGTCTTAATACAATTAAGGACAAAGCATTACCTAGACCCATCAGTGGAAAATAAACCCATTTGTTTGTTGGGACTCTTAATAGATAAAACCCTCAGTTTTAAGCAATGCGAATAGCTTGCATCATTGGATGGTGGTCGTAGTACTGGGTCCCAGAACATGTCACAAATCACAAGCTAGGGCTGTCTGAAGAGCCATGCTGACACATGCAGTGCTGATCGATCTTTACAACAAAAGCAGACTTGCATTTTGTTTTTGTGTTCACAGTGGAAGCTAGATAAGCTTATAATGGATGGGAGAAAAGGACATGGTAAAGGTAAGTGCAATACCTCATGCAGATTTATGGGTAGGTCATGTCTGATCTACTAAGTGTGGCATGTGTCAAACAAAATGTTTAGGTTTTAAAGCAAAGAATAAGGGTCTAACTGAACATGTTTGTAATTATAGAAATTGAGCAGCCGTTCATTGTTTGTTTGTTTTGTTTTTTTGTTTGTTTGTTTGTTTGTTTTACCCAGATTTTGATAGTCATTTAAATGAATGTGTTATTTTCTTGAAAGGTAAGGCTGAGCTGATAATGCCAGCTGATGGACCTGAAGGATTTCCCCCTGTCGAGAGGTAAAGAAAATTTACTTCATAAATCTTCTGTAATGTCTGACCATTTTCACCCCATGCTGTGTTTAGTTATGCATACAAGTAATTCTTTAAAAATACTCTCGATGCTGTGAGAAGAGGGTCACTTGCTCTTTAGCTTAGTTGGTTCTCACGGTCCAGGACTGTAGAATCTGTGGCGTAGACTGGGCTACTTCTGAACGAGCTCTCAGTATGACTTTATTTTTTTTTATTGTGGTGCACAAAACAAAGACTAACGTTTCGACGCTGTGCATCTAAGACTGTGTAGTCTAATAGTGTGTAGTCGTTCAGAAATAGCCCACAGACAGAACTGATACTGTATTGCACTCTGTGTGTTTGTAGTACAAGTTAAGTTAAATTTCTCTACATATACTGGACACACAGAGGAATTAAAATTTCTGTGTGATCATTAAACTAAGGAGAAATGCAGTGTAAAGACCATCTGTATGATCCTGATGTGGTTACTAGATCCCAGGCACGTATTCAGTCTGTGCTCAGTCTTCATTTCAGTTGTTTGCTACTTTGCGCCTCCATGCTGATCTCTCCCCCAGCCTTCTCCCTAAAGCTGTGAAGAGGAGGGTCTATGCCCTGAAGAGGCTGCAGCTGCAGTGTGCTCACATTGAGGCCAAGTTCTATGAGGAAGTCCATGAACTGGAGAGAAAGTACGCCGCACTCTACCAGCCACTGTTTGACAAGGTAGCTACCAAGCTTGCCACCACTGATCTCAGTTCAGTCTTGCTTCTTCAGGTGCCCAATTTCTCTGCTGCTGTTGACTGCAGGTTACTCATGACGGAGATGTGTTGACACCCCACGTGCTGAAAGTATAAAATCCTTATGTGTTTGTTTTTATTTTGCTCATATCATTTTAGCCATATTAAACATCTCTGGTTACCCAAGGGAACCCATCACATCATTAGTACCAAATCTGTCCAAAATGAAGTTTGTATGAATGAAAATAACTGATGCACAGAAGTGTCCTTCCTCTCCCATGGGGTTTCTGTCATGGCAGAGTCAACACACCAGTGCAACAGGTTTCTACCCCATCCCAACGAGTAGTCAGCTGCTCTCTGTACAAACCTGACTATTTCCAGTGATGGGAACAAGTGTTTCAACCACAAGCCCAGTAGGAGGAACTAAAAAACTTTTTGGTGTGTGTGGGTCAATAGCTGGCCAGACTGAGTTGAGTCCTAAAATGCTTCAGAACCAGGCCTTTTCCTTGAACCGACATCCAGGTTCACATGTAAAAACTTTACACCGATGAAGCTAGGTGATGCTGTAAAAATGTATAGCATACAATTGTAGCATACAAGTCAGGACAAACTTGTGTCATTATTCATAGGTGCATGGGTATCTGGGAAGACAGCTCTTCCTGTGGAAAGAAAAGCAATATAGAGCTCAGATGAAATGTTGCTACGGAAAATGCAGTATGGCGGTGGCAAACAACGTCCCAAACCAGATATGCCAGTGGATTTCATGTGTTTGTTTTTTGTCTTTTACGGTCTTTACTGAGCTTTATTGCTGGAATGGAGTGGTGGGGTAGAAGGGTGGAATGCTTGTGAATACCTGAAAGGAGAGAGGAATTTAGTGGTGCAATTTGTGCTCGTTCGTGATGAACATTAATTTTGTGTGTGTGTGTATTGTGCTTGTCATCAAGTAAAAGGATTAACTTGTGTGCTCATTTCCTTTATTTGTGTGTGTGTGTGTGCGTGCGTGCGTGCATGATTGACAGAGACGAAATGTTGTGTCTGGAGCAGTGGAACCCACAGATGAAGAGTGTGAATGGCACAGTGAGGAAGATGAAGATCTCACAGTGAGGATTTTTGGTGTTCAATTTGTATAATTGTAAAACTTCATAATGATTTATTTGCGCCTCACTTCTCTCAAGTCAGTGAACTAATTGATAACTAATGAACTGTAATTGTAGTAAGGTTACCTCCGAAGGCATTTTAGATATATCAGAAGTATGAAATTAACCATAACTTGAGTAGCCTATTTTTAGGGTGGCTCTGAATTGTACCTGTGTGCTTGCTCTGCGTTCCTCAGGAGGGGATGAAGAAAAAGGCGGTGCTGGAGGAGAAGACTGAAGGTGCAGAAGCCCCTAAGGGCATTCCAGAATTCTGGCTCACCATCTTTCGGAATGTTCCCATGCTCAGCGAGATGCTGCAGGTCAGGCCAGTGCCATCATGTTCATCTGGCTAAGTTGGTTATTAAGCAACAGCGCACAGACAATAGGGTTGTGCAGCTATCTTATTTATGGTCATAATTATGTAGCTTGAGGTGTTCTTAAGCACCTTGCTAGCACGCCTGACATTTGTGGTGCTTTTGTTAATCTATTACTTTAGCATCATTGTCAAAAAAAGAAACAAAAATGTAGCTGTATGAAGGTGCTTTAGAGTTATGTTGCCACACGGGAAATACTATAAAATGAAGCATTAAGAGAAAGCACAGTTTATCATCATAATGCTATATTTGCTGAATGGCTTCAGTCATCTTTTCAAATTCTTACTCATATTGTTAGTATCAGTTATACTGTCACTTTTAAATGGCAACTTTTATTTTATGTGGAATAGTGCTACATCCTAGGTTATTCTATCTGTCTTTCTCTCAACAGGAGCATGACGAACCCATCCTGAAACATTTGCAAGACATCACTGTGAAGTTTTCTGAACCTGGACAGCCAATGGTCAGTAGCTCAGAAGGAAAACCTTAAATTATCACATTTCCATTCATGGTTTCATTGAGCCTTGTTAATTTTTCCTAAGTTATAAATGTCATAAAAGTTATAAACGAGTGTCTGAGATGTGTTTGTCACTAGCTTTTCATGGAATGTGGTGACAGTCGTGGTTAAGTATTAAGTGGCCCACCTTAGCATCTTTAACTGGTGTAGAGACCTATGCCGGTGTAAACACTCATGCTCACACCATGTGTCAGACCTTTGTGTCGTCGTCTTCATCAGCAAAATTATTATTTCGATTAGTTTTATACTGAATATTATTATGTTGCTTTCATTCTGAATTTTAAGGCTGATGTAAGCCACAAAAAAGACATGCCATATCAAATCCTGCCAGATTTAGATTGCCTGGACTGAAAAAAATAAGCGTGTGTTGATGGGCCTAATGACTGAAATAAGAGCTTGAAGTGAAATGAACCTGAAAACGAAAAGGCTAATTTACATCCTTTCTCTACATAGAGCTTTCTCCTGGAGTTCCACTTTGAGCCCAACAGTTATTTCAGCAACACAGTCCTCTCCAAGCTGTACAAAATGAAGGCAGAGCCAGACGCTGCTGACCCCTTCTCCTTCGAGGGTACTGAGATAGTGGATTGTGAAGGGTAAGAACATTTGCTTGTATTTCAGAGTCCATCTTGTACTTACATGATGGATTTATCTTAAGGGACTGAGCTGTGGAATGAGTGCTTGTACCATGCCTTTGTTGAAGTAATCCTAGTTTCTGTGCCATATGTCGTCCACCAATTCTAATCCAATCAACTAACCTGTTGTTTTTCGTCTCTGAATATGAAAAAGCCCACAAGAGTAGGTGGACAACAGTGTTGGAAGGTATATACTACAGGAAAACAATCTTCTTGCCATTTGTGGTGTATTGTGGCAGGTGCCAGATCAGCTGGCAGAAAGGCAAAGATGTGACGGTGAAAACCATTAAGAAGAAGCAGAAGCACAAGGGCAGAGGGACAGTGCGCACAGTCACCAAGCAGATCCCACAGGACTCCTTCTTCAACTTCTTCAACCCCGTCAAAGGTAAGGCCTGAGGCCTCATCTCGTATGCTCATTCCTGCACGCATCCGACCCCAACCTCACAATGCCATACTTTTGTGTCTTTAAACTACAACGTCAGTAGTGTGTATGCAACACGAAAGAACTGTTGAAATGACAATTGGCTATTATTCCTGACCAGAATAGGTTTTCAACACTTGTTGGATTCAAGATGAAAATTCTTGACTTACACAAGAGTGACTGGACGCTTGAGGGTGTGTGCATCCAAGCATGTGGGAAGGAGAGAGAGATGAGAAGTGGATGGCGCAATATCTTGGTGTGTTTGGTCACTTAAAGTTTAACACACTGAAGATATCAATTAAATCAGTTAAAGCTATTCTTGAAAGGGAAAATTATGTCAGTAGCAAGTTTTTCTGCAAAGCCGGTTGAGTGTGAAGTGGCACCAAAATTACTTTTAAAAAACAACTTAAAAAAAAACAACAAAAAGCATTATATTTCTGGATAATATTTCACAGGAGTAGAAAAGTGCTACATAAACATATATAGTTGTATATGTTCAACTGTCAATTACTTCAGGGCCGGTCTCACAACTTGGGGTTAAGCGCCTTCCTCATGGTGGTAGCCAGGTACCTTGGCCACTCTACTGCCACCGCATATGTGCATGTGCATTACCTCATAAAGCCGGTGATGTTATTTCATCTATGTTTAATGGCAATATAAAGGGGAATGAAACCACGAGTTAGTTCATTAACTGGTTGAGTTGAGGCCATGTCCATGAGCTCACTGACCACTGATGGGGAGAAATCTCCAGTGATGCTCTATTTCCTTTTGGGCCTTGTCAATTTAGTTAAGTGTAGCAATAAAACAGTTTGCTTTGTTATTTTGGCCATCATAGGCAGTGCTGAGGTGATGTTTGTAGAGATGTTTTTTCACATGGGAAATAAGTCAAGTCTTTTGCTGCAGGAGGACTTTTTTTTTTTAGTTTTAGCATGTGTTTAGTTTAGTTGTGTTTACAGTTGACCTTTTAAGCTTCAGTATTCTTTAGTGGTCTTTTTAAAGAATCTAAACATAACCTCTGCCAGTGCTGCAATCTAGTTCTTCACTATAAAGATGTAGGTCATCACCAAGACCATGGAGAACTCATCTGAAATTTGCAGTATTGAACCATATTTTATTCCCTTAAATGGGTTGCGTGCATTGATAACTTGAAATATAATTGTCTCTCTAATAACAGTACCTCACCCTTTCTATCCTGCCTGCCTCTAAGAACCTCAAATGGGTTATCTTGTTCATGTCAGCATGTCCTGTCCAGCCTTCTCACAGGTCTCGCAGGTTTGCTGTTTGTTAGGATGGGTGTTGTTAGATTTTTTAAATATATAATATTGTTTTTCATTGATACTTGAATGATTTCATTGATACTTATTGACACTTTACTCTGTAGTAGCCTAAAAAAATGAGGATGTGATGGATATATACAGTATATGGGAATAGGGATATAATATGATATGGATAGATACAATGCTGCATAGACAGTGCTTTGGCCAATTAGCATTCAAGAGTATGATTCTATATTAGGACAATATTCTTTTAGAAATAATGGATACACTTCTATCATATACTCTCTCTCTCTCTCTCTCTATATATATATATATATATATTGAGGTCATGTTTCTCTCTTCACAGCCACCTACCTTGTTAGGTGTTAAATGTTAAAGCATAAACTGGTACCCCTAGTTGTGAGGGGCTTAAGTAATAACTCTCTAACTTCTCTAACTCCTCCACTAGGGGGTACCAGAGATGTAGTTTTTAGTTTGAGCTGCTATTTTGTCTCCCTCCCTTGCCGAAGAGGTGGAACAAATCAGTCATTTCACTTATAAGTATACTTGAATTTTACGTGTCACACACTAAAATATTAACCTTTTAAAGCAAACATCATGCAGTTGTTTAATCGTTAAAAAATGTTAGCAGGCAAATTTTGATCACTCATTAACTGCTAGCAAAGTAGAATCTCTGACATTGACAGTCTGTCACTATTTCATCCAAAAAGTGGAATTTGACCTTTTGTGTTGTTGTTGTTGTTGTTGTTGTTTTAGAGTAATTTGGTATTAAATTAGTACACAGTACCGGTATGTTGTGCACTTCTAAACAATAATTGATGAATCGCAACATTGATGTAGGAGCAAGACACAGCAGTAACTGATTGGATCAGTCGTATCTGTCTGTGGTCAGCGGCAGTTAACAGCTGACACACAATGAGAGTAATCAGCTCTCACCCAGGCAGATGCCAGACGTCCCTGTTGCCTCAGCCTCATTAACCCATGTCAGACAGCCTGTGCTACGCTCGGTGTCTGTCCCCGCTTATGCTCCCTCAGCCTGGCTTTCAGTGTTTGAAGAATCACCTTTCCATGATCACACTTTCCTGAGGTGGACATCACATCAAGGCCACAAGTAATGCTGAGGAGCTAACTTACTCTTGATTACTATGAATGAATCGGGTCAGGATTCTATTCATAAAGTGTGGGGAGCTTTGTTTGACTGTTCCAATGCAAGGTAATGAACAGAACAAAGACAAATCTCAATCTAGCCTCTTTTTGTGTCCCTAGAACAACCTAATTTGTGCAGTGGTAATATATAGTATAATGTCAGTGTGGGGAATTTTGCAGTGGAGATGCAAGTTTTAACCAGGACCCCATTGAACAGCAGGGGCTGATGTTGCAGCCAGACCCCTTGCCCTAGCAGTGCTTGTAGTTTTCACTGACATCCTACAGAGCACAGACAGCCACTTCTTCACTGATAAACACTTCTGTGGCATCACATTTTATCTCAGAGTTGTGTGTTTGTGTACATTTGTGTCTGTATGTGTGTGTCTAATGTGCAGCCTTAAAAAAATGCATACCAACCATTTGGCTGTCAAGCTCAGAAAGTGTGTGCAGGTTCCTTCCCTGAGTGAAAGCATTCGGCTGGAATGGCCCACACCTTGATCTAAATCAGCACAGTCATTCAGGAAATGTGACCAGGCGCCGTGTCATTGGCTCAGGCACGGCCACTTAACCTTCACAGAGCTTGTGCCTTATGAGAGAGCTAAAGAATGCTGCCCTGCCCGGTCAGACTGTGGGAAAGTAAGGGTGTTGAAGGTGTGTGTGTGTGTGTGTGTCTGTGTTTGACATGCTGCTCCCTCCCACCGCTCCAGCAGCCGGATGTGTGCGTTTCTTAGTTTGCCGTTTGTCCGTGCAGTTAATGGGTTGCCACAGTGATTTCCTTGCTGTTCTCCTCTGAGGCATACCTGTATTTGGCTGTATGCTGGAGCGTGAAACACCCACCACCTGTATGTTATCATCACAGCCAGACCCTGTGCCTACCCAAAGGGCTTTGAGAGCGCAGGCAAAAGCAGGCATGTCCCAAACAAAATGAAGGATCCTTTTTTTTTTTTCAATTTCTCCTCCTGTTAATTCTTTAAAGCTGTTTGAACCTGGCTTAAGTTGGCTCCCAAAGTGCTGTCATGCAACATTCACTGGAAAAGAAATTCAGTTTGGTATTTCAGAAAATGCTGACGAAAAGCCGTTTCGTATTTCAGAAAGTGTTGACATCTGGAGGTAGCCTGCTGTATGTGCTGGACACCTATTTGTACCTGAATGCTTGTGAAGTCACCTGGGAGGTTATTTTACTCTGGAGAAAAGGTCCACCTGGATAGCACTCCCATATAATTGTCAAATAATGCATGTGTCATGAACAAATTGAAAGTCAATAGTCAACTGAACATATTTGCAGAAGCTAACTGCACTGTTATCCCTTTCTCCTCCCTGTTTAGCAGCATCCGGAGACGGGGAAGTGGTGAGTCTGCCATGTCTAATTTGAAATTTAATCTTTCATAACAAATTCAGTCAGCTGATCCTGTTGAATGTGAATATCGGTTGTCTCGGTCCGTGTAATTTCAGGACGAGGACCTGGATTTCACTCTGGCTGCGGACTTTGAGGTTGGCCATTTCTTCCGTGAGAGAATAGTCCCGAGAGCCGTGCTGTACTTCACTGGCGAGGCCCTGGAAGAAGACATGAGTGTATGTGTCCAGCAATCATGTGTGTCTTACAACAGTCCAACAGGACAACACAGTCCATGTCTATTGCATAATGATATGGAAGAAAGTCTAGACTATTGTGTTAGCATTCTGACATGAGGTCCGGTGGTCGCAAGAAACGATTCTTCTTCACTAAATGTGCCTCTGCATCTATGATGGAAAGGTTCTTATCGTGAATATTAAAGATGTCCGTCCTTTGTAGTGAACACAGTTGTGTTTATCCTGCAGATTGATGAGGAGGAGTACGAGGAAGGTGATGAGGTGAGTCAATTTTCTGTTTGCGTTCATAAGACTAGGAGTTTGTTTACAGACCATTTCATGGCTGGGTGATGTGATATATACCACATCCAGAAGTAGTTTACCAGAAGTAATTAAGGAAAGAAGTTAGAATGTCATGTGTTCTCAAACAATGGTCTGGGTAAGATCTGTTTAACTCTTTCAGGAGCAAGAGGAAGAGGGTGATGAAGATGATGAGGATGATTATGAGCCCAAGGTAAATTTAGGCACATCTCACATAAGTGTGTTAGCTGTCCTTAACTGTCATTTGGTGTGGTTGTAAATTAAATAGACCTGAGTATTATTATAATTCTCCCAGAACTGGAGGCGTTGTGTGTGATTGAAAAGAACTAATCCATCGCCTTGTGTGTAGCACATTGTCTGACCTTTTTTTAACACACACACACACACACACACACACACACACACACACACACACACA
>JAGFZM010000046.1:960659-989296 GCA_017657215.1 Limnothrissa miodon
CCCCCCCCCCCCCCCCCCCCCCCCATCGCAACAGCAAACCAAACACTGTTCAGAAATATGTACCTGTGTTAGTGTCAATATTTATGTTTGTTAATTGATTTGGATTTGTTGTTTTTATCATTGTATGTTTTTTTTTTTTGTACAAATAGCAACCCTGTATTTAGACACACAGTCTGTGCTAATACTGTCTGGTATGAAAAGCTTTTGTGCCACTGGGATTACTGTCAAAATTACCACTTAAGAGTTCAGGCACAGACACCGCCCGGTGGAAATCCTTCCATTTCTAACATCTCTCGCTCTCAGGGTCTTTTACTTCAGTTTCAACAGAACTGACCCCAAAGATGGCTCCCAAAAAAATGCCAATGTCTCCATTTTGTGTCTGTGTAGCCGTATCTACATAGAAAGTTGTTTTCTCTCTCTGTTACAGCTACAATGTGTTTATTTGAAAAGACGCATAAGTTGTTATGTGTTGCCATTGCCTTTGTCTATGCTTATAGAACCGTAATGATTGTTTGCTGCCAAATTGTATCTTTTAAAATAATATGTTGGAGTGGTTTTTGAATTGTACTGTATTTGTACGTGTTCTCATTTTATTTTTTTGTAGTGCTTTTTTTTTTTTGACTCATTTAATGTAAACATAGTGTCAGAGCTCTTGTCCAGTTTGACACTTTTGATGGTAACAATAGGCAGTTGACATTGCCTGACTTTATCAAGCCACCTGCAGTCAGCAATGCATTTTGGGCAGAAAACAGTAAAACTAAACCAATGGGATTGGAATACAAAAGGGTTTTCAACCCAGAATGCACTGTCTGTAGACAGCTGACAAAGCCAGGTATTGTTGAATTTGCCATCGGTGCTCATCCATGCAGTCAGCATCCTCAACAGAATGATGATATGACTTCATGACTATCCAGCACTGGACGTCAGTATTGTGGTGGAGGTACAACACCCAGCACACCAATGTCTGTGTGTCTTGTCTGACATTCAGAAATAATACGCAGACATAGGAGAACAGAGATCACCTCATGATGCACTTTGACCGTGGGCTGCTGAGTTTTGTTACTGTGCTCGAGGTGGTGAAAGAATTCATATGCATATCTGCCTAAAATGCACAGTGACTTTGGGACAGTAGATCTGGCTCGTGGAGGCAACAGGTAACTGGGCAGATCTCTTTATACTGGGACAAGCTCATTCGTGACAATGAACTAGCAATGGCCTTAGCCATTTCTTCTCTGATTTGTTACGCAATGTTATTTTTTTTAGTTTATACAAACTAGTCATACAACTATATTCAATAAAGTTTGAAGTTGTGCAGAGCTTGCTTGTTTTTATTATTTTATTTAATGGAACACACTTATGGTAACAGAAAATGCACAAGGTGATGCAACAAAACTCTAGTCAGCCCACCATTAGCAGAAACATAATGGCAAAGGTACAACAAAAAAAGGCGACAACCTGGTTATTGGTCACAACATTGCAGAAAGACTATAAATATGTCTGAATATTTTCGTAAAGACTTCATAATTCTGTACTTCCTAATTTAGTACATGCTATGGGATACAAGTGCAAAGGTAGATGTAACTGCATGAGTAGTAATCCCTAAAAACCACATCCAGTTTTTTCTCCTGCTAAGTTGACAAGGAATGGACATTGCATGGAATGTCTTAGCACTGCACATGCTCCCTTGAATTGCCTGGCATATGCCTGGCGGGCATGTTCGGTTGCCAAGAGACCTGTGTGCCTTCTACATTCCTCTCCATGTGGATGAGGAGAGCTAATCCTTCAGCTTGCATTCCTTTGGAGCGAAGACAGGTATTGAGCAGCCTGCCACACAGTCCTCAACACTTTCCACTGCCAGGATGCCAGTCAGAGTGTTTGCGAATGGGCAAGGAAATAGGAAAAGGTCTGCTCCTCTAAACACTGACCCACTATCAGCACTCACTAAGAAGACTGGAGGAAAATATCTCAGGACAAGAGAACAAAGTGGTCAGATTCTGTTCTTTCTCAAAACCCACAGGAGGGGTTGGAGGATGGGGGCTGGGTCATGTCTAGAGACCCATACATTCAACTATAGTAGACAGACAAGCCAGTCGCACAACTAGACTCTGAGGCCAAGATCACCCACAGATCTTCGGACAAAGCTCGATGTATGTGCCAAAACTGAGTGGGATGAAAGGGAAGGCGCTGGGTGACAAGGGCTGCTGTGTACATTTTGGCACCAAATGGGGAGATCATAAAGGCTTTCTGGAATGTTCTCGTGGGATGTGTGATTAGCATGAATGCTATGAGAATATAGAAACGACATCAAGCATAAATGTGTAAACCAACATTCTTCAGATGTAGTTTTCTGGAATATTTTGTGTCTTGAAACATCCTAATAAATAGAGCCAATAGAAAGTCTGACTATAGAGTTCGTGCTGCATTTGAGGCTGAATGTATTGCCCACACAAAAAGTCAAGTCAGAATATCTGGCGGGACATCTGAGACTTTTCCACACACTAATGTACTCTTGGTGTCTGACTTAGACACATCCTTATGTCACTGGTGACCGCTAAAGTTGAAGGCGGTTATTGCCCACCACCACTGGTGTTTGGCACCATGTCTCCTACAGGTTCTAGTAAAAGGCCCGCCGCAACAAGAGCTCTCTTGTGCGGCCTGGCCAGTAGCCCTTGAGCCAACCGGCAGCGGTGCTGAGGACTGTTCAGTGTGTGAGTATCCGCTCCTTTCCATCCTTGGCCAACCGTGGACAGAGACTCTGCTGTTCAGGACATCAGACGAGCCACCATTACTTCCTGCTGCAGCTGCCTCTCCCTCCTTCCTTGTCTGTATCGCTGGGCCTGCTCTTGGCAGCTCATCTTCCCTGGCACAGCTCCACTAAGCTCTGGCTCCATTGTATGGACACTTTTCATGTCTTGCCTATGGAAATAAGGGACAGAGCCAGACAAGAGTGGGTGGAAGAGATAGAGAGAGAGGCTCTAGGGCCTTGTCTTGTGTGTTAAATGTCAGTGTTGGCCTCTGTACACTTGCGCTATTCTCTGCACTCTGAATGGCCTCTGGTGATATAATAACTATCTTCCTGTGGCAGAAATGTGATGACGCCTCCGGACACTATACTACTAGCTGGTGGTTTAAAAGTTCACTCAATCATTATAGTTGTTAGAAACATACTGAACCACTGAACACTGTTTTCCCTTTATTCTCATCTCTTGTCTGTATCACATTAATAATTATTAATATTATTAATAATAATTTTATTCATTGTTCTGAAATATTACAGATCAAAAACATGGTGGATTGATGCTGAATATGCAATAATATATTTTTTTTATTCTGCACTTCTTAATAATTCAGTGGTTTTGATGGTTTTGACTTACTTCACAGCCAGCTGAAATTTCATCAGTATTATAGCCTAGTAGTATTTCAATCTGTATTATGCCTGAAATCAGTTACTCACACATCTGTGTGGTCTTCTTATTTCTCTCTCGCTCCCTCTCAAGGACACAAACAGGATGTGAATCTTGATATGGAGGCTGTTCCCCTGGAACTCTCAAGAAGTCTTTGTACCAGCACTGGGTAGTGAAGATAAGGTCACAGAGAACATTTTGATTTGTATGTACATATGACAAGTGTTATTGTATTTATTTTTACTATATACTTTTTCTTATTTTCTAAGTCACCAAACCTACTCTTTTTGTACTAAATCAATCACTCTATTAGTAAAACTATAAGTTTCAGCCTGTATGCCTTGTGTTGCATGTGTTACTACAACTGTTATTAATAATTAATGAGAAGATACTATTATGAATTCCTCAGATTATGAATGAGGAATCACAGTTGGGTTACACAAGCGTGTCTATCAGGGCATGCATCCAACAGTCAATTAGGAAATAAAGTTGGACTTTCATCTGCCATGCCCACTTAGTAAGTGAGGCTGTAAACCTATTGAAAAATATATATTATTTACAGACCAAACCCATCCGGTCTGGAAAGGAATAGGCCTTTGATCTTCATTTTTAGATTACTTTATTTAGTGGAATACCTAAAAAACACATTGTACATTATGACTGAAGGGCCAAGGTGCGGTAGTCAGAGACAAAAGGGAAATTCTGGTATTCCAACTATTGCAATCTGGGTGACAGCCATAAAGCCATTCTTCAGATAACTCCCATCAAGCAAATAGGGAGTCAACACTGGGCAAAAATAACATTCTCTTTTATGTGTTTGAATTTAAAGGATTGGACATTACCCGGGAAACTTTTGCTTGATAAAATCTAAGGTTACACTGAAATTCGATTATTCTTTTTGTCTGGTTGTAAGGTTAGTCTAACTCTGTGAATGATCATTTTAAAATGATACACACTGGGACAAACTTTGAAGTAGAAAATAAATGGCAAAGCTATGAAACACTAAGTTGAGTTACTGTATAGTATATACTAGTTAAATGTGAATCAATGGTATGGCTAATCTAAAATCGGATTTTCCTATTGTCTCAGAAGTCATTCAAGTATTGTCTCCACTGATTACCATTCAGTTCTTAGATGCTAAAGCCATTTGTTCATTTTCCCACGGTACAAGGGCACCAGCCAGTACTTTCACAGATGTGGCTTATCAGAACAATGCTTCAAATAGCATGCAGAAGACTCATTGGTCATACCATTCAGTTGAAAGACCAACATGTGTGTGTGTGTTTTGTGTGTGTGTGTGTGTGTGTGTGTGTGTGAGTGTGTGTACGGGTGTGTGTGTGTGTGTGTGTGTGGACGTGTGTATGTGGTTGCTTGAAAGAAAGAGTATGTGTATTCAGCAAGGCCTCTTATGGCCTATATATAGCTGGCTGCAACAATTGGAGAAGACATAACTTTAACAGGCTGTTGACATGTGTAGAAAGCCGGTGAGAAACAGCTGCATAAAAAAAGGATACAAGTGTGTCTGCCTCCATTTTGTGTCCACTGTCTGTGGCCCCCAAAAATATCTGCCTTTGTTTTGACCATATCTTTAAAGTATCCTCACACTACAAATAAAGTAGTCTCTCTTAAGCTGAAGAACTGTAAACATGTAAATAGAGCAATACAGGCTTCCAGCCTCTGAATAATACATGGAAGAAACAAGCCTAGAGTAGAGGGACCAACAACACACCTCTTGTTTTGCTGAATAGTGATTTTACGGTCACTGGTAATTCAACAATTAGCATTTCTGCATGAAGACTTCTTTCTACCTCCAAAGTAACTTGCTTACTTAAATAAGTTAATACTGTTCAGATAACATGCATACACAAACTCTTTGTACGTCATATATCCGGTGGAGCGTGTTAACAATGTATCGTTTTCCCATCTCATCAAGACCTTTTATTGTGACTGTCTCCAGCGCACAGCGAACAAGACTTCAAGGTTCTCAAAATACGCCCACGCGAGCAAGATTCCGGAACACGATCTGCCCTCATTACTGCCGGTGTGGAGGATTGTAAATGAGAGAGAGAGAGAGAGAGAGAGAGAGAGAGAGAATAAAGGACTGAACAAACATAGAGCCTGGCAGTATTTAACCTCTGTGGGGTTCAGTCGTTCAGAGAGCTCTCAAAAGCACTGCCTCCTCCTCTACTGTACCACACCCTGATGCCTGACTAACTCATGTCTTTTATGGTGTCACGCTAACACACACACACACACACACACAGTCACTCGTTTCTGCCAGGTAACTGGAATACAGATGGGAAGGGAGGGGACTGTGCTTGCGTCTCCACGCATTTAAAACACTGTGTGGGTTCAGCATGCTCCCTTCAAGTCAACACAGGCCAAGACATCACTCTCTCCATGTGTGTAGCCTACACAATTTGTGCCCGAGGTTGATATTCACATTCTGCTAATACAGCATGTATCATGTATTAATTTAGTGAGTCCTTGTGAGCCTTGGTGAGTAGGCATAGGCCTATGACTAGAATCTGGCACTCACCACCCAGCTAGTAGGCCTATAGAATTAACTATAACCACAAGCTTGTGCCACTGCAGAGGAAACTCTTTCACAGTCAGCTAATAACGGGAATTACGACGATGGAATTCATGTGATCATGGTCATATGAGGGCTGACGACTAATTAATGATGGATGACCTTGGCTAACACGAAGAAGTGCAGCAGTAAAAGATTTGTTCAAGAGGTTTTAAGGACTACTTTTCGTGTTGTCAATGCATAATAAACTGTGCGCAATCATTTAAATGTATTTGGGCCCAAGAAAAAATGACGCCTTCCTTTATTTCCAGCCCACCGCCTACACACTTGACCCTCGAATTACTCAAGCAACTGTTGATATAGTTCAAACTCTACATGACGTCAGGTGGGCTGGCCAAGTGCCTCCCTAGTATAAAAACAGAACTGTCGCCAGTTCATTCATAACGTCGTCCTGGATTGTCACGAGGTGCAAAAGAGGCTCCTTTACCGGGGACTTCGGAAGAAGTTACTTGGAGTATTTAAGATATTCAATATCATCTTTTACTATCAGAGTAGAGAAACGAGAGCCGTCAACGCCACTAAAACAATGAAAATGTCTGCGTCGGAGACCTCTAAGGTCCTGAAGGAGGGAGAACTAGAGAAGAGGAGTGACAACCTTCTCCAGTTTTGGAAGAGGAAGACCTGCGTTCTGACCGCAGACAGCCTCAGCATTTACGCCGACACACAGAAGACCAAGGGCAAGGAGCTCAAACTCCAGTCCATTAAGAAAGTGGACTGCGTAGAGCGAACGGGAAAATTTGTCTACTTCACCATCGTAACTATGGATAATAAAGAGATTGACTTCAGGTGTTCGGGCGAGGATAACTGTTGGAATGCCGTCATTACAATGGCATTGATTGACTTCCAGAACAGAAAAGCCATTCAGGACTTTAAATCGCGACAGGACACAGAGAACACTATCCCGCAAGAGAGGCTAATTGGCCGAGCACCATGAAGAACTTTGAATAGACTTGATTGAAAGACATGGTGAGTTATTACTTCAAGACATCAGGTCAGCATATATCTGTTAGTGTTAATCAATTCATATCCACATAAATAATAATTGTGGTTACGCGTGGTGGTAACATGTCTGTAACAGTGTAAGTTCATTAGATCTCATAGCCTACATTGTTTATATGTCCGATAGGTGAAAGATAGAATTGCACCATAAACAACTGGATTAATCGGGAAGCTGCATCTCCCTTTCTGAAGATGGTCAGTGGTGGATGGACGCACACTATGAACGTCCCCGGGTCCTGACAAGAAAGAATTTTGGCAGTCACAAGCAACCGTCAAGACTGAAATTTTGAGATTTTTTCTAAGTATTTCAAATGCTTTTTACTGAGGGGTCACTTCCCACATCAAAAACCCACTTGTAAAAGCACTAATTTATGTGTCGTTTTTGGATAAAATTGTATAATACTTTGTGTATAAGTTATTTTCATTGTTATTGTTTGTATTTATTTAAATAAATATTTGTGAGTTTGAATTTAAGCACCTTTTCTGGTCAATTGGTATTCCATTAATGGTTGGGCAAGTTATATTGTCACATTATCATTATAAAATAGACTTAAAAGTTGTAACTGTTCACTCATATGCCACAGTTACCAAGTTTAATTCTTACAGGTATCAATTGTTCAGCTATGACATTCCATATTATTTGAAATGTTTTTAGTCAATAGAACAGAATTGCCTTAATGTGCCAGACAACAGACAGAACATTTCAGCACTCTCCTTCCTCAAAAGAGCTTAGTGTCTTCTAATCTGAATCATCCTGAAAGTGACTGCCTGCCAAAGATCCACATTTTACTTTAAGGATTTATTTCAACATTAGTCACATGACACACGGAGTAAAATGTTGTGCTCTAATATTTAGTTTCTAGTTTTATGCCCAGTATCATTACAAAGATATAATCCAACTCCAGAGTATTTCTGTGGCTTACAGCAGTTTATGAGCAGCAGTATCAAACACAGCAGAATGAGGCTTTGTCTTATTAGTGCGTGTGTGAGTCAGGTTGGGAGGTCAAGTTGGCAGAGCTCAGTGTGGCTCCACAGAGGAGCGGAGCCTAGACTGGCCTTTGAAGCTGGATCAGACTACAATGTGGATCAAAGTACTTCCTGATCTGGGTTGCGTTAGCAGGCCTTTTGCCGTCTAAAAATACAGCTCCTGCTAATTTGCCCCTGTTCAAAAGCACTTGTCCTGCCGGATGCCCTTTACGTATGCTGCTGTGGACTGTAAGGTGCAAGTAGGGGAGACTTAACAGCTCCAGGGTCATAGACAGCCTATAGAGAAGTTGTAAATCTCAAGGCTGCAATCAGATATCTTGGCTTTTAAATGCATCTTCTCAGTGATACTGATATTGTGCCTTATGCACTGCATCTAAAGGGGCTGGCTTATTATCTGGTATGGCATTAAAGCAACGATTCTGCTGCTGGACTAAGTAGAGAAATGCTGCTGCTGATTCTACTGCTGGACTAAGTACAGAAATGCTGAGTAAAGGTATAATGTATGATACATGTAAAAGGTCAGGTCACACACACACACACACACACACACACACACACATATACACACCCCTCAAACAAGATCACTCTTTGACCCTTGTTGAAAATTATTTATGCCAAATTCTGAGACCTTCACACTGGACTGCAAAAGTCTGTCAAATATCAATGAAAACTGTGGAATCTCTGTACAGATCCAAATAGGTGGGACATATTCCTTGCTGCAGAGAAGAGTAGACATAGTTTGAGTATTCTGAAAATGTCTGCACACTTTGTATTTCTGTTTCTCCAATCTTTTTCTCCCAGCGGGCTTGAGGAGACATTAGGTTGGCTTTATGAGAGATTAGGTAGGTGTGACCCTGAACACTTCTCCCAATCCAAGGCCTTGGCTCTGTGTGGAGGCCCTTTGAGTCACTCACAGTTCAGCAATGAAGCTGCATTTGGGTAAACATAATTCTACACTGATTCGTATTATAGAAGATTTATTTGCCACCAGTACAAGGAATACAGGCAAAAGAATAACCTGTTACTGTATGTGGAATATAATAGAGGAAATGCATTGTGTAACATAATGCTGTGATGGGAAGAGGGTGTGGGGTGGATGTTTGTGTTTGTAGACGATCCATGTAACCTTAATTACTGCATTTATTATTGATTAGTTATAAACATATTATATAGAATACTCAATTCATTTTCAGTTTAGGTTTTCAATTAAATTGCTCTGTACAATATTCTGTACATCTTCTGATTTTATTTTTCCAGACCTTATACCACTGTGATTTAGTTTGTCTGCCTTTTTCCCCATGGCTGCAGCATGCCCATTACCACCAGCTATGACTCATACACCCATCTGTGAGCTCAAAATCTTTTGCTTCCAGCCAACAATGGAATGCAGACCTGCAATGCAGACCTCCCCCTGATAAATGTCCCTTTAGGCTAGAGCAGTGTAAAATGATACACTTGAAATATGGCATTTTAATTGCGATTCTCACCCCAGCTGTGTTTAGGACCATTAAAATGATTCACCCAATGTTTGAGGAGGATGGAAATTTATCTAAACAAATTGTTTGTAAACTGACTGTTTTAGGATGTGGCGCGCTCACTTACAGGAATACAGTATGTTTTCTTGCCGGTACTTAGCCCACGCGCTTGAGTGAATGCATACCTGCATGCATTCCTGTCATCGTTTGCCACTGACATACAGACCTGAGAATAATACCTGAGCAGACCAGGTGACCTCATGCTTGAGAGGCATTTGAGGAAGTTGCAGCTCTGGGAGAATAGGTGAACAGGTTTCTTTCTGGGCCTTTGACGCACTTAGGGTACATCATTTTCCCATGAGGAAAAAAAAAATCGCCTTAAAAGGTCTCAAGCCAATTTGCTGCTGTTCATCGCCTTCTGTGCATACAGTATGCCTGTTCTCTGACAACACACTTTCTCAACATATCTGGAATAGAACAGAGCTGTAATAATTTGAACATGAATTTCATTAACATTCATTAAAATTGGTTGGGGGAAAGTTGCACATTAAGGGGAAAGTTCCCCCTTACAGTAACTTGGCCAGGTACCCATGGGTGTCTGACCTCAATCCTGGCCTCAATGAATCTATCGTCCTCTCTGTCCTGCTGACTTCCCATGTGTCTACACTGTCTTATCTACAGAATAGTTTATTTATTCAGAATTCAGAATTTACAAACAAAAGAAGAAATGAGAAAATCAACCACCTCCATTTCCTCTTAACCTTGCCACCACACCCTGTCCACTTACAGCGTGTTTGGGCCGAGCGTTGATGTGTCCCTGCACTTGTCTTGGAGCTCAACTACTGTACATATTTTACGACCACATGTCACAAGTCACAGTCTGTTCCTGATTAAATCATGTGTCTCAATGCACTGTTATGCTTTTGACTGTCTGCGATCGGAAGCATTGATGCCCTGGTATTGATTTCACTTCTGTGTCTATATGACAGAAAGGCGCTATGTCCTATGCCCAGTATACCATTACCACCAGTTTAGATCCATTTGAAAAGGAATCTTAGGCATGTGGTACTTCCCAAGACATAGCTGAGATGCACGCGCCTCCACTTGCTGATCTGAACGTGTGGAGTGAAAACTCTGGATCCATTTTCTTCAGCTGTCTGGAAGAGACTCAGCCAAATCAGAGAGAGAGAGAGAGAGAAAGAGAAACGAACAGAGAAAGAGATGGATGGATAGACAGAGAGAGGGAGGTAAGTAAAGAAGACAGAGCGACAGTAAACTATGTCTTTGCGAAGCCTGTGGTGACTGAAGGAGATGTCAGCTGGAAGCCTTTGAGACGCCGCGGCCCCCGCTGTTTCCCAGCGCTCCACAGAGGTGGGCCAGATTACAGACGGAGTGGGAGTTCGAAAGGAGACGGTGGATTTTAAAGATTTAATGGCTTCTTTCTCACAGTCCAGTACTGACTCGCTGAACACTCTGATAAATGCATCTGAGACATCTTACCCAACTTTATTATGGGATGTTGCAATATATAATGGAAAAACCACACTTTCACCTGCCAGGATCACTAGCAGTGGAGCCAGATTCGTTTGCAGGTGTCTTGGTTGTAATGGAAATTACTTGCATTAACTTGTAATTCTTAGAACATCATTCATCAACACTCTGGCATTTGATCAAATTAAGCAATTTCTCATTCATCCATGTTATGGTAGTGTTCAATTGAAAGCAACTGGTCTTCTTTTTGAATCTTGAAAGCTTCTTCAAAGCTTGTTTCACTTTTCCTTTGGAAAGTTTAATCAGTTCAATGAATATGGGAATGTCAGGAGATATGACGGACTATGAGTGTAACTGTGAACTCTAGTCAGAGAAGTAGTATAATGGACTGGCCGTTTAGCATAGGGTAGGACCTAGAACCAGACAGAGCACCTGTGGGGAAAGTGCTATTTTTTCCTTGTAGTACATTTTTTCGGCTGTGCCTCGGCTTAAGGCCTTAAAGGTAATAATAATCTAATCATAATCTTACCCCTTCACAAATATGTGCTTTTTCATGAATATTTACGACCACCATAAATTTCAAGTATTCTAAATGGTCGATTTACATAGGCATGAATGCGTGCCGTTGCTCCATAGTCATTCACCATCTTGAAATGCATTAGCCGGTAAGGGACATAATAGGCTACATTAATGCTTCCTATTATGCATTAATGTAGCATTAATGTAGCATTCATGACAGACAGACCTGAATAGAGAGGCCCATAAAGTCTAGAAGGTCAACCCACCTTCCCATGACTACCTGGCTGCTTTGTCTAAAGGAACAGTGCACACTAGCAAACTATTTTCAGGAATATCCAGGGGTGCTACTGTCAGTTGAGGTGTTTGACTTAGATCATTTATTTCTAAGATTGTAATACAGGAGTGATTCTGTTTGCTGGATGTATAGGATCACATTTGTAGGTTACAGATTTGTGAATTTGGGAAAATCCTTAATCTGAATTATTTTTATTTTCTGTCCTTTATTAACTTTTTATTCTTTTTAACTTTTTTACTCTGTTCTTCAATATGTTTTTATTTTTATCTTTGTAAAGCACATTGAACTGCCTACTTTGTGTATGAAATGCGCTATATAAATAAACTTGCCTTGCCTTGCCTTGCCTGGAACAGGCTAAAGTCAAAGCAGCTAAATTGGGGAAAAGAATTGGAAGAGAGCCCACAATCAGATTGCATCAGGAAAGCATGAAGGTGGGACTTTCTAACATCCGCCAAGTCAATTGATCACTACTATGTTAAATGAATCATAAAAGAAAATGAAAGAAATACCTTTTTTGCTTCATGTGGGATTTCTGGTTTCCTGTCAACCAATGACAGATTTCTACCAGTACAATTTTAATCAAGTGAAGTATGTTAATGGTTAACCCATGTTTTTTGTATGATATAAAGTTGAAATGCAGTATGAAGGACTTGGGCAGGCTGGAAAGTCCCTTCTTTCTCAGCTTCCTGACTTTAGAGTATCTAAGGTCTCAAATCACTGCACCAGCTTGGCTTAGAGCTACTCTATAGGACTCATGGGCCTATCTGTGTGCCTGTGAATGGCCCGGGCCACACGCTGTTTGAATCAGCATGTCTGCTAGCATGACTTCACCTGCTGCCTCATCTTGAATGAGTGAATGAATGAATCCCCTGATCAATCCAGTCGAACAGGAGCCAGGATGTGTGTTGGCGCTGGCAGGAAATGTCAGTTTGTCAAACACAAACAGGTCAGACCAGGAGGACATCTCTGGCTGTCCAGAGGTCTGGGAGACATGCCAGGAAGTTCAAATGTGGAGCTTAGCTGTAATGAGTTGAATGCGTTGTTGCTTGAATTTATATATCTAAAGCATTTAGACTTGTTAAACGGAATAATTAATACATGCTTTGCAGGTATCGTACAGTATGTCTGGCAGAGGAATGCTTGTTTTCACCTCTGTGACACAGTCTTAGGGTCCGCGCCGCAGCTGCAGCTCATTGTGAGTGTGAAACAATGGCCAGCCCTTTGTGTCCCCCCTTTACAAGCGCACAGATGGGAAACACAGACAGGAAGTTCCGCTCACACAACACACCTCAAGAGGATATCAAGATATTCATCATCGCCCTGACAGACCCCACTCACTCACCCCCCAACCCAACATCTGCTCTGGGTGATTGTGTGATGTTCCGCACGGCGGAGAGTGTTCAAAGATCTCTGTGAAAAGGATCGTTGAAAGGAAAGGCAGTGGGAAAGTGTCTATCCTTGGCTAACGGTCTGCTGTAAAGGTAAAATGACACCCAGGCTTGCATGGGAAAGTGCCTTATTGTATGCATGAAGGTGGTCTCTGGACAGTTGAAAATCTACAAAAAAATCCACGATTTGAACAGACCCTTTTCTTGCATTCTCTGCTGTGATCACATCATTTGAGCAAGTGAAATGTGCATTTGAAGAAAGCATGATGGAAATGTCAAAGTGCAGATTGACCAGAGCACATAGTCGAGTGGGGAGGAATTACTTTGCATTACTTAGACTGTGTCTGGAATTGGCATTTGTTTGGCGTTTTTTGTCTGTCAGACGTTGGCGTTTGTCTGGCAATTTGTTCATCCATTTATGAGAACTCATGCATGAACACATGCACACATAGTTACAGCAACACATGTGCAAATACTTTCTCTCACACATAAACATGCACACACACTTTAATGCCATGAATTTATCATTTATGTGATATTTTATTTATATTTATTATATTTATTATTATTATATTTATTATGGCCTACCAAATAAGACATCATATTTCACAAGAAAAGTGTTTTCCTGTGAAAACCTTGGCAAAATAAACTAATACTGGCACATACAGTTACAGTTAGCACATACACAAACACACATTTAAATATTGAGGAACATAGGTGCAAAGACACACACACCACACACACACCATACACGCATGCACGCACACACGTGCACACACACACACACAAATACAGAGAGGCAACACACTAGTAATTAATCAAAACTAGATCCAGCAAATTCTACAGTGCTGCACTTGTAACACTATCCCAGTGTTCTTATTGGCGGTGTGCAGGTCAGAGTGTTTTAGATGGGGGTACTGAAGAAGGAAGTAGAGGGTATGCTGGAGGGGGCAGGCAGGCGAAAGAGGGGGTGGGGGGCACGAGTCACTGGAGCCCCCTTCAAAGACTGACCGCCACCCCATGGCCCCTGAGGAATCCAGGCCTAGCCAGGAGCCGAGAAGAGCCAGCTGTGTTGGGGCCGAGACCCCTGTGTCCTGCACATCCTTTGTGTACGTGTTCCGAGGCCTTTGAGTGCGTCCATGTCGTTTGATGTGATGTGTGTGTGAGTATATATGTGTGTGTATTTACATTTATGTGTTTACATATAGGGTACATATGTTGCATGCTGTGTGTGTGTCTCCACAGGCATGTACGTATGGAATGGAAATGCATCTGTATGTGTTTATATATACTGTATGTATGTAAGTGTGTGTGTGCAGACATGTAAGTGTGCAAGTGTCCATAATTGGGTATGTGTATGTGACATCATCACATCATATATATATATTGAGTTATATATATCGAGATGTTAACACTTTCTATGTCTTAAGCCATATAAAAGTGTAACGATAGCTTTCTGGTTGATGGCTGCCCAGTAAGCACATTGGCTATAAGAAACCATTATAATGTTGAATGAAAATTAAAATGTATAAATAGCTATATAATAGCATTGATAACATGAATGATGACAGTTGATGTTTACATTAAAGCCTTTTTTTAAAGTGTTCATAATGCTTTATAAAAAATGTGTTCACAGAACGTATAAAGTATTTATATCTATAGCTATTCAGTGTATGAAACCTTTCAAGTTTAAGGATTTAACATGAGTGTTTGTGACTTTGCACCGTGAAAAGTGTCTTTGACTTTATAGCCTCATTGTCTCAAAGTTATGAAGAGTTTACTGTCAAATAGACTTGCTCTCATGTAATAATATACTGCCGAGCAGACCATAATGTCCGGTCAGCTTAAGAGAGGGATTTGTGGAGAAACAATAGCTGCTCTGTGATGGGTATGCGTCATGCTTTCAGATCTTCCGAGCCATGGAGACTCTGCTTCTTATGAAGAGGGGGACTTTTTTGCATTGTCAACAGAATGTTTTAAGGGAGAGGTCATAAATTCCAGTCAGCAAATCACAAAAAAAGTATACAAATCCATACTATTTAGCACTGAAAATCTGAGTGTCAGGCATTGGGCAGTGTGCATATCATATTAATTCATAAAGCCAATGAGAAACCTGTGTACTACATTCTGCAACATTCTTGTCAAAAATGGAACAAGATGGAAAAGATATTTATCCATTCATCAAAGGTTTTCTGTGTTACTGCATTACATTCAGTCACTATGCCAGGATTGTTAGGTATTTAGACTAGTTCATCTGACTGGAGTACTTTTCATGTCATATGAAGTCTACACTCACACAATCCATGTTCATGTTGGTTGTAATGACGCCTTTGATATGGGACTGTAATCTGAGATACAGATACCAGATTTCACCTTGTTTATTTTTCAACTTAGACATGACAGAGCTAAAGAGAGCCTTTACTCCTGTTTTTCTCCTTGAAATAATCTACCATCCTGGGTGGCAAACCTTCACCATGGCAAACAAACAGGAATTGGACTAAATACACCCCCAACCTCATCTGCTTGGAAGTCCCCACCATGGGAGGATCTTTGTTTCACTCTTGGTTCCTGCCAAAGGATTTTTTTTCTCCCTGTTCCCGACAACACATACTTATACTTTCATGTTTGCACAGAGAAACATGAGAATTGAGCATACGGCATATACAGTTATCATAGACGGAAGTATGTACACATATCCATCATCATAACTGCCTCTCCCCTAATACAAGCACACACCAACACATACATGCATATGGTACACACACACACACACACACACACACACACACACACACACACACACAGCCACCAGACATATCAGCTGTGGCTCCATACCACCACCACCACGATCTTGTTCAAGCTCACACAACAGCTGCTTTTGACAGCAAGTGCCAAGAGAGGCAGAAGAAGAAGGGAAATAAAACTGACTGGAAGAGAATGAAGAGAAATGTATACAAAAATAAAACTACTGATTTGCAGATTGACTGATGAAGTCAAATATAGAAAAAGAGACTGTGTGTCTGTGTGAGTTTGTGTGAGAGAGAGTTAGAGTTTTGGGTTTTTTATCCAATTCATGTGCATAGATTAAATGCCTTTTACAAAACATTGGCAAAAATCATATCGGCAGGTGTTTCCATCTGATGTGCAATACACTGTGTGAATGGACAGTAAATCAAGTGTCAAGAAAAGCTGTCAGGATCATTTTAACGGAAACGTGAAGATTTCAAACCAGTTCCCTTCTAACATTACCTTATTGAAAAGCCTATGTAAATCGGTTGATAATCCTTGAATGCTCAGACTTAAAAAGCAGAAACTGTCCTACTGTGTAGGGGAGAGTATGAAGACAGACAAAGGGAAAGGGAGAGAGAGAAAGAAAGACAGATAGATAGAGAGAGAGAGAGAAAGCACTCTAGGGGGACCCCATCAAACAGTTGGCAGCAATTAGTGTTAAATGGAGGAGACCTGCTGGAGTCTAATGACCAGAGTGTGCTAATGAATGGGGCTGAATGCAGTGTGCAGAGTTCTTAATACTGGCATCAGTCTCAGCTACTCTCATTACTATAAGCTCAGGCCACCTGGAGGCCAAGGCCAAGTGCAAACACTTGTGCTCTTAACGGTGTGCAAAATCCACTGCCCTGCTGGCGCACTGACAGATGCATCCTAAAAGGATTCTGGATGGTGGCTCTGCAGTGATGGAGTGCGAGCAATGTTGTGTTGCAGGTATTCTCCTCTCCTCTGAATGACCGAGTGAAAGTCCCTGGAGTCAGGAGAAGGGGAGAGGGAGAGAGAGAGAGAGAGAGATGAGGCAACACGTTTCAGAAACAGGCCCAGGCAAGTACCCGCTACAGGGCAGTCCCAGCCCCAGACTAAAAACTCCATGGCACGCAAACCCTGCAACAACACAGCGCTTCCACGGCAACACGCAAGGCCAGACAGCAGACGAGATGAGACGAGACGAGACGAGACGAGGCGAGGCGACGATGAGACAACATGAGACGAGATGAAGAGCGGTGAAAAGGCCACCCGCATGTTGGCTCAAGCAAACACCTACTGACTGAGGGGAAGCGTAGGGCTCACTGAGTCACACCGGTCTTTACCTGTGGGCTAAGCCTTTGATGGGCTAAGTGAGCGACAGGTTAGAGGCAAGAGGGAAAATAAACTCAGTCAGTCCGAGATACAGCTTCAGTGAAGGAATGCGTTTGATGCTTCAGGAGCTGAACCACCTGGTTTTTGGGTTCAGCATGGACAGGGTAGTCACTGAATAACCTGTCAGAGGGATGAAAGCTGACACACACCTGCGGGTAAAGCTTTGTGTTCAGTGCATCCGCTCACTGGCTTCATGCTGCACTATATGGCAAATAACCACCACCATAGGGTGAGCACTGTAGGTGGACGTTTTCGAATACACAGAAGCCCACACAAATACTCCAAAAAACAAATCATTATTGTTTTTGGTGCAACAATAAAACAAAAAACAACAACAACAACAAAAATAAAAACAGAAACTTGCTTGGGACCCACCTGTACAGATATGTGCTTGTTGCTACAGCCAGGCAAACTTATTATGAAATACTGGATGTATGTTTGAACAAGTTTCTTTTCCTCCCATGGAGCGTTTCTTTAATTGAAGTGCACCTTTATATAGCAACATATAAATACAGGTGTGGTCATAAACAGTGGCGCCAGCAGAATATTTTTCTAGGGGTGGCTAGTGGGGGCCAGAGCAAATCTTAGGGTGGCTTACCAAACTAAAGTCCATCATAAAATGTAATGCTGTAGATTCTGATAATGTAATGATGTATACAAGATATTAGGTGCAGGTCCGTATTCAATGACTTGCTATTATCTCTTGAATATTGCACTCAAAAATACAATCCTGTTTATGATATGTCCCGTTTTCTTTTCATCACCACCCTATGCAGATTCACATAGCCATTTCGCATTAGTTAGCTATGGTAGACTAACATTCCCGCTTAGCAAAGCTAGCATGAAAAACGTAATTAACAACGTTAATTTTAGTGACATAATATGCAAAACTCGTGGGCATATGCATATTCATGTATTACTGTACTACTGAAAATTGCCATTGTGTGACATTAGGCGCGTAAGCAGTTTAACATTGAGGGGGACCGAATCTGCACGAGTTCGGTGGCGCTATGGAACGGAAAATTCACGGCACAACTTTGCTCACGCATATACATCTCTTGTTGCAGCGTATACACATGCATCTTAATTTTCTCTCATTAAAAATATTGTTCTGCGATTCTTATAGCACACATTTTGGCTAGACCTAATGTGAGTTAAAGTTAGCCTACAGGCTAATAGTCCATATTCACTGAAATGCAAGATTAAAAGCGCCGTTGTCGAGTAGGCCTACACTCAACAAGGGCGCGTCTTCTAAACAACAGCCCAATGGAACGAATGAGAAGCCTAATTTTGTTTAAGTTTTTTGCCATTAGGTGGCAGACAGGTCATACTTCCCTGGATTACAAAAAGTCGACCATAGTATACACGAAAAAGGCCACTGCAGGGCTGATGACGGCACATAGGGTAATAATTGAACGTTACCCTACTATTTAAACAAAACCTAAGCCAACCAGTTGCAATAATAAAATAAACCACCGCGCTTACCTATTCTGATCCTCATCTCAGAAAACTCATGTGGTAGGTTACTAATTAAGCAGCCTGAATATCCAGTTAGTTCCAATGCCCTATTCTTCAAAGTGTACGTGACACCCCATCTTAAAAGGTGCACAATCCTGCGTTATATGTTTTTAATCGTCTTTTTGGATTATGATTGTGTGTATGTGGACAAGATCCAACAAGGTAGGCTTATCTGTTTTCTAATCATGGCTGTATCTGGAACGAGATTGGCAGCGACTGAACATTAAGTCAGATCTATCAGTAGACTGGTTTAAGAAACCAAATCAAAATTATGCCGTCTCAACAACTTTGACAACTGCCACTGACCTCACTCCTCGCTGGGCTGCTGCTGACAAAGCTGGTTTTGAATGCAGCACATAGCCTAAGTAATGAAGTCCCTATGACTTAACATTCTGTAAAACCGTACTTATAACTAACATGTCATTCACTGTGTGCATTGTTTTATCAGAGCATTGTTTCACCATAAAAGCAATTTTCTCTCCGGCCACACAATTAACCGTAGCTTCACACTTGTTTCCTTGCCTGCATACTGTAACGTTGATGCTATCTGTAAGCTCTAAGAAACTGCAGCAAATTAAGGTTTCCGATGGTCCAGAGCTACTGATAGTTGTTTTTTTTTAAATGACGGGAACCCTGCACTTACATTATTGACAAAAAAGGAGCAAATATCTCACTTTTTTTCCCGGTGGACGTCTATGATGGCTGGTAAGTTGACGTTGCATGGGTGGTGGGGGAGGGGGGTTGTTATGTGAAGTTTGCGAGGATGGCAAAAGCAACGCTGCTGTTTGTATCTCCTCCCATTTCAAAATAGTTTTTACATCGTGGATAATATAATCTAGTCTGCATTATATTTTCACAAATATGCATTATTAAAATTTTCTTAGGGGTGGCTAAGGGGTGGCTGAGGATAATTCTGGGGTGGCTGTAGCCACCCCTTGCCACCCCCTGGTGGCGCCACTGGTCATAAATGAGTCAGTGGGATGATGGATTTGTGCCAGAGACTACTGGCTGGCATTCATATATCAGGAGGGTTATATAGGCTGTCCACTCCATCCACTCGTTGGCACAATTTTTTACAAATTACTCTTGCCTTCTGGCTCTCTGACTCATGACCCAAACACAAAGCCGCAGACCAAGGCGGGGCAGTCAGAGCTGAAACACTCATTCATTCAGTTAGCAGGAACATGCCTTGGCAAGTTGCTCAAATGCTGTCAGTGCTCAGGATGTGTTGAAGTCCTTCCCATGATTACTAAGCAACTACACACACAGAAGACAGGTATGCCCCAGGCGCTAGAGAGTCTAGAGAGCTAGAGAGTAGAGAGCTACAGAGTCAAAATGTAACAAAACAATAGACACAATAAAAATATACTGGAAGAAAGTTACAGGGAGGAGAAGACACAGTTCTTTGTAGACTTGTAGTGCAGTGAGTAATTCTCTGGTCGTTGACTTTCACTATCACTGTCTATGCTATCCCTTCTAATCTAAACACATAGGCTCCTGTAGAAGAGAAATGACTGGAAGAAAATGTAGATGAGAAAGAATGTCAGACTAAATGAACCCCTTCTCACTGGCTAATTCAATCATTTTTCTGGATATCCAAGTAGCAACAGCTACACAATCACCCAATGGAGAGTTACATTCTTAAGGCCTGATGTGTGTGTGTGTGTGAGAGAGAGAGAGAGAGAGAGAGAGATGGAAACGGTGGAGGAAGACAATGGCTCTCTTCAGGCAATGAGAGGCCACTCTGTCATCCCCACACCCCCCATACGTACACACACACACACACACACACACACACACACACACAGTCAGACAGGAACCAGAGGAACGGCAGATTGTTGAGGTTAAGAAGGGTTAAGCAGGGTCCTTCTAAAGCACCCACTGTGATCTTTGTCTAATCAATGGCATATATTGGAAGGAAGAAACCTCCTTTTCTTTACAATTCCTGCAAATGTCTACCTTTCCTAAGTGTCTTTGTGTCTGTAATGAAAGGGTTTATAATTAAGCCATAGGAAAACCACATTAAGCCACCTACCAGAGAGAGGCCACACAAGGGGGCTCAAAGGAACCAGCAGAGGAACCCAACATCTGAGGTCTGCCCCCTCAGCGATGGCCGCGGTTCAGGCAGAGATAAGAGACCCAGTGGCTTTCAGACAAGCACACAAGTGGGCCTTAAGAATGCCTTCTGGCAGACGTGGCTGGTGACCACATGACCTAATTTGGTCCTGTGGTTTCTGTGTACATCCGGCACAGGCAGGCACACACACACACACACACACACACACACACACACACACACAAAGGTCCAGTGTGTGCACCCACTCACTGTGAGAGCCATGGCCCAGAGCCACCAGTGTGTGCCCCTGTCTTCTGAGAGTCAGCCACAGCCTCCACCCCTGAAAGGCTGCCTCTGAGAGAGTTGGGCCATCACATCACAACCCTCTGAAGACTCTCAGATGCCACTGCATGTGTAAGAGCCAAGACCCGATGAAGTCTGATGTGCATTTGGTTATGCTCACAATCTGCCTGCAACATAGAATATAATAACTCATAATATCCATATCCACTAATAATATCCATATTTTCAAGCTAATAAAGCTAAGACATTACAAGACATTCCCAACAATCTTTTAGCATTAGTGCCAATAACGGGGGGTATATTTGTCAACATATCATGTCATATATTCTTCTTATTTAAAATGCAATTTTAGCTAGAGGCACAAGTTTGCTCATCTTGTTTGAACAAAAGCAGGTTTAATCCAGGCGCCAAGAAGAAGCATACATTACAGAGGTGACAGAAGATGTTCCACTTCCACTGAAGTGACGACAGATGCACAGGTCAGCCATTCAAAGACAAATTCCTGAAGTGCTCCTCTAATTGTGTAAGAGAAGAAGCAGGACAAGAACCTTTGTTTGAAAAAATGTGAAAAAGCTGTAATTGAGACAGAAAACAATTGGAAAATGTCTCTTTATGCCACCATGTAACTAAAAAGATCTGTGGTAATATCATTCCTATAGAAAGAAATACTCAGATCATTTGATTTCATGAGAATTATAAGGAATACAATTTCCTAGTTTTTTTTTTTCTTGACAACTATTTTTATCTTGGCATTAGTCCTCCTGTGGTTTTACCATGGAGATACCCCAATACTACTAATGGTGTTACTATAAAACCATTATGGGAGTTCTCTGATAAGAATCGACTAGTGACTTACATTTCCTCTTAATGCTTGTTATGTTCCCATAGAGACCAGCTTCTTGAGATTACATACAAATATCTCAGATCTGATCCAAAATACACACATTGGCCTATACAGAAGACAAACACACACACACAGAAAAATGGAGGGAGGAAAGTTGTCTGTGCTCATTCCTCTTGCATTCCCTCATCCCAGTTGCTCGGTCATGCCTGACGGTGGCTGGGCTGGTCCCGGGGGACCATACCCCACTGTGCCCACGCGCTGCCAGTGTGGCAGAGGCTCACCCCGGCTTTATCCGCCCCAATGGAGGGATTGTCACTTGAACAACAGGGCCTCTCAATGCCTCAGCTGCCAAAGAAATCCTCACCCCAGTGCCAAACGTGCCCCCCTCAGCATGCTCCGAACCAGTCATACCACCATCAAATTGAGTGAATCCAGACTACAACCAGAGCAGCAACCAAAATTCTATTAGGTTTGGAATACTGACTCTGAGGCTTTGGTACAGGCATTCTGCTATTTTTAAACACCCAAATATCTCTACTGTAGCCTGAGGAGGTAGGTGCCAGTCATGACTACCAAGCAGTTTCTAGAAACATTCCAATGTTCTTTTTAACTTGCTTGCACACTCTGGTGGTGAGAAAGAGACACTGAGATCTGATGCAAATATAGTGCTAAACTTACTGATAGAGTGATGAGGGATGGGCAAAAAAAGGAGCCAACAAGACCAATGTGTGAATCAAAAAGTAAAATTTTACTGTAGTGCTGTGGGATGTGATACAGATCATTGAAACGGTGAGCACATTTCTCTCATTCATTTTTACAAGTGTTTTAGACAGCTTCAAATTTAAAAAAAGAATCTGTGAAGAAAGTAAAAACCAACAAGATTCTTAGAGTACAATTGAGTTGGCATCATTCAGTCTGAACACCTCTTCTCCGATGTGTAGGTTGACCCTGCCTACTTCAGCCTTTCCATTTGACTTCCTTCAAACATATTGCTCATTACATGTGTGTGGAAATTATGCCACACAACCACACACAAACACACACACACACAAACAAACAAACACACACACACGAATCCTCTAAACACAGTGTGATTAGGAAAATCAATAAATACATCCTTGATTGTTCGTGAAACACTTGGACATTAGAACAAATATATACACATTTGATTATCTTTATACAGCCTTGGGTGAGAGCCAGTTGGCTTCCTTCACTTACCTGCTCAGGTTACAGGTAGAACCCACACTACCTTACTGCCTTTGTATCCCCCCCCTCCCCCCAACATGCTTTAAAGCTTTATGGCACTTAGTGGCTGAGAGAAGATGGTTTCCTAAAGGCCCCTTCTTTGTTGGGCACCCGCCAAAGCCGACTCACTTTTGTGCCTTCCTTTGTGCCCTCATACCAGGAACAATAATGATAATGAAACTGTATCACTTTAGTTAAATTGGGATAGCTATGTCCATCGTAAGAATAGTTTTTGAGGTCATTTGTAAGAATGCTAGACAGCTGACAGCCAAAGTGGATTTCTGTACATCACAATCAGCCCAAGAAGACAGTCCTGGTCATTGGTGAGTGGTGTAGGCACTCATGTGATCAGCTCTCATTATAGTTATGGTTCCTGATGTGAATGGTGAGGATGGGCCATGTGTTGAGCAATGTTGCTGGGCAACCACATAGCTGGCTCGATTTGTTCTGATCGGATGGGCATGACAATTTGCGGTGACCATGACAATCCATCTTGGGAACAAGCCCAAACAATATTTGTCAAGATTGTTCAGCAAAATTGCTTAAAAAATGCTTGTGTGGTGTGTCACCAGCTGTTGAGTAAGACATGGGGGGATAAGGGGTGGTTAAGGGCTGGAGGTATTAACCCTTAGGGTGGCTGACATCACACTTACTCTTCACCCCCCCCCCCCAACCTTTCCTCTCATGCCAGACAAAGACAGAAGAGACAAACCACAAACATCCATCTGCCTTGCTTGCAGTCAACAAACATCTTTGTCTTGTGTATAAAAAACAAATACATTTGTAAACATGTACTCTTTTTTGTTGTTGTAGAAAATACAAACATTATTTCGGTATCATGTTTGTTTAGCGAGTGTACTGTGCAGGGCCAGTAAGACACTGAATTGCACTATTTGCTATTTTCTGTTTGTTTCTTTCGCTGATTATCGCAAATGTTAAATCCTCTTCCATTTGGTATCAGCACTAAGGCCAGAATATAAGTCAAAGGAACAGAGGGACTTTCACGTCTATCTAAACACAGGATTTAAAAAAATAATCTTAAAATAATAATACAATGTGACAGTTCGCAGCTCGCAGAGTAACGAGTCCTCTCGCATCTACGTGCTTAGACAAAAAAAAAAAAAAGATTATTAGACGGTGAGATCTGTCAGCTCATAGAGCTCACCCTTTAGCTCCGACAGAGAGTCCTCGTCCTCTGAAGTGCTTGTTGCCACAGTGATGAGTTCCACTGTAAGGGGCGCGGTGGGAGGGAGGCTGCGGGTGACCTCGAGTGGGCAACAATGGTGGCAGTGACAGTGAAGCAGCGATTCAGGCACAGTTCCCGTGCGTGGAGGGATGGTTTGGCTGGAAGTGGAGTGGGATGGGCTAGGGACAGGTGATGGCTCTTAGGAGTGTTTGGCTGTCTTTATTGCTAGGCACCAGCTGGGCTGTGCGAACCAGCGAACCCTGATCTCTGACCTCCCTGACCTCCGCTGACAGAGATATTAAAAAGGAAAAGAAAGAAGAAAAAATAAGGTGGAGGTGGGTAGAGGGAGCACCTCAGGTGTAGACGTAGTTGATGAGCAGCTGAAAGAGCAGGAGCAAGCAGAGGATGAGCCAATGGCGGCCACTCAAGGCCACGCTCTCTTCCACTGCCCGTCGCTGGGTCAGCTGGCGACTCAGGGAATGCAGGTTCCTGCCAAAAGGGAAGAAGAGTCAGCATCACTCCAAAGCCCTAGATTGAACTTCTGTACATTAATTATTCTCAGCTACTGTAGGCTCCATTGGTCATGCAACTGTAACTGCAGGGTCTCCCCAATGGCGCTGACTGGGATAGAGTGGGCAGAGTGCTCACCTCTGAATATCCTGCTGTGTCTTCTGGATGGAGGCAATGGACGACTCGATCTGGGCTATGTCCTTCCCCTGCTGATTGCAGCGAGTGCACTGGGTTGTGTAACCTTGAGGGAGGGAGGGAGAGAGAGTTTTACAGTAACACTATCAGTAGTAGTGTTAGGGCATCTCCATGGTGAAACCACAGGAGGACTAATGCCAAGATAAAAACAGTGGTCCAAAAATAGGGAATTTTATTCCTATTAATTCTCATGAAATCAAATACGATGGGCATTTGTTTCTATTCAAATTATATACCCACAGTACCAGTACCTGTACCAGTCAGACATGGTACTATTTTACACTGTGCAGATAGGATGTTGTTTCCAACCTATTCATGCTGTGCAGATACATTTTAAATAACTCTGCCCTTTCCGAGCAATCACATGAATAGCAGCCATCATTTACCCATTAGCTCTTGTAGACCCCTGCACTTTAGCTTCACCCATGTCTCTGTGCTGTGAGTGTGTGTCTGTGTGTGTGTGTGTGTGTGTGAGCTGTGTGTACTCGTGTGTGTGAGTGTCCAACCTGTCTCGTGCAATGTGTGTGCGAGTACATGCGTTTTTTAACCCCCGTCTTGGTGCTGTGTGTGTGTGTGTGTGTGTGTTGTTCTCACCCTCATTGTCTGACGATTCGTGCGGTGGTTCCGGTGTGGAGCTGCTGCTCTCTGTGTTTTGGCTGCAGCTTGACGGCTGGCTACTGGACTTCCTGTGCTTGCCGTTGACCTGGGCCTGGGCAGGCACGCAGCAGTGAACGCCAATTAGATTAGCTGTACTGCTACAGTAACCAACATCACATTAAACCCACTGCAAATAAACTTGTTTCACTTCAGCCGACCCGCACCTGAACCCATAGTTTTCACAGGGGTTAGGGTAAGGACATTTTCTGAGCCTTAATCAGAAATGACTGAAACAATTATTCATAGGTGGATTTTCAAAGGTTTTCTATTCCTTTCTATCCTTCATTCTGAGACTGTGCCTAAGCACTTGGATGATGCAACACAATGTAATGATAAAAAAAAATCTTGAACTATGATTTGGCCATTACATACAATTACTCATTTTTACCATGTTACCCTTGGACCTGTGGACCTGTGACTAAGAGCATTATTTCTTTTGGCATTTTGTCTGTTGTGGGGGGCTGGCTGGCCCATATACAGTAGGTTGGTGGTCGGTGGAAGGAAGTCAGAGCTCCTGGTTCAGGGTCTCTCTGTCCTCACCTTCTGCTTTGAGGCCCAACTGCGGCTGTAGGAGTAGCCATTGTGCCGGCGTCGTTGCTGCTGCCTGGTCTGCTTGGTCTGGATGACACCGTCCTTCTCGAACTGTAGAAGGCACAAGTTCACATCCCAGGGCCGAGAGCTGCACAGCACACAGACACATACACACATTTAACCAGAGAGACACAATCATGCTTCACTTAGATCTACCTATTTTGAGGTGTAAAGGTGTAATACATCAGTAGATTAAGGTGTAATTTCTACATACATTGTATGTGAATAATGTGTTGCATTCTAAAAAAAATGGAAAATTTGTTCACAACGCTGATGTAAGGAAAAGATGCCTGTCTATGCATGGGTGAAATTGAGGAAAAGAAGAGAATGCAGGTATCTTTCTTCCCTTTTTACTTGTTTCTCTGTGTGTGTGTGTTTGTGTGAGAGGAACTCACTCAATGTATTTGTACTGCCACTCGCTGGTGTCTGGGTTGAGGCTGAAGAGGTGGGGGCTCCAGGGACGGTCCCCTCGCTCCCGGGCTTCCCGCCGCTGGGCCTCCTCCAGCACAAACTTTTCCTGGGTGGCTTGGTTCTGGTCACGGTCCTGGATCGCCTTGGTCACCAGCTTCCATAGTCTTTTGGACAACACATGCACATCATAAACATACAAATGGCACCAGTTTAAATTTCAAAGGATTCTTTTATTTACTTGTGTTTCATGCATTCAAGAAAGCAAGTTAAACTGTCCAATCTTTCCAGACCATTGCTTTAGTGCCTTGATGCATCAACAGCACTGCTTTGTATGTAATGTTGAGTCTGAAGTGAGCGTGGTACCTTTCGGACTCGAACGGTCCCTGCTGGTCCTGCTGAACGACGCGCCTCATGAGCCTGCGGCTGCGCACATCTGGGGTAGGACTCCACAGCACCTCCTGCTGGCTGGACCTCTTCTCCTGTACATATACCTCAGCGTCCTGCCCACAGAGCGCACACACACACACACACACACACACACACACACACACACATATAAATAAGGCCAGTATAAAAAAACATCATAGATCAAATTCTGGGTTCAGATCAAGAGATTTTTTTTTTTATGAATTTCATTAAGGGGGAAGAGACTTACCCAGTGGCCCTCTATTGTGGCCATCATGTCATCTCCCATACGGATCTTTCCGGAAATCTGATTCACACTGCCAGAGCCACCTAAGAAAGGCTGTGGGCATAATGAGGAGGGTACAAAAAATGACACTTCATCTCTCTCTCTCTCTCCTCTAGAGACACAAAGTGTATAAAAGGGGAACTAGCAAAAGCTGCTTCCCACCTTGAGTTTGAACTCCAGCTCAGCTGAGCATTTGGTTTTTTCACAGTCGATGGTGATCTTGCCCCCCAGCTCCAGAGACATGGTGCCATACAGGATGCCTGCCAAAAGCCAGCGTTCATTTGCATCTTTCCCCATAATAGTGACTCTGCTGTCAATGCAATTTCCTATTTATAAGCAAATGCGCTAGTCTGGCGGAATGGAACCATGCAAATCTATTCTGCCATGTGATTTTTTTTATGATTTGTTTTAATGGGACTAACAATCCATGCTTATGTAGCCCAATAAAACACAGGTAGAGACAAAGACATAGACAGTGCATCACGTTATAAGGAAAAGAATTCGGACAAGAGGACATGAACCAGTTGAAACGTGAACATGTGAAAGTGAGTCTCTGTACCTTTGCAGTGGGCATAAGGCATGGTAATGACATACTCCTCATCCCGAGACAACAGTAGCAACCTGGCTTTGCCATCCAGGATGGCAGATAAGGAATTACCTGCACAGATACCATGGGCACAAAGAAATTGTCATTTAAACAGTTCCAGTAACAAGACAACAGGGAAACAAGAGTGGGTAAAAGAACTATGAAAGGGCCCTTATCCTACCGTAGAACTTGGACTTGGCAAGGATGCTCCCACTGATGCAGAAGCCATCTTTTTTGTTGGACACATAAAAGGCTGAAATGGGTGGATGATGAGAAACCTTGGAAGAAGATAGAGAAGGAACATTTAAGGTGGTATTCTAAACTTTTCTCACTTTTTTGGCAATAATAAAATGGGTTGAATAATGCAGAAAAGTATTCAGTCACCAGGTGTGTATGTGGTGAGGGATGCTCTGAAAAGGGGAGGAGTCGGAGCTCACCTGCTCTGCTATGTAAAATGTGCAGCTGTCAGTCTCAGGGTGAAGCCAGCAGCAGCGGAATGTCTCTCCCAGGATGGGGTTGTAGGGTTTCTTCAAACCCTGCACACACA
>JAGFZM010000046.1:991507-1005092 GCA_017657215.1 Limnothrissa miodon
AGAGAGAGAGAGAGAGAGAGAGAGAGAGAGAGAGAGAGAGAGAGAGATACGCATGAGTCACTAGCTGCAGAAGGAATCCTCTGTGTCGCATATGGAGCGGAAGACAGACCAAATGTCCGCCAAAATACTTGACATTAATAGTGATCTAATAACTATGAAAGTATTGGTTTTGTATAGCAGGGGGAGGGCGGCAGCGGTTAATCTAAATAAAGACGGCAATCTTGACACAGTACAAGGAACGCATCAATTCAATTGATTCTTTTGTTATCTATAAAAGAAAGTAAAAAATAGCAAGTGCTTGTGGCTTATTTGAAGTCTCATTCTATCCCCTTTCCTCCTTTGAGCATTCATAGCAACAGTCAACAGCACCATTCAAACTACTTTGTTTGTTTATTAGAAACATGCAGTATTTGTATTGCACAAAGGCACCAGCAGATCATGGGTGTGTTTCATATGTGACTTGGGGCCAGGCCCAGTAGCGGTCAAGGCCCTGAGCAGTCAGAGTGTGTGTATGTGTGTGTGTGTGTGAAGGGTCTTCGAGCGCCTGCCATCAGGACCTCAGGGGACGCCCAGGGAGGCTTTAGAAAAGCTCGGGCAGCCTGGTTGCCCAAGCAACGGTTCGCAACCTCACCTTCCTCTGATGTGAATGTCAACGCACACCAAAGATGTAACCAAGACAACGGCCACCCGGAAGGTGAGGATCAACAATGCAATGACACAGAGTAAATGATCTTATCATACAGTATAAAAACGCGGAACACCGACAGACACAGCTACGAACACTCCTCACGTGTCCTTGGATAGATGAAAGAAAAACAAGAGGAAAACAGAGAGGCAAAACAAGCAGTGAAAGAGTGAAAAGAGAGGGAGAGGAAAAGCCCCACAAGCACTGGGAAGGTAATACCAGCAGCAGACAGCTGACTGCTCACAGTGTGCCTCTAATCACTGGCCATTTATACCAGGGCCCTAACAGCCAGCCTTTGTGTCCTCCCAGCTACTCTTCCTCTGCTGCACTCATTTACTCTCACTCACCCTCTCACACACTTATCTACAGTATCAATACACTCACTCAATCACTCATTCATGAATCTAATGATTCACTCACCCACCATACGGATTCACTCACTCACTCATCTGCCGACTCACTCACTCACTCATCAATCTCCTGATTCACTCACTCATTCATCACTGATCAGCTCACTCACTAATCAGAGTACCGATTCACTCATTAATCTCTTTTTTATTTACTCAGCCAGCTCACTCACTTGTAAACAACAGAGACATTTGCAGTTCACTCACACATTTCATCCTGACAAATTATCAGTCTTGCTGGGCTCATATCTACTGTACACACACACACACACACACACACCATTAAATAAAGACAGGTGTCATGTGCTCCCAGCCATCTGCTAGAAAGAGGATAAAAAAAAAATTCAATAAGAAGCTGGCAAGACACACACACACACTCACACACACACGCACAAATGTGTTGCTTACCTTACGTGACGAATCAAGAAAACAAACCAAGACAAAAGTGGAAACGTAGAACAGACTTCTGCCTTCTCCTTACTGCTCTGTCTAGCAGCAAAAACATGTGTCCAATCAACACAATGAGCTGTTTCTTTCCCCCTTCTCAGCGTTCTGCACAGCCTATTTCCTATTTGCATGCGTGAGAGCAAGAGTGTGTGTGACTAGGTATGAGTGACTATGTGTGTGTGTATGTGCGCGCACACTCATCGGTCCTCTCCCGTTCTCTGCTGTCAGTCTAAGGGTGGTGTAGGATTCACATTCTCTTCATCTCTTCCTGCTCTCTGGCCTGTCACATGACACCCAGCAGCCAATCTGATTGGCCCATTTGGCTACAGAGAGGACTGACGGAACAGAGAGTGATATTTGGGAGTGGTGGAAAGGGGGTGTGTCTAAGCAAGCTGTCAACTACAAAATATCACTGACCTCAGAAACTGGAAACTAGGGACATTAATGCACACATACACATGCAAGCACACACACATACACACAAAAAATCATGAAAGACTACATATAAGAAACAATTATATGCTTCAGTTGTCTGATAGAATCTACCAGAAGCACCCTAGAATATAGAATCTACCAGAAAAAAAATGTTACATTTTAATCAGTCCAAATGAAATTATATTGTTAAAATAAGAAGTATTCAAATTCAAATTCATTTGGAATTCATTCAACTGAAAACATGTCTCAATCATCTGAGCTCTTTGTACAGTATATAGATGTAACACCATGGCATAAGCGGTTGAATTGTAATTTTTTGAAGGTTAATGGAAACAATGGCATTCAAAGTGTCAGTATAATTGGGAAAAGGAAAAAGTGGAGAAATATGGTCAGGAAATTAACCACTGCTGAGACGTTATTTGTGTTTTTTTTTTTTTTTGCCATGTTAAACTTTACGTCTTTAAAGTCGTTATGGACCGTGGACCCTTTCGGTCAGCCTTTAGACTAGAGCAACCTAGCATCACCTAACAAGTCTCTAGATAATGTAGCTGCTGGGCCCAACTCTTGTCCAACAATAAAAATTGTTTGTCTTTGGACACAAACACAAACACAAACACACACACACACTACAGTAAACAGAATTAATCAGTCAGTGATCATGGATCGTGGTAGTCGTGGACATGAATGTTTAGCGTAATAAGGAAATACGCACACAGATACATTAAAGGTGCTCTAAGCAATGTGACACGTTTTTAGGACTAAAACATGTGTTGTTACATACAGCAAACATCTCCTCACAATCTGCTAGCTGCCTGTCCCCTGAACACACTGTAAAAAACCCGGTCTCTGTAGACAGCCCAGGCTCCACAAACGGCAACAAAAACACAGTGGGCAAACCTAGCATAACAAACACGTAACGAAACATAACAGTGTTCCAGCCAATAAACGACAAGAAGGAAATTCACGTTCATGAGTCTTTCAGGAGGCATGGGAGGGAGGGGGAGGAGTGAGCTATCCTCCGTTTTGTTTGACAATACTTCGAACGTCAACAAGAAGTGACGTGAAACAGCATAGCTTAGAGCGCCTTTAAGTCTTACTAGTGGTGGCAGAAAGAACACAAATACAGTATCTGATCAAACATCTAATTTCCTAAAACAAACAACTACACACAGACTATAACTATAACTCTAAGCCAACTCATCATGAATAGTGAATGACTGCATCCACCCTCCGAGGCTAATTTAAAGAATATCATTAGCTAAGCCTCTATGTTCAACCTCATAGCAGAATCCTCTTCATGCCCAATGTGCATGCAACAACCACACACACACTCACACACACACACACCAGTGTGTGACTCAAGCTTGCAGATGTAATTTGTCTTTCCAGATGTCCATCTCTTATGAGGTAACAAGGCAGAGTTAATGACTTTCCATTCACGAGAGTGATGGCAGATGATAGTAATTGTGTAGTAAGGGTGTCTGTGAGAGTGTATGTGTGTGTGTGTGCTGAAAACAGTGTGAGGGACAGGATTATATCTGAATGTGTGCCTGAAGATAAGATAATAGAAACGTCTGTGCTACAAGTGCAAGTCAAGTGTGGCTTGTATGCATAGCAGTAAGTCGAGTAAGTGAACAGGGACAAGAGATGAAGAGAGAACATGATGTGGCAGAGTGGTTGACTGTGACTGAGTGAATGGAGAGATAAGGTGTAATCTTCTAATGAGTGTGTATCTCTGCATATATGCGTTTGTATGAATATCTCAGCAAGTGTTTGTACGTGTGTACGTCTGTGTTCATATGAGTGTGACAGAGAGAGTGAGTGAGTGAGTGAGTGAGTGAGTGAATGAGTGCGTGCGTGCAGGAGTTTGAGGATGCGTGAGGACTCAGGTCTGGTCTTCATCCTAGTAACTGTATGTATGTGTTAGCCTGAGTCATGAGCATAAGTTGGTTAAAAGCAAAAGCAAAACAAATAGCTAAGTATTGTAAGTAGAAGCTAAGTAGCTAAGTTGCCATATTCATAAAGGAAGGTGCTGTGTATATCCATAACATCTGATGAACAGTTTCTGCTATTTAATTAATGTCAGAGTCATATGACTGATGTATGTCTGAGCAATTGTTGACACTGTTAAATTTGTATCCTTGGGCATATTTTGTGGACACAAATAAAAGTGTACAAATGCGTGTGTGTAGGCGTGTTTGAGACTCACTGTTGGAGTGCGTTCTCTGTGAGGGCAGTAGACTGCAGGAGCTGCAGGATGTGTGAGGAGTCGGAGGAAGAGCTCAGATCTCCGTCCCGGCAGCTCTTGGCCGTCAGCTTGTACAGACTGGAGCAACTCAGAGCCAACTCCAGAGCGTCCATCCACACACGACCTGCAGCACACACACACACACACACACACACACGTGAACATTTATCATCTTTCAGCCAGACGTGAGGTTACGCCAACGCACACAGACACACAGATCACCATTCCCCTGATTTTGAAATTTTCAACTCAGACTGTCTTTCGCAATTGTTGAGAACCTTTTTTTCCTGGTCATTGATTTACACAAGACCACAACAAATATGGCGGGAATTACACACATTGCTCTTTGTTGTGAAGTGCTATGAGACATGTCTTTCGTATAATGCTCTATGTCTCATAGCACTTCACAACAAAGACAAAGATTCTAAGAGTCTATAAAGATAAAATTAAATTGCTACAGAAGATCAAACATTAATAAACCTCATCAATATGCACAATTCATTTTCATCTAGATGTTCTACTATGGTTCTCAATAAAAACAAAAAACTGTACAGGAAAAATGTATATGACGCACCAAGAATCACATCAACGTAAACAAAAACATACACACAGACCCACAGACACACAAGAAATATCTCACCGTCTGATTCAGATGCAGCCCTGCAGATGAGGTAGCTGCTGGGCAGAGGCTGTGTGATGGAGCCCACATTCTCACCTTTGGGACCCTACACAGACACAAAACTTCATCAAACACTGACAGCAACACACACACACACTCCCTCATATAGTTCAAACACACAAACTGCACTAACATAGAAGGTAATTATTACAGAGCCCATGTTAGGAAATTGGAGTAAGATTTTTTTTCCCAACAGAATCATTTTTGCTTGTTGTAACTAGTCTTGTGTATTCCAAAAAGTAGATTACTTTGTGAAACATTACAGCAATATGGAAATGGAATTTAAGGACTGCTTGTTAAACACATATACAAATACTCTTTTAATCATACTTTTACTTGTACTGTAAGACAGACAACTCAATGCCTCAACCTTCTGCTGTTCAATATAGTACTAAACTTCAAAACTAAACTGAATGTACACTAAACTGAATGTAAACAATCATCTGTTCAAGGTTTTTTCTATGCTTTGTCTTACTATCTATCGTCTCATCCGCTTTACCCACTTTATAAATTGCATGTAGTATACCAAGTAGACTTAATTTTTAGCTTATGTGCACCATACAGTACATAGCATATCTTTATTCACTGCATCTTAATGTAGCACAACTTGGATCCATGGTGGAACGTTGTCTCATCTCACTTAATACAATGTACAGGGCTGAAATGACAATAAAAAACACTTGACTTGACTTGACAGTTTCTGCCTTACTGACCTTCATGGTCCAGATGGACTTCTCGAGAGGGTGGTAGAGCTTAAAGCAGAAGCCGTCCTTCTTGGAGGGTCTCTCGATCAGCTTGCAGGAGCCGAGCAGCACCGTGCCCACCCAGTGCTCCATGCTGGGGCTCTTGTAGATCAGCAGCACGCCCGGCTTCAGTGAGCACCACAGCTTTGTCCAGCTCTTTAGCGTGCCGCGGATCTGCAGCCAGGGAGCAGATGAAGCTCAGACATCGAGGCCAGAACCTCTCATGCAATCATGAGCCATTTTGGTCAACTCATCTATTTTCCTACCAACGCAATGATGGTTTCCTTTATGCACCATAATTCAATAGGATTAGAATGTCTAGAACACCAAACTTTTCTTATGCCTGATATAGTAAGGACTTCTAGTTCCACATCCATGACTTTGCTGTACAGTGATGGTAATAACCAGGGAGATGTTCTGACAATATAGTATATAAACAGGGAATTCAGACTGATGGACAATCTATAGGAAAAGGGCATTCTGAACTTAGAATGACATACGGCATGTAGCTTACTACACTAAATGTTTGTGTCACCTTCATTTTCATTGTGAGAATCAGTAAGAGTCATCAGAGTGACAGACCCTGTAACGTCTGCATACAGTATGTACTACTGCATTTGTGGCAAAATCATTGTTCGCTACCTTTAGCCAATCAGACATAATGACAACACTGGGGTCCTTGAGGGCACTGAATAACTCTTTGGCTGCCCTCTTCTTCTCTTGACGGTAATTCTTCTTTTGGACCTGCAGAGAAGCACAAAATAAATCTCACTGAGAGCCAGTATGGATTTGAAGGGGAGCCTGAACAGGTTTGTCAGACAGTTTCACCTCTAACCACCAGGTGGAGCTGTTGTCATTGCCATGTGGGGCAATCAGTGTCGCAACCATATTATTGTCCACCTCAGAACTCAAAAACAAGAAATGTCAAGAAAGTTTTACAAAACAGAAAAGCAAATCTTAAATTCAGTGAGATTAACTGAATCTGCTGGTATTCTTGCCTATAATGATATGTACCTTGAGGGACTCTTTCCTGCACAGCTTCTCAGTTGGAGATGTGTTGTCCCCCTCCACACCTCCAAACATCCTGGGGTCCAACTAACAGGGGTTACACAGAGGACACAGAGAAAAGTGTAAAAGGGCAAGCAAGTCACACACACACAAACACACACCCACAGACACAAACACACACACACAAGTAAGCAAATACACACATAGTTTGACTCACAGAGGCCCAGCAGTTGAAGCTGATGTTCTAACAAAGGGTTTTTCTGCTGCAGTCACTACTGTTTAAGAAAGTGAGTTTTTAAGCTATATCTGCTGAAGTTCAGAATTTACAGACAAACTCAGCCAGCAGCACTTCTGTTTTTCAAAGGGGTGTGTCTGCAATGCACTGGGCAAACACGCAAACACACACACACGCCTTCTGTATCTGACCCAGATCCTACTCCATTGTTGGCAAACACTGTACACTTGGCAAAAACTGCATGAAGCAGTTTGCTAAAATCACTTTCACTTTACAAATCATTTTAGAATTAAAGCCTGCACCACACACACACACACTCTTCACACTATACAGACAAACAACCAGAGATACAAATAACCACACAGTAGGTTTACACACCAACTATTTCAAAGCTAGTTTGAGCTAGAGGAGTTTTGATGTCGACCGCAGGAGTGTGTGAGTGCTGGCTGAAGAGTGTGTATAAACAGGTGTCCCTCTCTGTCACATCCAGAGGGGTGCTCTCAGGCTGACACTGACCAGATGGCGGTCAAATGCCCCCATATAAAGCATGGGATAATTATACCCACTGAAAAACACACATATGTACATATACACCCCCCTACACACACACACACACACACACACACACACACACACACACACACACCTTTAGATGAGCAGAGAGTAGTAAATAAAGAGATAGATATATAGATAGATAGAGAGAGAAGAGTGAAAAGGGAGATTGAAAAGGAGGCATATGCCGGAGCTCTTTACGGTCATGTAAACAAACCAAGCCCAGCCTGTGTGTGTGTGTGTGTGTGTGTATGTGTGTATGCGATAGAGAGAGAGATAGGAACTCACCGGGCTGTTGGGAGACTGTGCTGGACTAAAATCATCGTTTGGTGAAGACAAGCCATTGCGGTCAGAGTCACCACCTACAAACATACACACAGGATCACATACAGCCTGTACTCTCGTATAGTAATATTCCATCAAAACAAAGGGGAGAGTAAAGGGGGGAAAGAGAGAGAGAGAGAGAGAGAGAGAGAGAGAGAGAGATAGAGAGAGAGGTGGGATGTAAAAAGAGATTGGAAATAGAATGTCCCCAAGGACTGTATGTAGCTTCAGGCAAAATCTTCCCGCTTTCCTTCTGAGTGAAGATGGAGAGAGAGAGAGAGAGAGAGCAAGCGTGCATGAGATAAGCTGTGTACCTGGGCTGAGGGGGTAGATGTCGTGCTCCCCCGTGTATGACAGGTTCCGTGTCAGGGTCCGCGGGTCGATCTTTGGTGGCGAGAGCGTCGTCGGACAGAGAGAGAACCTCCTGCGGAACAAGTTCTCCTCTTTCATCTTCCCCTCCGTGCTTGTTCACTGCAAAGGAAGGGAATGGAGAAGGAGAAGGAGGAGGAGAAAGAGAAGGAGGAAAGGAGGAGAGACAACTTCATTAATCTTTCATGTGGGATGGCACTGTGGATAAACACACATCATATTTTTGCCTTCCAGAGACGGAACAGAAGAGGCGGTGTTCTAGATAAGACATGGATGATATCAGACTAGGAGATAAACCACTGGGTCGCGTTTGGAAGCCATCTTTCTTCCCGGTTCACAAGGTCTTTCCAGGACACTCCACCCAAGTCTATGTAAACAGTAGTTAGCAAAGAGCTTTTTGAAACATGATCCTTTCTTTAAATCACAGAAGCAGCAGTATGAGGACGGTTTCCATTAAATTTTTCTGACATACTATTATTAGAAATACCTAATAGGCCACAAAATTGGTACAGACATAATTCCATCTAAACCCATTCCCCCATCAAACAAGAAATACCGTGATAAACCTCCTAATCAAATACCACCGCTAAACAAGTGCTAAAGTGGAGGTTTCCTCTTTGGCACAGGGCACTAGTAAACGGGTACAGGGACCTGCTGGACTCACTACTCCAGAGTGGGCAGTGGCAGGTTGGCACTTCCTTGGCCTCCACCAGATGCCAACATATGGTGAGAACTAGAGGAGTCCTGCACCCATGGCTTCCAGTCATGCCAGCTAGCGCAGATCTGGGCATAGCTAAACAGCCTTCAATCACCACAAGATGTCTCTTTGGTTTGAGAACTTCTGAGGCTTCAAATTACAGGGCTTTCATAAAAGGAGGATTACGGTTCTTCCTTTACCCGAAGAGAGCCGCGTGAGAGGTGGAGGGAGGTGGGAACCTTAAATCATCAAGTCCTAAAATCTAGGGCTCTGTCTCCCCCTCCCCCTCCTTTCCCATTGGAGCTAAAAATAGCCCCAGTACTGCAGTGTGGGATCAGGGCGAAGGGAGGTGGTCGGATACGGCAGAGCAATGTCTGTCAGGTGTGTACACACTGCTACAAAAGCCCAAAAGGCACACACTCAGGATTTGCTTTGTAGTACGTTTCAGGGCTCACATACATACCAGAACATGTGTATGCACACACACCTTTAAAGCCCTTACTGTTATCTTAAGTAAACAATTCCATTTTTCTGTTTTCTTAAACATGTAACCCAGCCTAGACACTACGATGCCAAGCCACAAGCATACTTGAATGTTTCCATAAGACTAAAATACAATTGACTTCCAAATGTTTTTTTTCTAAACCATGAAGGCTAATCTCTTAATGCAGTTTTGTGTCTAATGGTTTCTAAAGTCAAATCTCTGCATTTCACCCATATGAAACCAGTGGATGATTGACAGCTGACACAGTCATGCACTTAACTCAAAGCAGGAGGCATTTCCTTTGATATGACCATCTCATCGTTGCCCTCTGCAAGTATGTGTGCGTGCTGTACAGATTAACAAACATGCACTCAAGCATATAAAATCCAACACCCCAATCAGCCAATGACCTGTTGAATTTCTGCTGCTGTAAATCTGCGTAGTGTGGTGCTGATAATCCCATCAACAGTGAGAGCTAGAGCATTTAAGCTCACCAAACAAGTGCATATCGTTAGCCTCATAGCATAATTGCCTAAGTCATTTTTCAGTGTTTTTGGAAACAAGAAAAAACATATTTAAAAAAAAACACATTTGTGCATCTTATTGAAATTGTAACACTACATTCAACCAAATGAGTGAACAAGAATGCAAAAAGAAAAATACCCATCATCAATTACCTAACAAAGAAAACTGACTTAGGCAGATAATGCCATGACTTAGGCATTTTTTCTCTTACATATAAATGCAACCATAGCATAACCAAAAATGTTTTACTCTCCTAAATATAACCAAGATGAGTAACTTGTCAACCTTAACCAAGTTTTTACTTGATGTCTAACCTTAGACAACTTCAACCTCTAACCACGGTTTTCCTTTCCCACCAGTAACCCGTAAAGTTATGACTTAGGCAGATAGTGTTTTTGGCTTCTAATAAAGCGTTGTGATTGGCCAAAGACATGGGCAGAGATGCTGGATGATGCAGCAGTGGTAGGAGAGTAAGTTTAGGCATAAATCTCAATTTGGCCAGAAAATGACTTAGGCAATTATGCTATGAGGCTAACGATATGAAAAACATAAAAGCAAAACAGACACACACACACACACACACACAGGATGTTGCTCCAGTGGATGTCACACCTCATGCTGATGCCATTGATTGACTGGAGAGCTGAACATCACACATTTGAACAGGCTAAAATAGATAACACCTTTTATCAAGTCCCTCCCAAAATTGTCAAGTTACGCAAGTGGAGATGGGAGCAGCAGAGGGGGGTGGGGGTTGTTGGACGGACTATAATGTAAGGGCTGGTAATGGCAACATGGTCAGATGCAGCAGGATTACTTCATGGATGAATGAGAGCTTAATACTTTATCCACCGAGTTACGCACGTACACACACACGTACACACACACACACACGTATGAAAACAACTGAAAACACCACAACTTGCACATTGAGTCTTGGTGCTTGGTTGTGCTGGGTTGGCTAATCTAACCAGACAGCCATTGTAGCCAGCTATGCAGCTACGGTAAATGTTTGCACCGCCAAGCGTGCTCAAGCGCTGCGGAGAAGCACGGACAGCGATGATGGGGACGAGAGCCAAAGTTCTGAGCCGGAACGGAGCATCCTGCCCCGACAACCCATCCACCCCCTCTCAACACAGCCCAGTTGCCATTTGCAGCCCACAGACAGACACTGGAACAAAAAAGCACATTCTCACTTCCCTCTGGATTGAATCAGTTTAAACTAGAGAGACAGGAGGACTTTAATGAGTGAGGCCAAGAGCAGGCTCCTGGCAGGCAACTGAGCCATGAGAGAGCTGCCTTTTAATGGATTTTAATCGTGCTCCCAGGTCTGATGCAGAGTGTGCCGACTCAGACAGCTTGACACCCCACTCCAGCTGGCCTCAGAACAGCGCGACGGGCCAGTTGAAGTGCAGGTTGTCAGCAGTAACTAACCTGCCTGACTGGCACATTAAAAAAGGCCTCCTTTACGGCAGATATTTTGTGGAAGTGTTAAGCTCTACTATGTCAAATTCACATCTGCTGTAATAATTATCGTTCACAATAATGCAAAAATTCTACATATTACAATACACAGCCAAATTATTTGTCTACTGATTATCAGTGCAAGCATCTCCTTTTAGGAAGAGGTTGTTGTGCAAGTCTGTCACTTATTGGACGCTCGTTGACATTGCCAGTACGTTTGTTTGCCTTGACAAGAGCCAAGTCAAAGTCGTTGAGATTAAGTGGTGGGACTAGATAACACAATGTCACTTACAAGACTAGACGCCACACAAGTTTGGATATCGTAAAAGACATTTATTTAGACATACAATTTTAGTTGAGAATTTTTCTTTGGCTTAACGAGGAGCTGGAGCAAGCCACTTCATAGAAGGTGTTGGCCTAGTACGCAAATTTGCCATAGTTCTCTTTCCTTTTGAGTTTGCATTACCTCAAGGCACACAACACTGATTTATAACAATTACAAGTAACCACAGACACACACATTTAGGTTATGCCAAAGGTTTGCTTGTAATCCTCAGAATAGCATAATGAGTGTGATGCATACTGTAACACAGTTTTGGAAACTCTTCATTATTTTCAGCAAACCGTGTATGACCTAACCTTTAGGTATAATACCAGCACACAACTATTTCACTGCTGGGGAGCAGCTAGCATTGCAAAAAATTTATATTTGCCCATCTTCTGTTGGTTTATTTTAAGGCCTCCGGAGGTTTGACCCAGCTAAGGGTGGTGTATGTGTGTCTGTGCATGCGTGTGTGTGTGTGTGTGTGTGTGTGTAGTCAGGACCCTGGCCAATGCCCAGACAGCAGCTGTTTCCTGGCCAGAGGGGAAATGGTGGCTGGATTAAGCCCACTCCCCAATACCAGGATTACGGACTGACCCAATGCCCTAGTTGTGGCCATGGCAAAGCTTTTCAATGTGTGTGCTGTGTGTGTGTGTGTGTGTGTGTGTGTGTGTGTGTGTGTGTGTGTGTGTAAGAATGTGTAGGCTACATGCGTATGTGTGCATATGTGTGTATTAAACTCAGTACCCCAGCAAATTTTTCAACCAATATTGCGATTGCGATTTTTCACAATAAAAACCACAAGCGCCAAATATGTCCCATTAATATGCATATTTGTACACAATCTCTAATTAAAAATAGAAAATGAACTACTCATTAATCAGCATTTTTATTCAAGAGAATATCTTGAACCCCAATCCTTGTTTAACATAGTGCAGAGTGTAGCTAACATACAAGTCTATGCATTAAGTCAGTTACAAAACAAAAGCAAACACGATTAATTGTCCAGCCCTAACACACACACACAAAGCCTCTTTTTCCATTAGTCATGCACTGGGCACTCAACAATGTTTCAGCCGAATGGAGACACTTTACCTGTTATTTTCCATTCCTTACCAAAAACAGGTCACTTCCTAACCAAGGAAACCACACACACACACACACACACGCCAGATCAACAAAACCTTTACCCTGCTAGCAAGGACTTTAAACATTAACTTACAAGTAGGACATGAAGTAACACACTTCAAAAAAGCTGCAACCCTTTTTCCTAAATTAGACACTTTTCCCCATCTAAAAGAAAGAAAAGAAGCCGAGATAGAGCAGTGAAGGGCATTGGAAATCACAGCAGAGAGCTGAGGGAGAGCAGGCGCTCTGGGCTCCTCCACATTTAGGCCATGGTGCTGTCCCACACTGGAGGAGCTGGAGAGCAGTGAGGTATTCTGGGAGCTCACGTAATGGGGAAAGTCTGAAGCCACTGATTGCAGCCCACTTCACGACGAAAATAGAGAGAGAGAGAGAGAGAGAGAGTGTGTGTCACTCCCCATTCTGACCCTGATGACACATGCTTTCCACCTCTGGTCTGCCACCCTTCACTCGGCAAGGTCATCCCAGAAACAGCCAGAAGCCCTTTGATCTACAGGCTTCTCTCTGGCCTCTCAGCAGCCTACAATTAGGCTTCCTGTCTGGGCCACATTTAGGCCTGATTGGGGCTGCCCTTAAAGGGCACAAGAGGCTATTCAAACATGGCCGCTCCTGTGGGCGCTGCTCACCCTGTATTTAGCTCCAAATGAGCCCCCTCCCTCACCCTGTGAGCAAACATGGCCTTGGGCTACTCCTGAGCCAAGTGAAACAAAGTCAACAAAGCGTTGATTATTTAAAAAAAAAAAAAAAAAAAAAAAAAACCTATATCCGGTATAAGGCACACCCGCCCATATATGGGACGCCGCCCCCCCCCCCCT
>JAGFZM010000046.1:1014184-1024638 GCA_017657215.1 Limnothrissa miodon
ACACACACACACACACACACAGGGAGGGAGAGAGAATTTGACCCACTTTATGCAATAACTCAATCCACACAGCCATAGAGCCGATTAGCGACGTCTGTCTGAGACAGGGTTATTAAGTTGCGATGACGAAACACGGTGCTGCTCACCACAGCACTGCCACCACTGGCAGCAGCCCAGAGGCAGCCCGCTCAGAGGCTCCCGCAGCTCCAATGGGACACGTCTCCAAGGTGATGCTCTGGCCCCAGAGTGACAATGCAGTGATTCTGTGATTGAGATTTGCATAGCCTTAATTAACCCACAGATCTAAGCAGCGATCCACAGCCCGATTGAATCCGAACAGCACTTTAGCATCTTAAACATGTTTGTTAAAGGAGTTATCCGGAGTAAATTACACTTTAGATCAATTTACGGATGATTGGGAGTACATACGTTGAGTTGACATCAAAATCACGTCATTCGGATGTGTTTTGAGAAAATTAGGCTATATTTTACCGTTTTGAGTCAAAACTTGTTAGCCTGGAGGTGACCAGGGCATATCATTTCCGCTGCTACAAAACGCAATTTTTATACCTCTTCTACAGTTCCAAACAACATTAAAGACCTAGTTCATGTTGCTTGGTGTTGGCCAATGATTAATCAAACATTCAGAACCAAAACCAAGTCAATTTAATACTAATACTATATGGAAAAGCGTAGTCGAAGCTAATAATGAACAAAGCAAGTAAAAAGCAATGCAATGTAGAATACTGTAGTCCCCAAAAGCATGGGGCGGAGCACACTCAGCTGGTGACTGGCACACACCCACCACAATTCACCACAGCAGCACATGCGCTGATACCAATTTCAATTACAGTCTGCTAGGCAGTTGCTGGTCATGAAGACACACGTTCTGATGTTACATCTAAGGACAGAAAATGAGCAGGGTGACAGAGCAATGTCCTTGCAATGTCCTAGTCTAATATTTGGAAAATGCAATCGTCACATGGCACAACATTAATGATAACATTATGTCACTGTCTGTGCTCTGCTGTTACAGCCCGCTAGTTGTGACATTGCAGTGACACCGTCCTGGAGCTGGGGTGATGGGGGACAAATGGTATCCTCATGACAGCATGGCATGGCATTTCACAGGCTACCCCTAACATTCAGTGGCTGTCCCTCCCTGCAATGCTCCAATTAATGTTAGAAACAAAGAGGCTAGTCAAACAGGAAAGCGGGGAAAATGCTGCAAGGGCAACTGGGTTTACACATGACACTGTTGTCTAGTCGGGCAGTATGGTGGCAGCACAAAAGCACAGTAACTCTTGATGGCCATAAATAACACTCTGACTGCATGATATCATGCTGACGGACTTCAGTCCTGCTGAGAGAACTGCATATCTGCAAAGAGCACAACTGTCCAGTTCATCTTTTATCCTTCAAATATCTTACTTCAGTCAATGACTCAGCACTTGCCACTTAGTTTCCTGAACATAAGTCTAGGTTAAGCATTAAGGAGATTGGCTACTTAATCTACAAAGACGTACTGTTATTTCTTAGACACCTGAGGTTTATCTCTCTCTCTCACACACACACACACACACACACACTCCGGCCAGGAAGTGGTCGTCTAGCCAGCAGAACCCTAGAGATTTCTATTGCAGTCCAGGCACAAGCACAGAGCCAGGCCAGACGGAAAAGACAGAAAGGAATGGGGGGGGGGGGGGATGTCGTTTTTGGCATTATTTGACGAGAAGGAGGGGATGTCGTTTTTGGCATTATTTGCAGGAAGATATGCATATTGAAGTCTTTCTTTAGGTGCTATAAATATGACTTCTGCTGATTCTCGGGCCTTCAATGCATCTTCCCGCAAACTTCCAAAATTAAGCTAGTACCAAGAAGTGGCTATTTTGTAAATTGTGAGCATCACAGAAAATAGATCCAACCGCCTACATGCAATTCGGCGACTGCTAAATGCACGTCCATCACTGAAGAAACCTGCCAGCTACACAAACTAGATCTATAATTATCTTAGGACAGTGGAAACCATAAAGCGAGTAATGGATTCTAAATTGTTGTATAGTGGATTAGTACTGTAACGCAAATGTCATGCTACCACGAATGCGTTGTAAACCATCTGCCTGCCTAGCTAGAATTAACCAAAGTAACGTTAGAACATCAACATAACTACAGTTGCAACCTGTAATCAAACCTTTCTTAATAACGTTAAACATTTTACATTAAAGGTCTGACTACATGGCTAAAACTAAATTATCTACGTATTGAAATTATGGTTTCACTCAACATTAGCTAACGGTACGCTAATATGTGTAGTCTAACGTTGACGTTAATGCAGAAGACAGAGCCATTTTCCTAGTAACTTAACGTCAAATAACATTTGCTAAATGGCTAACTTATCAACCAGTTGTTGTTGTCTTACCAGTGTATTGTGGCTGCAGCAATGTTGTCGATCCAGCGATTCTGTTTTTGGTATTACTTATCCAAATGATTTCTTCACGTACTTGGCCATGACGGACGGACGGAAGGTAGGCGGTAGTAGTAGTAGGAGTTATGAGAGCGAAGGTGGTTGTCCCACGTTGCCGTTGCTTTTGCGAGATTCGAACGAACACTTCTTCTCGCCGGGTGAGACTTTGGAGGAATAACGCTAAAGCTACTTGCAATAGGGCACAGAAGATGTTTCAGGTGGAAAGTACATCTTAGTATTTCTTGCTATGATAACAACGAACGTGGTGCCACGTCCGATGCACCCTATCCCGAACCACAACTGAGCTGTAATGTTTTTAGTGCATTTTAATTTACTAAGTTACTGGCTATATTTTGGTGTAACTGCTGCAGGCAGTTGTCCGTAACGTTAAGGTTAAAATATTCAACCTAGCAAGCTTAGTCCAAGATTACAGTGATGCATCTTCATGCAAAATATATCTATATATGTAATTCAAAGCAGGCAGCTGTAATAAGAACCTAATGAAAATAGCGGTCCCGTTTTAGGCATAAGCATCGCATGAAAGAAAGTAGCTAATGGCAGGAAATGCCAGAGCTGTGCAATTGAATGTTCACAAGGAGTAACATTGCTTAGGCTGCAAAGAAATCCCGGATTGGATTTTGGTACGGGACCAGACGACATATTTTTCATTCACGCTCATATTGTAGACTACTGTACTAAGGCTACAAGTATAGTATAGTACTTGTGGTATCCCAGTCAGTTAATGAATAAAGGCATCTCTGATAGAAAAGGGGTAGGCATATGCCTGTGAAACTCGAGTCTATAGGTCGACACTGTTTGGGATCCACATCTGTACTAATGGGAATTGATCTATCGAAGCAACACACAGGTAACAAAATAGGACCATGTGGGTATAACAGTTGAATACGCAGCCCATAAATAAAAAATAAAACTTGTCAGACATTTGGGCTGTGCTACCCACACCTTATCATAGGAAACATTGGATTTGATTAAGGCTACGATGACAAAGAAGATGGGTCAGTAGGCCTACATTTTTGTCATTATAAAAGAAGTATTTTTTAAATGTGGGAACTAATAGAGCTTTGTTAAGGCACAAAAATTATACATTGGCTACTTGGCTAAAACAAACCACCTTAAGAAAATTAGCATTAAAACACTTAGCCCATTTACTGTTGCATTCCATTCAAATTAAGTTCTTTAGTTTTTACAGCCATACAAACATGGTGATGGGTGCACCCAAAAATAGGCTTTAGCTGATGAATTTTACAGGTAGGCTTCTGAATTAAAGTACAGAAAGGCTATACTAAAAGAGTGAAATAGCTATAGGGCCCAAGAGAAAATGCTATACCATAGTTTTGTTAGTCTTACTGTAATAGTCATACATAAATACAAACGAGTAGGCCTAGTAAAAGCTATGAACCCATATGGTGACTTACTGCCACTCGGTGGATATTAACTGTAAGTACAAAGTCAATAGAGGAATCCTTCCTTTTTTCAGACTTTGTCCGAAATTAAATTCTGAGATAGCCTACAAGTAGACTGGAACAGCTGAAGTAATCCTCAGATTTGATCAAATGACACCACCATTTCATCCGAAATGAATCCGAATACTAGGCCTAATAGACATATTTTTGTCTCAGAAAGAAGCTCATTTGTAACAAATTAGTACACATGTTTCCCTAAAATATCCAGTTTTGAGTAACTTCTCTCACTTTTATTTTAATTAAAAGGGTGTCAAGATTCAATATACTTCTTAGAAGACTTCTCTCTACTAACTGTAAATTGGAAAGTGTCACTGTCAATGCCAATTGTTTACAACTGGGTGAAAGGTCAGGAGAAGGGAGGGACGTACTTTTGACTGCTAAACTATAATATCAGCAGTTTCCTGTAAATGGCAATGACAACCTGCAGTTGGCTCAAATTAGTCATGACATGTCATACACACACTTACAGTTCTAAAACACATTTTCACTTCTATATTTTATTTAGACTTTTTTCTATAGCCGTAAGATGCACAGTATATCTTTACAATAAAATACATAACAGTAATAGCATAAAAGTAGGCATAAAAACATGAAAAAAAAAATTCATTATTATTTTTAAAGTGTCAACAGTGCATAGAGCTGAAGCAAAAAGCAAGAATATCATAGACATCTGTACAATGAAGCTTCTCACCAAACCAAATTCACGTTTATCCACCAAAAAAGAGAAAAACTCCATATAGAAAAACTCGATACTCCCGAAACTCGGGCTGGGGGTTTGATTGATTATTGGGACATGTTTATTTTTGTTATGGAGTTCTCCTTCCTCTTTCCGTTCTGTACTGCAGGCTTAATGGTTTAATTTTTGGCACAAAAAATGTACATTAGAAAGAGTCATAATATATGCATAACAATCATACAAACACAAAAATACAGTAAATAACATGAACATTGACAGTCAATGCCTGTATCTCTCAGAGAAACCAATCATGTACCTACAGTGTGACTGTTCATTATCAACGTGTCTTAAATAGTTATTATTATTCAAATATAAAACAATACACCTTGGTGGTTATAATGGAAGATTATAATGCGGTTATAATGGAGGTATCCCTTTTACTAAAAATAAACAAGCATTGTAACTAAAAATGGTCCCAATTAAAAATATATATATAAAACAAGGGGTACAGTATACCACGCAAAGTCAGTGCAAGTACATTATTAGCATAGAGCCATATCAAATGATAATATACTCTCTCACAGTAACATTTTATAGCAAATATTAGAACAGTGCATAGATATTTAGGCAAGGTGTTTTATATTTGAAATAAACACCAAAATGCTCATACAGAAAAAAACAACAACATCCAGTTCTTAAATAAATGGGTCCCAAACTTTTCATTGCAGGCCATTCTTTCACAATAAACTAAAACATTACAGCATCTATTACACCCCTATCTTATAAATAAACCATGGGTCTCCAAGGGGTTAAGGAATCCCACATTCATAGACTGTTACTTCCTAGCAAATATACACCAATATTTAACATTATCCTTAACGTTTGATAGGCTTAACGTTTTCATAAATGTTGATTGCCTCTACATTCTGGTAAATAAGGTCCACATTGGTGCCCATCCTTGATCTTATGATGTCCAGAGCACACTGATTCAGGTATACATACTGGTCCTGGAAATAAAACAGCACAATTTTCATTGTCAGTTACAGAACTAGTCTATTTAGGACAGTTATTAATGACAGGCTTATTTAACGTGCATGTAGCTGTCAGCATCAGTGCAAACAGAAAAGCTCTACAACGCATTGTGAGAACAGCTTCATCCACCAGGCTGTGAGACTGCTGAACTCCCTTACTTCCCGGCTCCCTGCCAGCGGAACCACCAGACTGGCAGCAGTATAGGAAGACACACACTCCCCCCCCCCCCCCCCCCAAACCCTCACACACTCCCCAACAAGGAAACAAACACTCTGAACTAAGAACTAAAAACAACACTCTCGACTGAAAACAACTACCTCTGCATTGCAAATTGCACACACCTGCTGCTATATATTTTAGTATTCTTTTTACAACTATTTATATTACTACTACTACTGCTGCTACAATCTTGTGTTGCACTAAAAACAACAAAAACAACACTGTTGGAACACTTACTATGTGTTATGTCTTGTTATATCCTGTATGTTATCTGAGTATAATGCCCTAAGCCTACTTGCACTTTTTTTACTTAACATTACCTTATTGTTTAGAAATGTTTTTGTTGTGCATCTGCACTTTATTGTTGTCAACGTCTACGCATGGGACAAGTGTGAAACGTAATTTCGATTCCTTTCTATGTCAAGTACATGTGAAGAAATTGACAAATAAAACTTATTAATATGAAGTGGACAAGCTGCTTTGTCTGTGTAATATGTAATATGTAATAGGACTGGATGAGATGTCCTGCAGTCAGTATGTGTTAAAATTGTGAAGATAGATTTCTGAATCTGGGAATATTTTAAGAAAAGATGTGGCTCAGACACATGTTCCTTTACCCTGCACACAGTTGATTTCACTGTATAACTGGCTAAACATTTGTTTTAGAGAATGTATCCGGGTCTATCAGAGGTGATTAGTCTCACCTCTGTCTGGACCATAAGAGGCCGGTGCATTCGCATGTCATAGACAATGCCAAAGACATCCACCATGCTTTCACGCTCAATCTGGAAGATTATGCGATCGATTGCAATGAAGGTTCCTGTCCGACCCACTCCAGCACTGAGTTAGAAGGAAAAAGGACACAGTTACAGCTAGAATTCTGTTGAGGGAGGTACCAGTACTAGCTACTAACTAGCTATTATCAACATGCAAATTGATAACATACTAGCCATATGTCTTAGATTCATTCTGCAAACGCTGTTATCTAAAGCAAGTAACTTTTGTCAGTCATGTCAGTAAGGTCCAAACATATTGCAGGAAATGTGCACTAATGCTGCATTCATGTGCTATGGAAAAGATGATATTTTCCAGTTTTAAAGTGGTTTTTACCAGTGTGTTGTGTTCACATGCTTTTGTTGTTGTACTGTGGAGAAATGAAAGATGGACTTAAAGATTCAGATGTTATTGGGTAAAACCATTTTAGGTTGCCTAAAATCCATTACCCTACAACATGGAAAATGCATCTGCTCTGGGTAGGTAAGGTTAAATCCAAACCATAACGGTATTTTAAAAACTGTCAAAGTGTTAACGCATTATATTAAAATGGTCAATGACACAATATTATATAGACAGCAAAAACTATCCACTAACAGTTGCAAAACATGTTTAATACTGCACAGTGCTCATTCCAAACTGTTTCGCTGCTCGCTGCCATGTTGAAAAGTTCAAAGGTTATATCATCTCGTCAACTCGTGTATCAAAAAATTCTACGAGTTGCCCAGTAGAAAATACCACATGAGGGGGTGTTCATATGCACTTTTTACGTCGACTTTTGGTATTTACCATAATTACCATAGCACATGAACGCAGCATAATATGCTGAGCATCTGAAGTATTAGTAGTAACTTAAAAAAATAAAAACACTGAACACAGGGGCGAATGTTACCCACCTGCAGTGGACCACAGTGGGTGAATGGAGAGAGTACTGGTCCATGTGCTCCCTCACAAGGTGGCGGAAGTTGATGAGAAGCTCAGTGGTTTGCGGCACCCCATGATCAGGCCATGCTGTGTAGTGAAACTGACGAACAGAGCGAGTTTCTGCTGTCTTCACCTACAATCAGACATAATGAGTGTGTGTGTGTGTTGGTGTGTGTTAGTGAGTGAGACCAACAGAGCAAAAGAGTTGATGATCCCTCCTGGGTAACACTTTAGATTGAGCTAAACATATTCACTATTAACTAGCACTTTGTTACAATGTAAATTAGTGACATACTAGCTATTTGTTAGTCATTACAAGTCACTTAATAATACCTTTTCTACCCATATTAAACCATTAACTGTAATTTTTCAATATAAAACTTACCGCTTATTCATAGAAAGTAAGTAGTATATTTATATTACAAACTTAATATGCTTTGGCTAGTATGGAGTCCATACGGCAGTACTACAGCAGTAATGACTATTCAATATCTGGTATGTCATTCATTTGCTAGATGGTAAATATGTGTGCCCTAATCTAAAGTATTACCCTCCCATTTCGTTATAATGTTTTCACAGTGACGATGGTTATGATCAGACATACAGTCATTAATCGTGTTTTTAGGTAATGTGTCTTAACATTAACCTGCAATGTAAACATGTGTGCAGAAAACATACATTTTTGATGTCAAAGTCTCTCAGGGTCCAGTCATCAAGGACGATTTCAGAAGATGTTGTGACAATGATGTTATTGTAATGCTTGTTTCCTGGCGGCCAATACTGTTCACATTTCACCTAAAGAGGTAAACATTCCCGATTACATTTAACTCTTGATCTACTCTTGAACTCTTAACATTGACCTAGCTGGATCTCACAAGTACAGTATTTAAAGAACTGTCACTGTCATTGTTGTGTCACTGTAAATGTTAGGACATAATTTAATAACAAAAGGTTATAATTTGTGTGTGTATATGTATGTGTGTGATTTGGGTCCTCATTGGCCTGACGTGTTTGTTAGCGTAGGGAGAGGCAGTACGGTCAAAAACGGTACGGTATTGTAGATGGTGGCTGGTGCCACTTTCCTGTTGTCCCATGGTACTCATCTGGCCCGACTACTGGGTCACATGAATGCAAGAGCCGCATGAGACCAAGCAAAGAGCCACATGATGCCTGGGACTGCGGTTTGGCCATCCCTGGCCTAGCCCATTACAGAAAGTAAAAATGAGCTAGCAAACACACAAAATAGACAACTTCTTAGTTCACCAAATTTTGAATTAGTGGGCATAGTCATTCAAAGAACGTCAAAATTCTGTGATTAAAGAGGTCTTAATGCACTGAAGTCTAAGGAGTTTGAAGAGATCTAAGACAAAATTCTTTCAAAATGTGCAAAAGTAGTCAAAAAGTAATCAAATGTAATTAGTTACATTACTTTGTTAGTTATTGAAATAGTTACACTACTATTACATTTTAGATAGAGTAACTTGTAACTTTTTAGTGTGCACTGTGTGTTCACAGGTGGTTGGTACCTTGCATGGTTAGCCTCCGACACAGGAGTGGGAATGGGCTCACATTGTAAAGTGTTTTGAGTGGTCATAGGAGTAACAAAGCGCTATATAAGTGCGCTATTATACCATGTATTCAGGACATGCTTATACTCACTCGTCCTTGCTCAAGGCACCTGGTCAGCATCACTATAGTCCTGATGTTCTTCTCCCAGATCATCCTCCAGAAGTCATTGACAGTAGCAGGCAGAGGGCCCTGGCACGCAATGAACTCCTTCCTGGAGTTTGCCCCCTGTAAAACAGTATAAAAGCCCTCAGTTTCACTAATTCCATTGGCAAGCTCATTAAGAAAGGGAAATGTGAGGGTTCGGCAGTCACCGGAATATAGTTAGCATTGATGTAGTCATCAAATTGGCTGCTGATGATGGATAGTTTCACCCTTGATGGTTCATCTGTATGGCATAAACAAGTGGGATTCAATCTGATGAAATGATGCCAGTAATTGCCATGAAGCAAGTTAAAATTGATTCCTATAAGTCACCTATGCCACACTAATTACTGTACATTACTTTATGGACATCCCTGTTGAGGGATGCATTTCAATGTTTTTTTTTTTTTTTTTTTACTTTTAACCCTCTTTGAGTCAAGAGACCTAATGGACTGGAGATTTGAAGGTAAAGCAATACAGGAATGGATGTCATGCTTTTATCTACCTTGTTACTATCTTTTTACTTACAGGGCAGCACATTGCTGTACCGGTTCTTTGATTTATTCTCCAAAGCACTGGCAGTGGTTGTAGACTGGGCCGTACCAACTGGCTTAAGATCCTTTACAGAAATAGACAAACAGCTCCTTTTTCAAGTTCCATTGGACAACATTGTTTGTTTACTTAGTTTAACGTTTTTTTCAAAATAATCTCGGAAGACTGTTGTCCGTTTGTGGTCATTTTACCTCATACTCCTCAGCAAAGCCACATTTACTGTTGGCAAATTGCCTCTTGTAGTAAGCATCAAACTCTTCAACCCGCACCGGCACACTACTGTTAAACCCGACAAGCAAAATTAAATTAGTACTCTGATGTTTGGATAGAATATTTTTTTCACACCAATAAATGTACTCTGTATATAGAAGCATCTGTTTTTCACATACATAGGGTGTGAAAGTCTATATGGTGACTTACGTTTTTGTTCTGTAGAAATACAAAAAAGATAAAACGACAGAAAAGAAAGTAAATTAATATTCAACAAAATGCTCAACAAACATTCCTCGAAAGTTACCCAAAAGCCATTTAATAACCATTACCTGACAGTGCTCAGTGGAATGTTTGAGGCCGGTCCTCCAGAATCTTTCCTGCAAGATAAAGAATTAGGAAATGTTTA
>JAGFZM010000047.1:0-104788 GCA_017657215.1 Limnothrissa miodon
AAAATCGGTGCAGATATTTACAGTGTAACAAGTATTCAAACCCCAAAACCAAAAACTGTACAAAAAGAAAACAAATTGGCATAAGTAGCCAGGCTACGTCCTCAGACCCTGAACCACAAAATGCTCCTAAATGCAAATTACTTCCACAGCTTCCAACACAGACACATTCACCTCATCACACTCTCCCTCACACTGAGGCCCAGGAGCCTAATACAGCCTAAGGCTAGCTGTAGCCCCGCCCACAAATTAAACCATTTCATTTCAAAAATCAATTAACTGAATAATCACAATGTAATTACATAATAACAAACCAAACAATTAAATACAAAATAAACAATAACACAAAACCAATTTCTCACACCCAGATGCCTTATATACATATAAACAATCACCATGTGTAATAACGATTGAAAACTCCCCTGACAAAATGGTTTCCCCCACCGCTCACCACAAACCCCCTCTATTTTAACCCAGTGGAATGGTCCCTCGGTTTCCCCACGTAAACCTGGAAGTATGTGTAATTTGAACGGTGGTGAGTAAACGGTATATGGAAATGTAATTACAATGTTTTATCAATAAATGAGAATGTTTAAGACAGCCGGTGTGATTATTTGTAGACATGAATACAAGATAAAGTTAATACAGATGATTGGTGAACATGACAATGAAATTTGAGAAGTTGAACCGAAGTTGACTGTACAAACATTTGAATGTAAAAATGCCGGTAGGCCTTTCCCTGCATTTAAACAAACAGATTCGTACGTAAATGAAATTATTGCAAACAGTGGTAAATGATCAGTATGATAAATGAAACAAGCGATATAAACAGTATTAACGGTGGAGATTATGGTAATAACAGAACAAACACAAACGATAGGTCAGCAAGAGATGTTTTTGCCGGCAAATGGCTGCCTATGTTTTGCGCTTGCGTAAGCGTCACGGCTCATTCGTGACATTTCCTCCCCCTTCTGGAGATGCCCCTTGTGGCATCCTTGATAAGAAATCGGCCGTACGGTTAGTTTTCCCCGCCCTGTACAGCACCTCAAAGTCAAATGGCTGTATAGCCAAGAACCACCTCGTGATCCTTGAGTTTGTGTCTCTCATTCGACCTAACCAAGACAATGCTCGGTGGTCAGTCTCTAACACAAACCTTCGTCCAAGCAAGTAATATTTAAAAGAGTCCAATACCCATTTGATGGCTAGGCATTCCTTTTCAACGGTTGAATAGTTCTGCTCCCTTGGCAGCAGCTTACGACTAATGTAAGCCACTGGCTGGAGCTGTCCATGGTCCCCCTGTAAAAGGACCGCACCCAAGCCTCTCTCAGAAGCATCGGTCTGAACTGTAAAAAGTTTTTCAAAGTCTGGACTAAGGAGCACAGGCTCCTGGCACAAGGAGTCCTTTAAGTCTTTAAAAGCAGTCTCGCACTCCTCAGTCCATTCAACCTTGTTAGGCTGACATTTTCGGGTCAGTTCAGTGAGCACAGCCGCCTTTTCCGAAAAATTCGGTATGAAACGTCTGTACCAACCTACTAACCCGAGGAAAGAACGCACCTGTTTCTTGGTGGTTGGGCGCTCTGCTGACTTAATGGCCTCCACCTTTCCCACTTGAGGGCGGATCACCCCCCTACCCAAGACAAAGCCAAGGTATGCTGTCTCCTCTCTGGCCAAGGCACACTTGTCTGGGTGGATGGTGAGGCCCGCCTCCTTCACCAAGGAAAGGACCCGCTGCAGGTGTTCCAGGTGCTGCTCCCAGGTGGCGCTATAGATGATGATGTCATCCAGGTAGGCTGCTGCAAAGGCCTCTGTCCCTCTGAGGACTCTGTCCATCAGCCTTTGAAAACTCGCTGGCGCCCCATGCAGGCCAAATGGGAGTACTGTAAATTGGAAGTGTCCAAAAGGTGTCCTAAAGGCAGTCAGCTCCTTGCTGCCCTCTGCCAGTGGCACCTGCCAATATCCCTTGCATAAATCCAGTGTGCTTAGGAACTTGGCCTTGCCCAGACGCTCCACCAGATCATCGACCCTCGGCATTGGATACGGGTCGAACTTTGCCTGGGTGTTGACCTTCCTAAAGTCGAGGCAAAAACGCAGCCCACCATCCTTCTTGGGGACCAAGATGATGGGGCTACTCCACTCACTGCAAGAAGGCTCAATCACCCCCAGCTGAAGCATCACATCCAGCTCCTCCTTCAGGATAGGCAGCAAGCATTCTGGCACCCTGTAGGACGGTTGTCTCACTGGCTGTTCCTCCTTCAGCACAATCCGGTGCTCCACCAGCTCTGTCCGTCCAGGTCGCTCTGTGAAGAGTCCCTCCGGCAGGATCCTGCAGAGTTGCTGCTGTCGGTTGTCTGGCAGATAACTGAGGTCCAGCTGACTTCCTCCCTCACGGCCTGGCAAGTACTGCTCACTGTAGTCCTCTTCCTCCTTGACGGCTCGGATCAGCAACGCTGACACCTCCGGTTGGGGACACGACTGCGGCTGCAGTTCTGGCTCTGGCCTGTCACTCCATATCTTCAGCATGTTGACATGGAAGACCTGATGTTTCTTGCGATGGTCTGGCATGTGAATTTCGTATGTCACTGGTCCCATCTTTCTGGTCACAGTGTAGGGCCCCAGCCATTTTGCCAACAGCTTGTTGTCTGAGCTGGGCAACAAAAGCAGGACCCGATCATCGGGTTGGAATGAGCGTGTACGGGCTGACTGGTCGTACCACGCTTTCTGGCGCTCTTGGGCTTTACGGAGGTTCTCCTGAGCCATGGCAGATGTAGCAGACAGCTTCTCCCTCATCTTCAGGACGTAGGAGATGATGTCTGTCTTGCTTGACGACTCACCCTCCCAGCTCTCTTTAAGGACATCAAGTGGGCCCCGTACCTGATGTGCATACAGGAGCTCAAACGGTGAGAATCCTGTTGATGCCTGCGGAACCTCCCTGTATGCAAACCACAGATAGGGTAGCCACTGGTCCCAGTCCTTTCCGGTGTCATCCACAAACTTCCGGAGCATGTTCACCAGCGTTTGGTTAAAACGTTCCACAAGTCCATCAGTCTGCGGGTGGTAAGGAGTGGTTCTGATACGCCTAATACCTAAGAGGTCATAGACCTGTTTCAGTGTCCTACTCATAAAGTTGGGACCCTGATCTGTCAACACTTCTTTGGGGATGCCTACTCTAGAGAAGAGCTGTAACAGGGAAGTTGCTACATGTTTAGCTGTAATGAGCTTGAGGGGAAAAGCTTCGGGGTATCGGGTGGCATAGTCACTTACAACTAAAATGAACCTATTCCCTGCCTTGCTCCTTTCCAGGGGACCCACTATATCTACCCCAATCCTTTCAAAGGGGGCATCAACCACAGGCAAGGGTACTAAGGGGGCATGAGCGAGGCCTCTGCCTCCTGATAGCTGACATTGGGGACAGGATTTACAAAAGGTTTTCACATCAGCAAATACACCTGGCCAATAAAATCGCTTGCTAATCCTCTGAAGTGTCTTCATATAGGCCAAGTGTCCAGACCAGGGAATGGTGTGTCCTAACTGTAGTACCTGGCTTCTGTACTTTTCAGGGACCACCAACTGCAAACCTTCCTCACTTTGCCTGTATAGAAGGCTATTCTGCACCGTGTATCCTTCCTTCCCAAGAACAGGGACAAAACAAGCACCTTCCTCCACTTTTTTAAACAAGGAGGTTAATGTCGGGTCTGACCGCTGCAACTCAGCGAGATCCTCTTTAAAACACACATCACTATCAGTCAGACTGGGTGGATCAACATTAGACTTTTGCTGCATGTCTGAATGTTCTATAATCTCGCCAACTGTCTGTCTGCGTTTATTACACCTTTCCTCTCTGGTGCATGTGGGCTCTGCTGGCACATCCTCTCCAAAATAGGGCAATTCTGACATGTCAGTTGTTCTCTGTTCCTTGGCCATAGCTCTAGTTACCACACAACTCAATGCAGTCTTGTTCACTAGTTCTGACAGTACAGGGAGGTCTTGGCCTAACAACACTGGATAGGGGAGGTTGGGGACTAGCCCTACCCTAAGCATATATGTCTGGCCACACACCCTGATGTAGACATCTGCCGTATTGTGCTCACTTTGATCTCCATGAACACAACAAATGGTCAGCTTTTCCTCACAGTTTTTAAGGTCTATGGGGACTAAGTTGGCCTGAACAAGTGTCTGCGTGCAACCAGTGTCTACCAGAGCTGTGACGGGTGTACCATTCAATTCAATGTTAATTGTGGGTTCCCTGCTGTGTTGTGTCTTATGGGGTGGTGTTGGGTGGGGAACATAGCAAAGACGTGATTGGTTTGGCTTTCTGAGGGGGCAAACAGGGCTCTTATGACCTTCCCTACCACAGTTAAAACAAGAAATGCCTTTGGGCTGGGGCCTGTCTGTGGGGATGGGTGGGGTGTTCCTACTGTGGCTAGGTGTAGCGTCAGAACCAGCTCCTCGACCAGCACCATCAGACTTACCCCGCCCTTGACGGTCCAGCAGTCCTGCGTAGTGGTAGCTTCTGGGGCCTTTATGTGCTGCAACGTAGTTCTCCACCAGCTGTGCGGCCTCTGCTGCCGTGGTTGGGTTGCGCTCTTTAACCGAGGTCTTCACCTCTGGATAGAGGACTCGCAGATACTGCTCCAGCACCAGGGTTTCCATGAGCTCCTCTTTGCTGCACTGCTCCAACTTTACCTTTACCAACTTTACAGTCCATTTACAGAAAAGGTCCTTCAGCTGGACGTAAAGTTCTTGAGGCGTCTCATCCTGGCTGGTCTCTAGGGCACGAAACTGCAAGCGGTAGGTCTCTGCGTTTATTTCATATTTCTTGAGAATGGCCTCTTTTAACTGGTCATAGTCCAAGTTGTTGTCTGGATCCATTGCAATGAATGCACTCCGAGCCTTGCCAGTCAAGAGTGGTATGAGGTGGATGGCCCAGTCTTCCTTTGGCCACTCGCAGGCTGTTGCTAGTCTTTCAAACGTGGTGAGGTAGTGTTCTATGTTGTCCTTGTCTTCCAGCTTTGCCATCTTCAGCTTGTAGCCTTTACCCCTGGTGATGACAGCCGATGGTTCTGGTGTCAGCTCCCGACTAGGTATTGGCGTGTTCCCCCTCTCACGCTCAAGGTCAAGCTGAAGCTGGTTCACCTGGTGGTTGAGGACTGAAACCTGTTGAGCTTGCTTGGCAGACTCCCTCTCCATCTTCTCATCTCTCACCCGCTGCATCTCCATAAATGCCTCAAACATTCTGGCCAGCCGGTCAAGAGATGACTCACTTGAGACGGACTGTGTGGGCTCCATGGCGCCCCCTGCTGCTCCAGCTGTTGGGTCAACCTCTTCTTCAGCCCTCTTCTTTTCCTTTCTGGAAGTCATATTTATGCCGGGATGCCTCTCCGTCTGACTCCTTAATCCCACTTCTGACACCAAATGTGGCAAGATGACCACAGCGGCGGAGAAGACGGAGGAGGCCAGATAGTTTTAAACAAAAGACTTTGTTTATTTTTTTGTTCTTTTTCTTTTTTTTTTTTCTTAAAAATCGGTGCAGATATTTACAGTGTAACAAGTATTCAAATCCCAAAACCAAAAACTGTACAAAAAGAAAACAAATTGGCATAAGTAGCCAGGCTACGTCCTCAGACCCTGAACCACAAAATGCTCCTAAATGCAAATTACTTCCACAGCTTCCAACACAGACACATTCACCTCATCACACTCTCCCTCACACTGAGGCCCAGGAGCCTAATACAGCCTAAGGCTAGCTGTAGCCCCGCCCACAAATTAAACCATTTCATTTCAAAAATCAATTAACTGAATAATCACAATGTAATTACATAATAACAAACCAAACAATTAAATACAAAATAAACAATAACACAAAACCAGTTTCTCACACCCAGATGCCTTATATACATATAAACAATCACCATGTGTAATAACGATTGAAAACTCCCCTGACAAAATGGTTTCCCCCACCGCTCACCACAAACCCCCTCTATTTTAACCCAGTGGAATGGTCCCTCGGTTTCCCCACGTAAACCTGGAAGTATGTGTAATTTGAACGGTGGTGAGTAAACGGTATATGGAAATGTAATTACAATGTTATATCAATAAATGAGAATGTTTAAGACAGCCGGTGTGATTATTTGTAGACATGAATACAAGATAAAGTTAATACAGATGATTGGTGAACATGACAATGAAATTTGAGAAGTTGAACCGAAGTTGACTGTACAAACATTTAAATGTAAAAATGCCGGTAGGCCTTTCCCTGCATTTAAACAAACAGATTCGTACGTAAATGAAATTATTGCAAACAGTGGTAAATGATCAGTATGATAAATGAAACAAGCGATATAAACAGTATTAACGGTGGAGATTATGGTAATAACAGAACAAACACAAACGATAGGTCAGCAAGAGATGTTTTTGCCGGCAAATGGCTGCCTATGTTTTGCGCTTGCGTAAGCGTCACGGCTCATTCGTGACATGCACGTACGCGCAATGGATCATTCAGGTGCTTAAAGCACCGCCTCTGGCGGTCAGAAGAAACGAAATAGAACTGACAACACACAGACAATCATGCCACCATTTCCATGCAAGGTACATATTAAAAGTAGCTAAATTCATTGAAGTGATGAAATGTGCCGTTAACAGAAAAGCTGCTTCTTTGCTTAATGCCTCACATGAAAGAGTCCCCATGGAGCTGGCACTCCTCTGAGGACCCCATCCCCTGTGCTCGCAGCCCACTGGCCCACAGGGAGCTAGCTTCAGCTTCATTTCAAAACAGCCTGCTGCTCTCCCTCTACAAGACTGCAAGAACATTCTAGCATGGTTGGCTCGGGACAGCCCTGCAACCGGAAGGTCTCCTGGGATCAGAATCGCAAGCAAATGACCCTAAAACCTAACCACACACACACACACACACACACACACACACACACACACACTGCTTGTACTCTCAGACAGCTCGGGAAGAGAGAGGAGTTTGTATGGCCCCTGAGCTGCCAGCAGAAACATGGCACAGGGGTCTGGCTGCCTGCACGTAGTTGTCACTCATGGGGACCTAATTAAGGGTCTCGCCGCCCCCATAGACACAGGGAGCCACTGGGCGTCTGCCACTAGCTGCTCCTGCTGTCAATCAGACCAACCGACCAACCAACCCACAGTGTCACAGAGCACCCCCAATGCCACAGAGGAGTGGGACACTTTTCTTTATGCAGTGATAATTACTCTGACTGACTGATTGACTTTTCAACGCCCCCCTTCCCATCCCCTCCATGAAACTTTGAAAATGTGGCTATCGTGTTTCTGCATTCTCTTGCTGCGCTGACTGGGGCGTTGTGGAAGCGAAGTGAGCAAGGTGAGTGGGATCAAGCAGATAGGGGGCTGAGGCTCTGACCTTATCACATCCACACAAATAATCAGGACAGACAGGGGAAGCCGCTTGAAGGCCGCACTTCTTAGAGAGGTAATAGCAATGAATAGAACGGCTTTGATTGTCGGCTCATGCAGGGGGAAACGGAGAGGGAGAGTGTGTGAGAGAGAGAGAGAGAGAGAGAGAGAGAGAGAGAGAGAGAGAGGTTTCCACGAAAGATGGTGATCTTGATTAGAGCACGACCTCTTGCTGAGAGTGCAGTGGCGGGGAGAAGGTCAGTGTGGTCATGACTCAAAGCCGTTTCCGAGAAGCCTCGGCGGAATCAGACTCCCATCTGTGCGGCTCTGTATGGCCATGTGCACGCACTCTCACACTTAGACACAGATGATACATTCACAGACACACACATACACACACACACCCACACGTGGACTCACGCACGCAGACAACACCCGAGCCAGCGGAATCCGGAGGGAATCGCTGAATGACTCGTAAAAGATGATTATGGGCCGGGAAAGGATGATGTCCAGGAGGAGAAACTTCATGGGCTCTTAAAGCCGCACATCTGCATGCATGTAGTCCAGAGCGGCAGCGGCCTGGGATGGCAATCCCGCCATTTTGGCTCTTGGCTCCGGCCTAAAGTTTCACACTCACAACAGAAGGCCACGAGAATAAACATTCAACAAGCCCTGAGCTGCACATCCTGACTGCATTGGCACTCGGTACCAACATAGAGAAACACTGAAAGTTAATAAGAAAGAATAGCAGGGAAATATTTTCTGGATTTTGTCAAGAATGTGGGTGTAGAAGAACAGAGGAAAGGAGAGGAAAAGAGAGGAAAGGAGAGGAGAGAAGGCGACAGTATGAGGCGTAGACAGAAAAGTCAAAGACAAGACAGACTGCCAACACTTTTACTTTGTCCCAACAGTTTTTCACTCTGGGGAATTTCCCCTTTCCTACTCGTGTGTGTATGTGTGTGTGTGTGTGTGTGTGTGTGTGTGTGTGCGATGCTCTCCCGGTTAGTGGCTCTTGAGTGTAGCAGCCAAACAATGCTCCAGCGAAGCATCCCTGATGATGTGAAACACATGCTTCCTTCTCCCATTAAAGGGCAATTCTGCTACGCACAAGCCCAAACAATGCACAAGTCAAGTGGTCCAGAAACCATACACACACACACACACACACACACAAACACGATGAGGGAACTGACAAAATTCAGACAATGTCTCTCTTAATGGGGATTGCCAAATCACACCCTGCCCCCGCACACACACACACACACACACACACACACATGCTGGCAAATAGCAGCTGAGCCCCTCATTCCTCCGTCTGTCCACAGGGGATGACCTCTCCATGTGATACTGTGACATGATCAATCAGAAGATATTGACAGGCTGCAGAAGGGCCAAGAATCCAGTTGCAGTCCACCATGTGCATACAAACAAACACACACACACAGTCTCTCGTCTCTCTCCTTCTATCACTCAAGCTTAACAACATCCACCCCACCCCCCCACACACACGCACACACACACACACACACACGCCACAGCTGATAACTCAAACGATCCACTACACCTGTGTGATCAGAGTTGCACCAAATGGATCTCAACACCACCCTCCCCTCCCCCTCCTTTTCTTTTCTTTTCACGGGCCTCCTCATACTATAGAAGAGCTGATGAATATTTCATTCTCTGTCAAACAGCTGCTCAGCATGCATAATGCAGACATGCTCAGATGAAACCACCATGTTATAGCCTGTATCTGTGCACCTCCCTCACCCCCACACCCAAGTTAAAAAGTTACTCTTAGTTACTGTACACCCAGTGAGAATAATGACTGAATGGGAACCGTATGAGAGGAACCAAAACTCAGGGCAGGAAGCAGGAGAACTATACAGCGCCGTTTAATAGAGACTGTCAAAAGGACAGAGAGAAGAAGACTGTTTGACAGCAATGTGTAAACTTCATGAAGACAGTGTCAGACTGTTTCCAGGTTTTGCTTCTCTGAGAAGGTCTGGGGATGCTTGCCTTTCCCTCTGCATGCGCACACACACACACACACACACACACACACACACACACACACCTTTTTGTTCTCTCTTAACTAACTCTACACATGGCCAGGCAGGCAGGCGCACGGCTTGGCTAAAATACTTGGGATGCATTTACATGTGCCACAGGGGACCACAGAAATCCAATTCCACTCAAACAGATGTCATATATCAGATGTTGAGGAAGCGTGCGTGCATGCATGTGTGAGTGTGTGTAAGTGTAGTGTCTGTGTGTTTGTGTGTGAGTGAGAGTGAGAGTGAGAGAGAGAGAGAGAGAGAGAGAATGAGAATGAGAGTGTGTGTGTGTGTGTATCCGCTGGTCTATGGTAAGGAGAACAAAGGCACATAGGAGGGCCCTGGAGAGCAGACACACAACAACAACAGAAAGAGACAAAAAGAGGGGAGAGAAGAGGGGGGTGAAGCATCTTTTTGTTTTTGGAACAAGTACTGGGTCATGGCACCCCCACACATTCCACACACAAGATCTGTGTGTGTGCGGAAGAAAAAGAAAAATTAAACCCAGAAGAACTTCGGAAAGATGAGGGAGAAGAAGAAAGTTTATTTTTTAATACTCAGCAGCTGGTGGGATTTCCTTGATGGGCTGCATCACCAACTCTGGCTACGCTAACAAGCTACACCCACCCCTCACACTCTCCTCACCCCACAGCCAAACACCACCCACCACTTTCCACATCCGTCTGCCTTCTTCAACTGCTTAACAAAAGAAAAGGCCAATTTGTGACAGATTCAAATCACTTCTTCCCTAAAGGGCTGTTCAATAGCTTCTTTATCCGGACAAGTATTAATAGAACACATCACAACAAAAGGCTGTCAAGCGTCCCCTCTTTCCTTCACAGCAACCCAGCACTCTATTAGACTGCATGCTTATTAACGACATGCTATAATTGGTAAGCGTTTGAAATAACTTGATCGGCATAACAAAGCCATCGGTCTGTTTGGATTTAACTCATTTGTTCTTAAATTAGAGCGTGTGAAGTGGTTGTTAGCGGGCGAACAGTCCGATGTCCCTCACATCCGCTAATGAATGGCGTGGCGGTGGCCTCCGTGGAGAGGCGGAAGAGTTGAATGGGATCCTGTGGCTGTCATTATCTCCCTTCGCCCACTATCACGTCGCCCTCCCTATCTGTCTCCCGGCGACAGCTGACGCCGCTCACGGTTCAGGGCACACCGCCATCACCAACTCAGAGATGAGTTGCCATTTCCCAAGCGGCTGGCACATGCTGACGACTACAGGGGAGACAAGAAGAGCACTCCCATTACATGCAATCACCACCCCTGCAAATGCCCATCTCCCAGAAGGTCAAACATGACTTTCTCTGAAAAAGTGAGGAAATGGGCGTCATTTCTCAAGTCAGGACATCACGGTACTCCATCATATTGCTCTACAGCACCTTTTACAGAAGGTCAACTGCAACTTCATATAGATAGAATACTAATACGGTAATACTGCAAATGGAAGAAGATTAAGGACTTCCCTACTTGAACCAAAAATAAATTGGTTCAAACTCGAAAAGGTGGTTCAGAGCTAACATTATTATCCCCTGTGAGCAAGAGTGGGTGTGTTGAACAGTCCTGTTTGGCATGGGCCACACTGGTGAAGATGCTTCTGTGGTTGTAGCCAAAACTAGTAGAAAAGTAGGGTTGGTTCACTCACTAGCACCAAAAAGGGTGTACATTTTTTTGGAATGTTTGGCCTTGGTGGTAAACCATTTTAATATATCCATCCCTTTCCCTCTGCCTTTCCTCACCTCATCCCTCACCGCACCTGTTTAATCAATAGTGGACCCTTGGAAATGAGCCACAGTCTACTCCTTGGGCTTAAGAGGAGTTCTCTGGATCACAGTCAGGCCATCACAGACATATGTTCAAACCGTTTCAAATGTGTGTGTGTGTGTGTGTGTGTGTGTGTGTGTGTGTGTGTGTGTTAGGACACAAGAAAGTGAGCAGTATCCAACTCCTAAATACTAGCATGTTTTCACAGCGGTGCTTGGAGGAAGTCCGTTTCTGTTTTCTCTCTTTCTCTCTCCCCCTGTCTGGGCTGAACATCATCATGAGGAGTTTTGAGGCTTTCCACTCCAGTTCCTCATACGGTCTGAGTGTGAGGCAGAAAATTAATTTCAAATTCATTTAGCATCACACAGCAGATTCCAAAATGTGCACAACAGATGTGCATACAAATAAAGTAATAAAAAGAAGTCAGGTTTCTTCTTATTAAATTTAACTTTTGGATACCGGTAAAAAAAAACGAGACAGAAAAACATTCTCAGCACTTTTGTATCTTCATCTAAACATAGCAAGCGCTGTCAGTGAATACTAATATTCTTCATGCCAAACCAATATACAGTATATGCTAGAAAATCACTGTAGAGATAATCAAATTCCTCTAATATTTATCCAGGGTTCAATTCCGATACCCGATCCCATCACATCCGATAGCAATCAGGCTGGGTGTTTGAATATGCACCTGCTGGCCTGGGATTTATAGGGGGTGAGGGGCGGGGGGTGGATGAGTGACTGTGAATATGAATGAGTGGTGGTTGGTTGGGTGGGTAGAATTTGGGAAGTGGAGGGTGGGAGGTGTTGGCGGGGGGTTGAATGAAGACTCGGGGGAGATAACGGGGATTGTGGTTAACCTCCAATCAAATGAGTAGATGACCCAAGGGAAGGGTGGGAATTATGGGTACAGAGTTCCTCTTCATCCCCACTTCTACTCTTGCTTGTCTTGCTTCTTCTCATTTCCCACGGCAGATTTGTCTTAGCCCACTTTCTCTTCCTGCTTAGCTTGTCCCCCCTCATCTCTCCCATCTTTCTCCTCCTCTGTTTGTGCATCTCAGCGTGTGGACATAGGACTTCAATAACTGTATAGCAGAGAGGCGATAGGATCATGACTGAATCTCAAACAGAAGAAACAGATAGCTTACAGATTCACCCCAGCGAAAGATCCTGATCTGACCGAAATTCCTCCCTTTGAGGACAAGCTCTGGCGAACCCAAGTGTTCCAGGCTGTGTGCTCATAAGTCCGACCACATGCATTGCAAATTGCACCTGGAAAAAAGGTGGGGCTGGCTGTTGCAGTCCAAAGAAATATTCGCTGAACCAGAGAGTGGAGCTCATTAAAGTGAACCATGCCTAGGTTGGGTTTTGCACTACAAAGGTTGAAATCTCACACATGCAAATCACTGCAAAGGAGAAATAAACACAGGGAGTGAGAGAACCAAAAAAAAAGCGGCACTTCAAAGTGCGATCCTGTGAGGATAATCATTCCTTCTGGTGATGGAGCAACAGGGCAATCCTGCGAGAAAAAAAGAGACTCCTGTCCCAAATTGGATGTTAGAAACTGGCCCTGGCCAGGCCCTCTTCTGGCTTGCACACGGCACACCCTTGCTGCTTTGGAATTGGCCCTGGTCCAAAGTTGGCTCCTATTTTGGGATATCTCCCACTTTGACCCATATCTGGATTAGCGCGCTACTCCATGCCACTCGTCTGTACACAGCACACACTGTACTACATGCTGCACTTCAAATAGACACAATTGCCCCTATTGTGCTCCTTAGACATCCTGCACACACTCTCTTTAACCTCCTTTCCCCCCAGCAAGCGCAACAGATCCCTGTACACAAAAACAACCAGACTCAAGAACACTGCCATTCCTACTGCCATCATCACTCTCCTGATCTGCAGCTAAATTGGGTCATTACCACTGTAGCTACTTACTCATTCAACACAGCACATCATCATTTCAGTTGGCATCTTACACACTAAATTATCAACATGCATCTTGCACAGTTTATCCATCACTTTGCAGTTTCATCCCACTCCATGGGTACTTAAAATAATAAGTCCTATTGGTATATTATAGATTTGTGTCTCTATGCACAGTACGTGTAACTATATTTATATTTCACTACTGAATGTTTACTAGTACAATGCATAGAATGTATATAATGACAGCCAACATCCAATAAAATCAAATTCCTAGTATGTAAGCATACTTGGCCAATGAAACTGATTCTGATGTGGTGTGGATGCTAGTCGCAGAGGTTGGAGGTGAAAAAGGCCTCACAGACTACCACTCTAAATGCTCAAGCAGCAAGATGTGAAACCCCATTGCGAGTGACCACCAGTCAGTTTTTGCACCACTTCAAAGACCCGCTGGGCATGGACCGAGCGCAGGGGCGCCGAGGTGGTCTAATTAATTGTGACGTCTAATAAAGCAACTTTGCCCTGGTTGGCATGGGCCACGCAACGCAGATTCCACCGCCATCTGTCTCCCAACGCTTGCAGATCCCAAACGGTTGCAGGCTCCGCTAGCGCAAAAAGCTGCCTCAGCCTTATTCACGTGGTGCAGAGTCTGTGAGCCAATGAGCCAGAAGACCCATGAGTGGATGTGCACTATACCAGGCCATAAATCAATTTAAGCCATCCCCATTTGAAAGACTTTAGGATTCAGGCGTAGGATTACATCAAAGGCCCAAGCATGTTAAAAGGCATGGATGTAGTGGAACTATCTTTCATTAATATTTCTGAGAAGCAGAGTTTCAGGAAGTAGAGTTGTGTTCAGAGCACTTCCCTGCAGTCTCCCTGCCTTTCTTTTTTTGCTCTGGCTCAGTCTTTGCCAGGCATATGGAAGTTGCATTAATCGCAACACAAATCACAAGTGCGTCAGCGTGTGTAGCACAGTCTCCTGGAGGCTCCTCAACTTGGGGATTTGGAACAATGCTGACGCCAGAGAAAGGGGATCCTTCGCCTACTGGGACGGTGCTCCAAGCCCCAATTAGATTTCTCAAACATATTTGCAACACATTCGAAAAACGCTTTTCTGGCCATTATTGTTCCTGTGAAATTTTGGACATTGAGTCACGGAGGACATGCCAAGACACACACACAAGCACACACACAGACACATTTAGCTTTGCAAACTTGGCTCCCAACTCTGAGCACTGTGTCCATTTATGAGCCTGTTTTACTTCATTTAAGCTGCATTTAAGTTTATGATTTTTCATCACAGCACTCAGGCAGACAGTGATGCAGACAGAGGTTGAGGCCATGTACTCTAAACTTCTAAAAGCTACATTTTTGAAGTCATCTCTCTGCTTTCTGCATTCATGAAGACCCCATCATTCATAAGCCATCATTTATGAGTCACTATTCCTTACTTCTCTGGGACGAACCCTGGGCGGCGCCGTCGAAAGAGCCAGACGCAGAGAGACTGAACTATTGACTCCATCAGATTTCAGTAACAGTCGCCTCCGGTGGGAGGTGGGAGAGAGAGAGGAAAAGAGAGAGAGAGAGAGAGAGAGAGAGAGAGAGAGAGAGAGAGAGAGATGCAGGCCAAGATGACTCACCACTGAAGGCATTGTGCTGTTGATGAAAATGAACTGAGAAGGAACAAGAATCAAAACGGATGTCTGTCAAGCTGTCGTCAACATGTAGACACTGCTAGGAGAGGTTGGGTTCATTCTGCGGTTGTCTTCCGCAAAAAAAAAACATTAACAAACTCTAAGGGTCCCTTCAGGCCAAATTTTCATAAAATGATGTATTAGCATGTGTACTTGTTTGCACAACTGCCTACTGTGAAAAACATAATATTGTATCTCCATCATTAGACCAACAAAAACAATCCAAAAGTCAATGTCTTGACTCAATGAAAGATGGGGACAAGTGTGTGCTCCACTTCAGAGAACAACAGAGAGAGAGAGAGAGAGAGAGAGAGAGGCTGGGTTCACTGTCACAGCTCTGAAACCTGATCATGACTGATGCTCCCTCGGTGCTTAGGTGGGACCTCCAGCAGGAACACACACACAAGAAAAAATAAGTTCCACATGTAGACCTTTGACTAGTGCTTGACCTTATTAACCCCCAAACAAGGCCTTTGCCGAGACCTACTAATGACACTTAACCTGGCCTCAGCTGACTGCCAGTCCCAAACAGGCTGGATGCCTGGGGGTGGGGCAGAAGTACGGTCCGTGTGATCCCAGCAGTGGGTCAAACAACAGATGGCTTGTAGGGGATTATTCCCCAACTCTGCCACAGTCGAGTTTAAGTTAAGCACAGCTCGGCTGCGATCAGAAAGCCACTCACTCATGCATTATTTAGCCCCTGTTTGTGTGTGTGTGTGTGTGTGTGTGTATTGTTCTGTGATGGGTGTGCACTCGCGCATACGGCCACACCCAGCGTGTTAAGCCTGTCATTTACAACGCACACTCTCCATGTGTCTGTCTGGTGTCAAGAATCAAACTCTGCACACAAGCCAAATCTGACAGCCTACCACCGTGAGCCGGTGTGTGTGTGTGCGCGCACACACACACATACACACACACACACACACACACACACATATATACACAGAGTGGGTGGCTTTAATAAAATCAACCAAACAACAAAAAACAGCAGCAGTTATAAATGCCAAATCGAATTTCTAATGCCTATGAAACCCCCTTATTACACAACCAAATCCCTGATGAGTGGCCACTGATTTAACCTCTTAAGGCACACCCCTATTTTTCCTTTTTTTCAAAACAACGGCATACCCAAATTGAAAGCTTGACAGTTCCTACATAGTTTTAGACTCAGGGATGTGCCTCATACCATTGGAAAGGTGACACCCTCAAGTTTTTTCTAGAGGAATATGTATGTTTCTGACATATGGACACAGAGTTAAAAAGGTTGGAACTAAGTTTTTTTTTCCGCTCATTTCAAATGTCTATGAACTAACTAAGATATGAAGGTACCATCCATATCCCCCCATACCCCCAAATAAAAAAATATAAGTCCTAACTCCATCTCTCAACCTGTTACACAAAAAATTTGAAGTAAAAAGACCAAAAATATGATTTTTGAATATACATTTTTGAAAAATATGTTTATGATTGGGACCCCTATGTAAATTCCCATAGAGACTTTTTGTAAACAAGAGGGCCTACTGACATTCAAAAGTTTATAACTTGAAAACCCCTTTGCCTAGAAACATAAAATTGGTTTCAAATGAAAGCCAAGACCCTGGGCTTTCATGTCAGTTTGCTTGATTTGAAGTTACTCCTTCTGGCATTGAATGACACAAGCATAACCATCAAAAAAACAAAAAAGCGGGGGGGGGGCGTCCCATATATGGGCGGGTGTGCCTTAAGAATCATTCTATTTACAGCCTTTTGATGGATATTACAAATAGTTTGAGCAGTATTTATTGGAGAAACATGATGTTTGGAGCCAGAGGAGTGATGACTGGTTCTTAATGCAGTCCGGGGCGTGATGGGGTGTCTGAAAATAACTGCTTGATTTTGTTTTCTATGTTACACGCACATGCTCGCTTGATCTTAAGAACTCCACAGCTTTGAGGTCCAGGGCTTTTCAAAAACGCCATTATTTTCCAGAGGCATTCATCTCAGCTGGATGAAACCCAATCACCAAGGCCTTTGATTAGCCTGCGTGACAGCTACTTTAAGGCTGGCCGCATCCGCTGGACCAGGCTGGCTGGCCGACAGATTGAATTGACCCGCGCCACTGTTGCCGGTGACAGCCGGGGGATACATGACCAGGATCATTATAAATCACACCCATCACTCCTGACGTGAAATGGTTAAGAAGTATTTCCGATATTCCATCCAGCATTGTAAGCTTATGCGACTGCCTATTTGAAACAACATTGAGTCAACATTGTGCTCAAAACAACTGCCGTCTTTGACAGTTAAACAGGCAAAACATAAATCACAATTGCTGAAGTTTGCTGCTGTCAATGTTTACAAGGCTATGTAGAATATTTAGACAGTGACAATCAGGGCTTTCAGCCATTGACACAAACATAAGGAGGGCCCCCTTTGCCTGCTCTGGGCCCCTCATTTCACAGGTGCCGAGGTGGCCAAATCTAATTCCACGAGTCTGCCAGCCTTGGCCCCTCCTGTTGATGACTCTGTCGTGTGTGTGTGTGTGTGTATGCGTGTGCGTGTACGAGGGGTGTCTTGCCCACTCTGTGGCGGAGGGGCTCCTTTGTGTTTGTGCGGGAAGCCTGTCGGCTTTCCAGTCAATTGTCTCACATCATTAATCACAGCCGACAGTAAGTCAATCGGTTGGAGCTAATATATGCGCTGGTTCCCCATGGCTATTTCAATGAGGTCTTATTACGGCCCGGAGGCAACACCAGACCAGACCAGACCAGACCAAAACCACAACACAAGACAACAGACCAGACCAAAACCACAACACAAAACAGACCAGACCAGACCAAACCTGCCTAAGTCCTAAAGTTCCAGGCTCATCACAGACTGACCCTTGATAGTTCAAGCAGCAACCAAATGCAACCAGACACAGAAAGAGAAAGGGAGACAGACAAGGAGACAGATTGAGAGACAGATAGACAGACAGAAAGAAAGAGAGAAAGAGGAAGTCGCTTGTCTTCAGAGTTGCTACATGAGGGCTTAACATGTCATTATTTTCTAACCTTCAAAGACACAATCTGGAATAGTTTGAAGTATATACTTAAAGAACAGGCTCCCAAATGCCCCACAGAACTCCAAAGCGTTGCTGGTGAGACTATTGTAAGACAAGACCAAGCCTGGCCCATTTTCATTCTCCTTTTCATACTCCACTTTCATATTGTGGCTGCCCAAAATCCAGCTCTTTTTAGTTTGGCTGCCATGCAGGCTGAGTGGACACTGTGTCGGCCTGGCTGTTGACTTTCTGAACATGCACACTCAGCCACACACACACACACACACACACGCTTCAAACGTGCCTAAAGGTACATAGCTTGCCACTGTGTGAACATTTACAATTCGAACAGGGGAAATGAGTGGCAGTCAAGGCCGGGCTCTAGCCTGTTCCTTTCCAGCAGAGCAAGGCGACAGATACAGACCGAGGTAGAGAGAGAGAGAGAGAGAGAGAGAGAGAGAGAGAGAGAGAGAAAGCAAAAGAGAGAGAGTGTAAATATTGTGGAGGTACTAAGGGGGAAACAGTCTGTCTCTGGACTCTAATGGTGCACCAAGACAAATAGGAAAAGGAAAGGAGTCAAGCTGGAGCTGGAAGATGAAGTGTGTGACAGAGGAAGGGAAGCCTGCAGTGGACACTAAAAACTAGAGCTGTTCCCACACAACTTTGGCTCCTTCACACCTTGCAGGGGACTCGTCAAGGGAGCAGCAGGACTGCGACAGATCGGCCAGTGGGGACCACTTCTGTTTACTCAGGGATTGGAGGACCAGGCCCCAAACCACGGTCTCAAAACAGATCCATCCCTGATAAAACCAACAGCGGCTGCCCTCAGAGATGGGATGGACTGCCCGACTTGAAGGAAAAAAAGGGGCTGCGTTTGGTGTGTAGTGTAAATGGTGGGCTGTGTAATGCTAGCCTGTAGGCTGAGGGGCTGTCCATCATGCTGAGGAACACAGCATATGATTAAGTCTCCTTCTGCCACACATTTCCTCCTGTCTCCTGTTTTCACACTCTTTCCACAAAGTACTTTGTAGAAAACACACACACACACACACACACACAAACACATACACGCTTGCACTCCACACATGTTGCCCCTAAGAGTTACCCCCTCCAGGCATCTCCTGCTGAAAGATGGAGAACTCCAGCATCCAGCACCTGCTCTAGTTGGCCCCTTTAATGACGCACACACACACACACACACACACACACAGCACTGTCCACCTGTGGTTGAGACAAAGAGCAGTAACCTAATCGGATCACACAAGCAGTAACACCTCTGTGAGTGGGCCACGGCACGCGACTGCTCATTCTTACCCCCCCCCCCCCACACACACACACACTCTTTCAGGTTCATGTACACGTCTAACAGTAATTATGCCTCTTTTCAGTCTTTCATGTCAATCATGTCACAAATGGGCCTGTTGCTTGGCATGACACAGCATCAGTCGATAGCCAGCTGACCGGCTGTTCAGACAATCACAGGAACAAGGGGACGCCAGTGCATCATAGAACAAATACAGACATAAATAAATAAGTAAGCAAATAAATAAATAAATAAATAAGCAAGCCAATAATAATGGGGTGAGGTGATGCCTGTGCAGCTTGCACATAGACAGACAAACACACACACACACACACACACACACACACACACACACAAAATCAACTGGGGACCAGCAGAAAGTCCCTAGAAAAACGCTTGGCTGGTAAAAGGCATGGTAAGAAACAGGGGAGGGATGTAATTAAACACAGATGCCAAAATGAAGGCTTTCCAGTCCATCACTGACTTGCTTTTCACTCAGCTTCTTTTTTATTAAATACTTTACTATTATTTTCTGGGAACACGTCACCATAATCTTGGCACAATGAAATATATATGAGGCATAATTAAATGGCACTGAAGTCATCGTGTCCCAGCTTGACATGCCTCCATGTCCATACATCCACCCTTGTCTCCACCCGTTCTCCATGTGCTGCGCTGTCACTTGTTTATTTGATCCCCTTCCCCTCTTAATTACTCTTGGCCCCTGAACTATTTACATTGAGTCGGGATGCTTTCAGCTTTCAAGGCTGTGAAGACAACTACGGGAAGAACTAAATAAATAAATACTCGGGCATCAAGAGCTCACTCGTTAGGCTGAGACAAGAAGCAAATTACATACAAAAGCAGGCTGATAAACAAGCAACTGGAAGGTGGAAGAGGAGGTGTGTGTGTGTGAGTGTATGTGTGTGTGTGTGTGAAGGGGGTGTCTTTGATCTCAGCACCAAACGAGCGAAAGTCATAGAAAGAGTCAGAAAAGCTGGCACGTGTGTGTGTGTGTGTGTGTGTGTGTGTGTGTGTAATGCACCCATCACCCCCATACCCCCGCCCCCCCATGCCATCCCCCTCACCTCTTGAGTGTGTGAGTCAGTGCCAATGGCCCACTTTATCGCTCACAGGAGGGGAGCCAAGCCAGCAGGCTCAGGCTGACTCTGGCTCATCATCAGTGTAGGTGTGGGAGCCATATGGAGAGGGGGTTAGAGGACACAGATTCCTTAAGCGTGGGATAAAGCTTGAAAAGTCAGGGCTTCTCAGGACTTTCCTTAAAGCGAAAAAAGAGGTTTTAGAGGAAAAAAGAGATTTTTTTTTTATTGCTGTTTGTTTGTTTGAATTTGTGGTCCTAGGTTAATAAAAGGCTGGATCTGGTGCTGGAATGACTTTTTAACGATTTATCGTCATCAACATGACCATCATCATTATTATCTTCATCAGCAGACACAGGACTATGTGATTGCAAATCACCAGCAGGCCACTCTGCAATGTGTTAAGCATTTCTCATTTTGTAATGGGGCCTTCGATGTCTATTTAAACAAGCTCAATCCAAACTCAATCTGCTACCGCTTGGTTTGTTCACTAGCTTTGGCCATTTGGTCCAGAGTCATGGACACAGGGCAGGCAGACAACACAAAGACGTCTCCCACGACCCGTTCACTTGTTCGCTGATCTTCCCTTTCCGGCTGTGACGCAGAAAACCGCTTTCCTTCAAGCAGAGGTGAGTATTCTATCTGACATCGGCCTGACCCCCGGTGCCATGGGCCAGCATACTCTGGGTGTTAAGTATCATGTGAACCAGTCAAAGCAAATGTGTACACGTCATAGCACGATAGAAAAATTTGGGCATTCCACTCCGTCCACGCTGCCTGCTACAAGCGTATCACATGGAAAGATAAATCACCTGTCGTGCTCGGTTTGAAAGGGAGGTTTATTCCCCAGCTACTCGGCAGCTCTGGTTACACTGCACTGGGCAGTGAGGCCGAGAGTCCCTCGGCTGGAGGACGGCCCGCCTCTGGAATGGGAAAAGTGGTCTTTGGGAACACAAAGAAGCACAGGCACAGAAAAACATCCGTAATTATTTTACATTAATGACAATCTATCAACCACTCATCGCCCGCCGCCCGTCCTGGCGTCTGCTTTAGTCTGCATACTTTCCGTGCCTGTTTGTGTGTGTGTGTATGTGTGTGTCTGTGTGTGTGTGTGTGTGTGTGTGTGTGTGTGTGAGAGAGAGAGAGTGCGCACATTGTTAAAGCAAATGTTAACAGCCGCTTTTTGTAACATGCATTTGCAATAAATTAAGGCACCGAATCAGAAACTATACCCATTTTTATTAACAGGAATCCTCAAAGAGTTTTAATATTGATTAAATGCACATATCAGTTTTCCTTTTTTTAATGTAATTTAATGAAATAGGAGGGGGGGAGAGATCAAAAGCATTTCAGGCAAGGCTAAAGACTCTAGGATTCCCCTAGAGTAAGCACTATCTAAACAAACTCAACAAGACTACCTATGATTTAAACACGCACATGAACATGCACTACTACCAGAGCTCTCATTCGTTATTAAATTGTTTCACAGGCTCAAAGCGAAAAAGCATTCAGTGCACGGAACTGTAGTAGAGGCAGTTTTACGGGCCTTAGCAACTGGTCACAGGTTTCCTACCAGCTGGATGTAGAGAGTGAAAACAACAGGGTCAAGCAGTCTTAGCAGGGAGGCTTAACAAACTTAAAGGTTTTGTCTGCCGATTGTGTGTGTGTGTGTGTGTGTGTGTGTGTGTGTGTGTTTGTCTAGTCTTCCTTCATGCCCCGGCCTGTGTTTGGTGTGTGACCGCTCTCACTCCATTCGTTAGCCACCCAGGACAGTTGTCAAGGTACCAGAGGAGTGTGAATGGTGCTGTTGCTGTAGCAACCCGTGCATTTACAAAAACACTCAGATACTTCCAACCACTTCTCCACCCAAACAAACAGGCTGGCTGATTGTGACATTCAAATGTCGAGTGATTTGTTCCTCGCTGGCTGAAGACCACATACTGCGCTGATGAGCTTGTTGCATGACAACGTGCTTTAGGGCCATAAGGCGCCACACTAACACTGCCACCTGCTGGCCAAAGAACCTTTTCTTTCCATCTGACTTCCTTTAAAACACTCAAGTGGAACACCATATAACCTCAATGAAAGTCAATATCGTAAAACTCCTGAACCAATTTCCAATTGCCCTCAATAGGCTGCTTGGCCTTTTAAAAAAGGTTAAAAGCCACCAGGACGTATATTAATTAAGCGCTGGCTGACACCATAAAAGACCCATGTTCAAAGAAGTGCTGGATTTTGTCACATGTAAATGCTGACATATAAAAAGCTAAAGGTTTCTTTTGCTCTCTGATTTCAAAAGGACGGCCAATGAGGTGCTAAAATAACATATAAAATGACAGAAATTTCCTGACTAAATATTACACACATCCTACGCATTTAAATGAGAATACCTGTGTTGGAGCTGGATCAGGTAAGAGAGAAAGGGGTTTTAGGTAAGTATAACGTAAGTAACTATTGCAAACATCGAAAACAAAGACAAAGAGTCACTACAAGAGAATCATAACGATTTTAGTCCTAATCACCCCCTTGCGAGAATTGGAGGTGAAGAGAGAGAAAGAGACAGAGACAAGAATACCTACATATTCAGATTATTGTGTGTGTGTGTGTGTGTGTGTGTGTGTGTGTGTGTGTGTGTGTGAGAGAGAGAGAGAGAGAGAGAGAGAGAGAGAGAGAGAGAGAGAGAGAGAGAGAGAGAGAAAGAAAGAAAGAAAGAAAGAGACACAGAAAAAGAGAAAATGAGAGAGTGCCAGTAACTAAGTTTGGTCCAGGGCATTTGGACTTTGTAGTTCCTGTGTGCGGTCTCTGATCGCAGGAAGCTGGAACAGTTTCAGGCCTCCTTTTAAAGTCCATTTCCTGCCCTCCTTTCCCCACCATCCCTCCCTCTCTCTTTTTGTCTCTCTCTCTCTCTCGCTTCAGATGGATTGATAGGCAGCAGCCGGGGGAGCAGCGTTGTCTCTCCTTTCATCCGTAAAACAGAGTGTTCCAGCTTCATGGCCATCCATATAGAAACACAGACACACACAAATATGTGGACTAACATATACACACTAACATTTTCTCTTTCGAAGAGCAAACATAGACACATACACACACACACACACACACACACACACACACACACACACACACATACAGACAGTATATTCTCCTCCCTTTGCGGTGAAAGGACACAAAACCTCCTGCTCCCCTACTGTCCTGGTCTGCAGTTTGGGAGGAGGGGGAAGGGGGTCTGGAAGCCACACTGTGGGCTCCAGTAAGCTGTGACAAGATCCGAGACCCAACCGGGGAACCTCATCATTCATTCTTTCAACACCATAGCCTCATTGATCGATCCCTGTACCATTGCCCTTTACATTCAGGTAAAGACTTGTATAAAAAAGTGCATCCCAAACAGACTTGGTTTAAAAAAAAAAGGATGGCACTTTGCTCTGCTGGGTGAGTTCATCCATGGTGTGGCCTTCGAGAATGAAGTTCTCTACAACACCAGCTGTTTTTGCATTAATACACTCTGCGCCACTTCAGACTTGGCTTCAGCAATACTGTCCCCTGTTGGTGAAGTACACACATTACAGGCACAGCTCCTCATCCAGTTATCACACAGTGAGAACACATTAATGGGTAATGATGACATCTCCAGGTTTAAACAACGTGTTGCCCAGTGTCTCTGATGGGCTCAACCAACCATTTTGGGGGGTGGGGGGGGAACTCAGTTGGCAGGCTCCTGCAATTCCCCTGCGGTCAGAGCCAAGCATGCCAACAGCAACAGGGCCCTTGCAGCAGTGCTATAAGACTGAAAGGCTGAGGGAAAGCAGTCATGCGCATCACTTGCTCGCACACACACACACACACACACACACATACACACCACACAGCTCAGCGAAAACATTATCAACCTTTGGGCCCGCTTACATAAACATTGAGTGGCAGCACAGAGGCAACAAGGAGGGGAAAAAAACAGACAAACACACTGAACTAACTAACAAACTAACAAACAATCCCGACAAAGAGGTTGGAGATTAGATCACAGAACAGTACATGATGCTAGTGGGAATTGGTGGCTGCCTATGAAATGAGCAGAGTGTGTAACAGAGGTTATAAAATGGGGCGTACTTGAACAACTCTTACAACTCTTATTAATAGCAAAGCAGAGGGGGAAAGAAAGTGAGTGTGTGTGTGTGGTGGTGGTGGTGGGGGGGGGGGGTTGGATAAAACTGCAGGTCATGAAAGATCCACAGATTGGATGAGAAATAAGATAAATAAGATGAGAAAGGGAAAGAATGAAGTGAGTAAAGTGAATGAAAGGCAAAAGAAAGGAGAGAAAGGAGAGAGAAGAGTCCTCAGAGCCAAGTGTGTGCTGGGCTGGGGCCGGCCAGAAGCTGTGCATCTGCTGCCCTGGCTCCGCTGGAGACAGCAGCGGTATGCAGGCCTGCTGCAGAGCCCTCAGTACACTCAAAGGGCCCTTTCATCCACACAGCTCTCACTCACTCTCTTGTCCCGCACACACACGCGCACACACACACACGCACACACACACATACATATACACACACACACACACACATAGACCCTTCCTTCGATCTAGCTTCAGCTCTACCTGCAACAGCAGCAGCGAAGCAGCCCTAGTGCCCAGCCCACCCGCCTGCGGCCTCCCATCCCCACCAGACAGACTGCACAGCGGACAAACAGAAAGCACACGCCCAGTCTGGGTAACTCCTCTCTCTCTCTGTCTCCTGAAACAAGGAAAAAAATTTTTTTTTCCCTTTCTTTTTTTCAATTTTATGTCTGCCACTGCTCCAATGTTTCCCTGCGACCATGACAGAATTAATGAGATGTTTGCATAGGAATAATTACTTAGAGAGGAAACGCCACAGCTAAAGTGCCAACACAGCAGAACTGTAATACTCTCTGACCACCCACTAGCCACAATGCGGACATCTAGAGTGAATGCATGGCCCTATAAATAGCGCCATAAGTTAAATGATGTGAAAGAGACTAGGCCTACTTTTAACTCAATAAGGAGGTATAATATCTGATCAAGATTTAGAGCAGCTGCAAGCTTGCTTGGGTTACACGCCAGAGTCAAGCAGGAGCGATGGCCGACCTTGGGTTCAGGCCCTGTGAGGGTGAGAAAAGAAAGAGAGACAGAGAGAGAGAAAGAAAAACTGAAAGATAGATAGAGAGATAGAGACTAATCTTATGGCAGTTAATTTGTGATTTCCACCCTCTGTGCTCCTGACCTTCTAGAGCCCAGCCATGCAGCCCGCCACACAGCCACCACTCAGCTGGTGAGATATCAGGGCTCTCCAATTCAGTGGCACTCACGGTTAACCAGGCGGCATTCTCAACATTGCTCCCGACAGGTTTGTCTTTTTAAGTGTAAAACACCGGAACAGATTCACTGGAGCTGCGCCACACAGCACAGAGCACACGCACAAAACACAGCCTCAATGGGAAGACCTGCAGGGGGGCTGTGCACTTGTACCCCCGCCTACACACACACACACACACACACACCGCCTCACAGTGTGGCCCTTTATTCCTGATGACAGTTCAAAGGCGGCTTTACCTCCTAAGCCTTGGTTAAAACCAGGATCAGCAACAAGGAAAAACTGGCAGCGAATTAGCTGTCTGTGGCCCTTGGCGGTCCTGCGGGGCGAGTCCCAGAAGGGCTCAGGAACCAGGAACCAGGGCAGCACTCAAGCCAGGATGGATTCCTACACAAATAGCTCAGACTCGCTCACTCACTCACTCAGGACCTCTGGGCATTCGTTTTATCCTGCCGTTCCGAGGCCAAGAGGCAGTTTGGGCCGAGATGAAATCTCGAGACTAATTAGGTCTGTGGGAGACTGTTATGACTCCTGCTAGAGCTGGGGGGCTTAAAGGAGCAGCTGCAAAGACACCTCAAACAACAGAGCCATTTCCACCGTTATGTCACTGGGTGCATTTAAATGTCTAACATTTCATCTCTGTTCCTCTCACATGCTTCTCATAAATGGCAAATTTCACCATGAATATTGTGAATTCACACAAGCAGTAACAGTGGTGTATTTTATCTGGTAGCGGAGTCTCAGTGGCAGACAAAGGAAAACAGGAGTAATGAAGAGAGAGGGGAGAGGACTTGACAGTGAAAAAATAGCCGTGCCTACCTTCATTTCACACCTGAGTGGGCCACAGCTGCAGTGGGCACCTTCGCCCTCCCCGACCTCTGCTCTGCAACCCACCCCCACCCCACCCCCTCCATTGCACCACCAGCCTCCATGCCTGCTTGCCTGCCAGCCTGCCAGAGAGAGCTGCCAAAGACATCATCTCCTTCCAGTCAGGACGGATAGAGCAGGACAGGCAAAAATGCCCAAAAATCCAGAGGAGGTAATGAATATGTCCCTCTCCTGTCTGAAATGATGTTAATCTACTGTGGTCAGTTTACCAAACATGGACTAAGCCTAGAACTGCTCTAAAGCGGGAAAAACAACACTTCCACAGACAAAAAGAAAACCGTTTAGTGTGGGACTAGATTTAATCCTCATACAAGTGAAAAACCTATTATTTTCTTCTCACACTGTGCTTCATATGTAAGCTTAGTATTTTTTGCCTTTGATTCAACTGATTAGCCTGATGTTTTTTCCTCCAACACATGCTAAGACATTTTTTCCATACATGTGTTTATCGTCCATCGTCTGATAGGACTTATGTTTTCCTGATTCCAATCCCCTCCTGCCCTGTAATAAAAGAACCTTAGCACCTGGCCGAGATTGTACATCTAAAGAATACATAAATACACGCTTTGCACATGGTGCTTTTATGCTGACTCACAGAGACGAGGTTTCAAAGAGCTATCTGTAGCCGTGATCGTAAAAGACAAGGTATATGTATTAAAAAGCAAACCTAATTTCCCTGCTTGAGATAAGAAAACAAGATAGGCTAGATATCTGATCGATAATAATGGCTTCTGTAAACACGCCTGAGCGGTCACAATCATGTAATCATGAATGTAAAATGACTGAGATATGCATGCCATATTTCCTCTTGGATTTATTTATGTGTGTGTGTGTGTGGGGGGGGGGGGGATTTTAGAAATCTGATGAATGAATATACAGTATAAACACACACTCTCTACCCAATATAACAGACAAAGAAAAACAGAGTAACTACAAGCTTTATGTGCTGCTGATGCCTTTTAAATCTTCCTTTTAAAACGTACACTTGAATGCATGAACGCACACCCAGACAGACACACACACACACACACACACACACACACGGAAGAAGCTGTGGTATGAAAAGCTGGGGAGAGTACGGTTCTAGAAAGCTCCCTGTTCTCCCTCTTGGCCCCTTTGGCAGGTCCCCCAGCTCTGGCCGCTTTATTTGCCTGGGGCTCCCAGCTGATTGTGTGCATTTCTGGCAGGGCCCTTTCCTTTCCACTTCCCCCCTCTCCCCTACAGCCGAGAGGCCAGCGCAGCGTCCAAAGTCAACACGGCCCTTTTGTGGCCATTCTCAAGAGCGAAATGTTCGACTAGGGATGGCTCAGGGAGCCTGTGCATGTCAATGAGGGCCTGCTGCTGGAGCCCATTGTTGGCTCTTGCTGAGCAAATGTTCCGGAGGTCTTTGCACAGCTTCAGCTCCCCAACACATTCCTCTTACAAACACTACCCTTGAACCCAATACAGAAACTGTGCAATGTGAGAATGAAATCAAATGTTTTAAATAAATGAATTGTTGTTTTGGAAGACCCAGGATTTCAAGTTAGCCATCCTTTGTCCATCTCTGTTTGGCTTCTTTAATTATGATGAAGAGTAAGATACGGTAGAGGAATACTCAGGTGAGATAAACCATCTCCATATTAACGACCACAATAACTTTACCAAGAAAGAAATAAGGGAACACCTAGAGAGAACGAGAAAGAAAGAGTGAATTGAAGGAAAGTGAGGGAGAGAGAGAGAGAGGGAGAGAGGGAGAGATAGAGAGAGAGAGAGAGAGAGAGAGAGAGAGAGAGAGAGAGAGACATTTTCTCTGCCTCCGGTCTCACGATGAACATCTGCCGCTTCAAAGGTGTGAAGCAAATGTAATTACGATCTGGATTCGATCCAAACAGAAAATATCCCACCCCGCTGCTCCGTTTGCCATATGCACAAATGACAATAATCTACGGACACACATCACAAACCCCTACAGTCAGCCCAGCCCAGAGGCCATCTGAGACACCCAAGTTTGCTTACAGACAGATCCTTGAGACACCACACATCATACAAAGACGCAAACAAATGGCACATTTTCAAGAGCAGGGCAAGTCTTCTGACCCAGAGGGTTGATGATTTTCCACACAGTGCCTCGTTGGAATTCACACGCTATCGACTGGTTCCCAGGACTAGGGAGAGTACTCCGAGCCTGTGACCCACTAAAGGGTTTCAATCATGAGCAGCCTCACAACCACCTCCATCACCTCCTCCACCCCATACCTCCATCAGTGAGGCGTATCTATATAGGAAACACACAGAGAAAGAGAAAGAGAGAGAGAGAGAGGGGCTTTGGTGCGGATGATCAAAGGCAGCTCACGTACAGTGCTTCCTCCAGAATGCAAAGGATGGCCCATCGGGAGGCCTGCAATTTGCTTGTGTGTGTGTGTGTGTGTGTTTTGAAGCAGTCAGAAAAGGTCAAACCACGTTTAGACATCCTAGGCTACAAGTCTCCCTCTGTGAGTCCTGACCACCAACTGCTGTGACCGCTTTGCATTGCTTACGTAACACAGGGATAGGGTACAAACACAGGGATAGGGTCGGTGTAGGATGGGGTTGGGGGAGCGGTTGTGGCAGCTAATCTTTTTAAATGGGACTTAAATGAGCGCTAACATTATACACAGATGCTGCCAGTTTCCACATCAAACGGGTCCTGGGAAGTGGAGATAGTGCCTCCGTCCCATTACCGGTGACTATCTTTAACCTCTTTCAGGTTTGCATCTCCATTGCTAAAACAGGGCAAAAGGCTGGCTGTAATTCTTTGGCCCCTCTTTTGTGGGGGTCCATGACCACCAGTGTTTTCTCCCACCCACTCACCACCACTGGGCCCCCTCCAAGGAGAGTGAAAAGGGTGTGCTCCATGAAAGCCTATTCATATGCCAAACTGGGGGGGCGGGGGGTGGGTTGGATGTTCCTCACAGATTTATTGGACCGGGCCTGCCTGTTAGCAGCACGCTGAATGGCCTGTGTTATGCAGATCCGATCGGGTTACGCCGAGGACAGACGTCAGTGCCTCCTCACAGCGTGGCCGGGCAGGGCTTACACTCCAGTCTCTAGCTACCAACCACCCCCCTCACAGACACAAACACAGACATACACACACACACACACACACACAGAGACACACAGCCCCTCACTCCCACCCCACTCCACCCCCTGTTTTCCCTTCAGTGCTCCTGTCTTAGCTTTTACTTCAGCTAGTGTTTCAGCGCAGGCTCCGGCACACAAGAGAGGCTATTGTCTGCAAATAACCCCGCTCCTCCAGGAGCACTGTAAAGTGCTGCTGCTGTGCATAGCTGATGCACGGGGGCTGGAAGAATGTTTTCTCTTCATCCGCTTTCCCCTCCACCTTTCTTGTCTTATTTTTCTTCTTTTTAAAAAAAAAAGAAAGAAAGAAAGAAAGAAAGAGAATCTCTTGAGCTATGTTTTCACAGCCCACCGCTCTTCTTGGCCTGCAGCGGTGTTTGAAAACAAGCACTGGGACTCGGGAGTCAGACTGCACTCATTATTAGTTCACTCAACACGTCCGCGAGAAGGAGCCGGATACCTGGGGACAGGTTCACAACGCCTGGCCACCAGTTAAGTGGGTCACGCGATCAGGGCTGATCGGATGGCAAACCATCGCACCGCCAATGTTAATAGGCTCTGTAATGAGCCTCATTAGCAAGGGGAAAATCAATCAAGCCGACGGCTAGCATAAATTATTCAGAGGGAGTTGTGTTGCGCAAGCGAAAATCCACTCGACACCGCTTCCCTCTGCCAGCTCAGGTTGGGGCTGCTCAGGGAGCGGGGAGGGCTGAAGTAAGCTGAGAAATTTGGGTTATTAAAAAAATGCACTTCAACGACCACACATTCACCTCACCGTTCAAGCCGGGCAGGGGAAAGCAAGCCGGTTCTGTAGACCACCTGAAGGGATAGGCCATAGCTGTGAATTACACTGTCCATTATGAATGTGATTTAACAGGACCGGTGCACGCATATGTTTATGCAATCACTCTGCACAGTTTTACGGCAGCGGCGAAATCAGATCGGACGAGAGAAATGAGAAGACGAGAGCTTCATTCCCACCCCCACCCCTTTCTGCTCGCAGTTTTTTAAAAGTTCTGAATATCAACTACTGTTGTGCAAAGCACAGACCTCTTGGCTGAACCTCCCAGGATCAACAACAAGAAGATGAAGTACTACAATAACATCCAGTCATATCCAATGGATAACTATGCACTGACACTATAAGACAACTTAGGGGTTTTTGTGTGTGTGTGTGTGTGTGTGTGTGTGTGTGTTTGTGTGTATGCATGCAGTGTCTTTTTCTCTTGTTTTAGGAACCCTAAGCAGAAGTCTTCTCACACAACCGGAATGTGAGCACAGATTAACTCCAGTGTGAGCCGAAGACAAAGAACTACAACCCCATCCCATTCTCCATTATCAACTTCTGTCCTGGCTTTGGAGTTTAGAAGATAGAGAGATAAAGGAAGGGATGGAGGGAGGGAGGGAGGGAGAAGGTGGGGGTCGGGGGTGGTGGGTGGCCTCTACTCCAGCGGATATCTCTTAAATATTTCCATGTACATGAATATTTTACAGTTGCAGAGCTCAGACGCACAGCTGTCGAAAGCAGGTCTTGGTGCTCGGCCACATCCCCCGTGTTACTTTAACTTATTCATCCACGGTTTAAAATGGCTTTTAAAAACACCCTTTTTTACAGCTGGGCTCAATTTAAAGTCTGCAAACGAGTGAGAGAGGGAGCTCTCTGCAGAAGGCAAACACTGAGGTGTTCACGAGCATGTCTGACACTTTGCCATCACGTACAAGACAAACAGGCTGAGCTGTGAACACAACATAGATAGATAGATGGAGAGAGAGAGAGAGAGAGAGAGAGAGAGAGCAGGTGCTAGGGTAAAAAAGGCTGACAGCAGGAAGGTCCGAAGACTCGACAATAAATCTCAACATACAATAGGCTGCAGAGTGTTGTCATTTAAAAAAATGATTTCTCAAAGATGCAGGTCTGGGCAAACAAAACTTAAACAGATGCTCTAAAAAGAAAAGCTGCCTTTGACCAGATGTAATGACTTGCCTACGACAATCTCTCAATTCATCAATTAAACCAATGTTAGATTTATTGAAGACATCCGCGGGGTCTTGAATGGAGCATTCAGGCAGCTTGTGTGTGTGTGTGGGTGTGCAATCTTTTGTTTGCTCTCTAACTGCCAGGGGGACAACTGGTTAACAAGCATTCTGCCAGAACACTATGTGCACACCTGTCTCTCGAGATTGGTCTGAAGTTGGTATCGAAAGGTCAAATGACGGCCAAATACCACATCAAGCCAAACAAGCACCTCTCTGGAGAAGCCTATCAAACTAACACAAACATCAATCCATTCTTTTTCATGCATGGCTTAAATAAACGTTAAGGTTTCAGGACCACTATGCTTTTTTAAAACCATAAACCTCCTTTAACCATTAAACCTACCCATTCAGTAAACAAAGGGGACTTTCCGGTGGTTGTCTATGGGAAATGTCTGCAAAGGGTTCATTGGGAGAGGGTCTGGTTTTATTGTGGCGCTGTTGATAATTAAAGACACATTCCTAGGCTGCCTGTTGCCACGTCAAGTTTACAGCACTGGTCCTGATAGACCCTTCTCCCCTCAAACGACCATAGAAAAAACTACAAGAGGGAAACATTCAAGGGATGAGACATTCCTTGAGTTACATTTTTTGTCTGTGTAGAAAAGACAAATCCGAGAAATGTTTCAAAACAGACAAGGCTGAATACTTCAGCACACATATGGAATGTTTTTCACCTTTTGCATGTTCTCTCATGGTGCAACAGTAATTATTAACCAACTGATCTTAGGCTAAACTACAGTGACTATCTAGGAGCACTATAGCATTCCTTTGTCAAGTGACGGTTTCAAACACAGAGTTAAATGAGGAGAGGATTTACCCTGTATGGCTAGCTTAGTTTGTCACTGACAATACTCTTTGCTGAAGCTCATAGTACAGCCGACACAGAGAGCACCTAAGCACTAAAAGCACCTAAGGTCTGGAGTAGAAAAAATGGAGAAAGTGAGCCACTCTACCTCCATTTGTGCAGGGTGAAGCCTGGACACGCATCTCCGCATGCATTACAGGGCTGCCCTCTCTCTGGGTCATCCAGTGAGCCAAGCTGCAAAAACAGAGCAAGGATGCACACACACACACACACACACACACACACACACAGAGAGAGAGAGAGAGAGAGAGAACTGAAAACTTATATAATTTCCAGCAGTGACTGGATGGATAACCTGACATGTACACAATTCCAGCAGCAGTCCAGTAGTCCTCTTAAAGTAACAGAAAAAAGTATTGTGTTTACCAACTGCACACTTCATGAGTTATTTACTAGGCCTTTATATGCAGCTGTCATTCTAAAAACTTTTATTAAGAAGGCTTAAGAATGACAGCTATAAAATAGTCTGACTCAATGTTAGTCTATGGCTCTTACTATTGCCTCAATGTTAGTCTATGACTTACTCACACATTCCTATCAAATGCTCAAATTAGATGTCAAGTAACACAACCTCAGTCGTTTCCAAACCTAACACAACAAAAACAACTGCGTAATGTTAAATGTGGGTTCATTTGTTGTGTTAATTTGGAGTACAGTGTTTGGAATACTTACAGGAATTCAGCATAACATAACAACCTTCGACAAAAATAACGTTAAATAAAACTTCTAGTAAATGAAAACAACGACAGAATTTCGCCCCAATAACGTGACCTCCAACAAGTCTAAGTTACAACACAAGTTAGATCTATCCAGAAGCGCTTACGCGTGCTATCTGTTTTGCGATTCTGGTGGTGGTGGTGCAGGTATTTCCAAAAACCGCAGACACCGCTAAACCGGCTCCTCTCTCACCTTTTGGTTGATTAGTTTCTTTTTGGAGCTGCGAGAGAACATGCCAGCGTATGGAATTTCAACCTGGGCAGCAGATGAGAAAAGTCGCTCGCGGGGTATCCGTGTACATTCGTATGCAATTCCTCAGAGCGGCGCTGGTTTCTACACAAACACAAACTGCCCCATGAGTCCGCTAACATTAATGAATGAATGAGAGGCTACACTTCCGGATGAGCCGACTCCACCCCGTCGTATTTCAGCCAATACCATTTCCGAGATAAACACTTAAAAGTTTCAAGAGAAAAAATAAAACGAGTGTAATGCCACCGAAAACATTAAGGTAGCCCACCATATTACAAAGGCATTTAACACTGTGCGCATTTATCAAGCTTTCCTATCCTCCCCTCTCTTTCTGTTGTCATATCACGTTGTTAAAATACTTCTCATTCCTTAATGCATCACCACTCTGATTAGAGTGTTCTGAAATTAAGTTGAGGCTGTAATTTAAGATCCATTTTAGACTTTTGAGATTATACATTGACCTTCTCACTTTTTAGCAAATGAAAACTTAAATTCCCCCTCAGAGCTCCTTTCCTACAGGTAAAGCAATTTGGCATGCATGAATGACTGATTATCTGAACTGTCAACAATAATAACTCCATGGGCTCAGCCATAAAGTGACACAGGAATGTAAACACATACATTTGCATCTACGTTTGATTTTAAAATCCAATGGAAATATCAACATTTTAGTGCCACAACAAACAGTTGAATATCATAAGTAGAATTTTGTATGAGGAGAGAGAGAGAAGGCTGGATGATGCCAACACAAATTAATCTAAATAACAAAATGGAATGAAAATCACTGCAGTCTCAGTTTTAAGGTCAGTTTATCTAGTCCCATCACTATTTAAAATGCTCCCTCATGTCATCCTACGGAGAAGACAGACATTCTAGGACTGTGAACATACCACAGTCCACACGGTGGGTTTATCTAATTCAGATCAGCAGCCATCGGGGGAGTTCCATTAAGCTATGTTCTTTGCTCTCACTTTATCTCATATAAAACAGCTTGCATGGTAATGATGTGGCATGACAGGTATGATGTTAATGCTGACGCTTGAAAGAGACCTGTGTATCTTCTCTATCTCCATGGAGAGTGTGGAATGTGGGAATAAACAGAGGTATTTAAACTCACAATGCTTTTGTGTGTGTGTGTGTGTGGCAGGGTGTGTATGCGTGTGTGTGTGTGTTGTCTTCTTTTTACAATCTCTACAAAAAAGCCATTTGAAGTTACAGGTGGCATCCCTCAAGTAGAAACCTAGTAGTCTTTCCAAAAGGATCAAAAAAGGGAAACAAAACTGTAAACAGCGGTTTCTTTTTTATATATAGGAATTTAGCCTGCAGCACAAGTTTGTGTGCATAACCTTATCTTGTAGTCAAGCCAAGACACACTAGATGGTGGCTTTTAAAAAATGCATAATATTGCCGACTATACTCAACAGTACTTAGCTCAGCACAGCTGAGCCTCCTGTGTAACGGCAATGCACAGCCATGCTGCTATTCCTCCAGGACAGAGATGCTACACATGGCAGTGCAGTGCTATTCTTGCTGAAGTCCTCACTGTCCACTGTAACACCCACGAACGTAATAACTTCCCACAAATGTAATAAACCACAAACGTAATAAAAATATGCACTTTTAAAATGCAATAATCCTGCAAACGTAATAATTTCCCATAAATGTAATAACAGTCGCCTACTGTTAACGTAATAAAAAAAATCCCACAAACGTAATAATTATTACGTTTGCAGGAAATTATTACATTGGTGGGAACATTGAAAAAACTTATTACATTACCCTCCCATAAACGTAATAAATCACAGATCAGGTGAAATTGTTACTGTTTTATCAGATGTAGGATCTTATTTGTCCGTCACCTCATATCTCGAACCATGTAGCCTGCTGTCAGAGCTTAAAATCTGATACAGTGACATGCTGCAAAAAAGGCACCTATGGAGATCATGTCACTTTGCAAAGAGCCTCTGAAATATTCAACATACAGATTCTTGTTATTTCAACCCTTGGGCCTGATGCGTCAGTTCTTTTATCACCATCAAACATCTATGATGAGAACTTGCCCCTTTTAGTTCTTGGTCATTTTGATGAGGGACAGGGAGAGCACTATGTTAGTCTGAGTGGTGATAGCAGTCTATACATTGATGCTATTCTTGAGGCAGATAGAGAAAGAATCTCTCATCAGGTGTGTCATGTAGAAGCAGGAGCCACAACTCCTCAAAATGACACAGCTTCCAACGGACCTGATGAGGAGAGTGTGCCATTACTACCTGAAGACATCCTGTCTTGAGATTATAAAACATACTCTCAGCATAGATATGTCCATGGTTGGCACATTCAATAGAGTGACTTTGTTGGTCAGAGAGCTTACAATTAGGTACCTACCATGGATATATATATGAGAATCACTAGCAGACAAACTGCAGCTTGAAGGGGCGCATATTACAACTAGACTGCATTTTCTCTGCAGAAACCCACCCACACCCCCTTCACCCCACCTCCACCCCCTCCAAAACCCCATTTTTACACCCCACCCCCCCAACAACTCCAACACACACACACACACACACACTCACTCACACTCACACACAAGCATTTTTCCCATTTATTTCAATGAGGAGACCCCCCACCCCATGCATTTCTATGAGAAAAAAACGACAAGAAAAAGAGGGATGACGGGGGAACGACAAGAGATATCAAAAAGATGAATGTAAGCACACTGATCGAGATCCGGCGTGTCAGAGTTGGAGCGATGTCTCTAACTCGAAAGCCCTATGAGGAGTAGTGGCTTAAAAATTCGGCGGAATAAGAATAAGAAACTTGCGAAGAACAATTAGCATGATGAAAATATATAAAGCAGCAGGTCGTGGTACTGGCTTGTCACAGAGATTAAAAGAATTATTCTCACAAAATGCAAATTGGATGAAAGCATGGCTGTCCCTCTCATATCAGGGTCTAGGTCGTTACAAAGTAACAGACCTGTTTTGGAAGTGAGGAAAAACTACAAACCTCAGATTCGTGTTTTTGCAAAATTTTATGAAATATCCGTTCTTGATATGTATTTGAAAATTTGAGATGTGTTAATGTTTTTTTTTATTTTCCATAGGCCTATGAAAGGTTTGTAATAATGTGCCTAGCATGACCATCTCTCCCTGCGTCCCTCTCTCTACTGTATCACACACACACACACACACACACACACACACACACACAGTGTGCAAAATAGTTATGTTAATTTGAGTTGAGTGGAATTGTTCAAGTCAGAAATTTGTACAGTTTACATAAAATATAAGTCATATCAATGCTAGAGCCTTTGTGTGGTCAAGGGTCCACATCCTTTGAAAATGTAGTTAGTTAAGTTTAGTTAAGATTTTTTTTTTAAGTTAGGCTTTTTAAAGTTTTGAGTTACATGTAGGCTCAGAGTTCAGTGTTGTAATGTTTTCACCAAAGATGTTAAGTAATTGAAATGTGTTCAGTTTACATCAAGTCTCAGCCTACTTTGTGTGGTTCAAGCCTCACATCTTTTGATAATAGTATAATCTTTTCACCAAAGATGTTTAAAGATGTTTTTGAATACAAGTTTATTTGACATTTAACCATTGTGCATATTACAGACATGCTGATTTCATTAATTTTATTGGGAAAAAGTATTTGCATAGTAAGGCATTTATTTAAATGGACAGCTATTTTTCGCACAACCCTTTTCAGTGTTAACATTCAGGAATTTAATATTAGGGGCTAAACTTAGCATATGCTATTCATTCACATTGTCAGTTGTGGTGAGAATGAATAAGCGTTACTTTGAAAATCTGAACACACATATCAAACTTTATCAATAAAAACAAATGAGGGAAGCAATAAAACATATGCAGCATGCCACTGTATCAGATTTTAAGCTCTGACAGCAGGCTACATGGTTAGAGATATGAGATGATGGACAAATAAACTCCTACATCTGATAAAAACAGTAACAATTTCACCAAATCTGTGATTTATTACGTTTATGGGAGGGTAATGTAATAAGTTTTTTCAATGTTCCCACCAATGTAATAATTTCCTGCAAACGTAATAATTATAACGTTTGTGGGATTTTTTTTATTACGTTAACAGTAGGTGACTGTTATTACATTTATGGGAAATTATTACATTTGCAGGATTATTACATTTTAAAAGTGCATATTTTTATTACGTTTGTGGTTTATTACATTTGTGGGTTATTACGTTATTACGTTATTACGTTCGTGGGTGTTACAGTCCACACTTTCTCCTGGTCTGATCTAATAGAAGCTTCTGAGTGATGATGCCAAAGGCCTGCTCGGGAATGAACCAGCAGCTATTTTTAAAAGCCAGATAGTTTACAGTTTGCTTTGCTTGCATTCTGTGGTGCGTTTTTATTTATTTTCTGGCGAGAAACTATAGACTAGGTAAACCCAGACCTCACATCAATCAAAACTAATGGGTCTGGAGGTAAGTGACTGACTTTTACATTTCCAGGAACGTAAACAGCAGGAGACGTAGATTAAATGATTGAATAAAGCCCAATCCATGATACATTTGCAGCTGTGATTGGCTCCTGAGTTCATGAGAATGGGGGTACTACTGGCTCCTTTCTAGATTAACCTGCAGCAGGCATTTTAGGCTGATTTATACAGGCAAGGGGAACCTTTACATTTGTGCATATTATTTGAGATTTATCTTTGGCACTAAGCTGAGTGTATGCTCTACAGATACTTAATTCTCTATGTAAATTTTAACAGCAGAACCATAACCAAATGAAAGTTTATAGATGTCTTAGGCAGATATCAGACACTTTGATGTCTTGCTTTTTTAGTACTCATAGGAATTCAAACGGATTGTCCCATGCATGGGTCCTCCATTCATTGTAGTTCCTGGGGTATGCTGTGAGAGATGTTCTGATGCCACCTTTAAGGGGACACGTTTCATTCCAAACTTACTTTTCACAGAATGTGACTTTTTCCTCACAATTTAAATAATTTCCTTTGACCAACCAAAGCACATTAAGGTTTTGGACTACTTTCTGCAATGGCAGACCTGTCAGTGTATCCACCCAACAAGAAAAGCTAGCATGAGCTAGCATTAAACCTCTGCTAGAATTTGTCATGGCCTTGCTTGTCATGCCTCAGCACATGGCCTTTTCATTCAATGGCTATGAATGTTATAAGATAGCAAGACAGTGCACAGTGGAGCGTGATTTAGCCAGAGTCAACACAACATGCTCTTTTTGTTTCATTACTAACAAAACATAACAAAATGAGTTGCTGGGCATCACTAATTTGTAAAATACATATTCATATCACCCCTAGTCATTTTTTGAAAAGTCACTCTGTGTGAATACAGAATGACAGAAAAATAAAAGGCTCAGAGATGAATGGTACTGGCTGTTGCACATTGCAACACAAAAGAGAGTGGCCCTATTATTTCAACTGAGCTGCACTGACAAAGTTTCTGTTTGAAAAATTAGGAACAAAGACAGGACAAGAATAATCCCCAACCTTGTTAGATGAACTTTTATTTAAACTCAGAGTATTTGAAACCAATTATATACTCTCTTAGATAAATTATGCCTTTGATGAAAATAACAATGTCCATCCACACTGAGCTGGTTTCTAGGATGAACAGAGAGAAAGAAAAAACATCTGTAATCAAACAAAAACACATCCGGATAATTTCCAACTGATCCTGAAACAGAAAAGCCTAGGCAACACAGTGGATAGCCTGCCTGTGAGAGGAGCAGTGACAGGGACTTAGTGTTTGACGTTCCCGTCGCTAGCAATCTCCACTCTCAGCTGAGGCATTAAGGGTGCATGCTCTGCTTCTGGCATATTAGGGTCAGCGCTGTGTGGAGAGAATGAATTATCCGAGGGGGAGCATCAAGAGAACACATTACAAAGGAAATAGGCTCTGTCAAGGTCAGTTTATTTCTTCTCTCGCCATCCCTTATTTGATTTCATACATAAATCATGCGCTTAAATGCTTTCTGACATTAATGTTCTCACGAGCGGGTTTAAATACATTTGTAGAAACATTTACACACTTTGAAATTGACAGCGTAGAGAAAGGGCAAAAACAAACAAAAAGCACTTCTTTTAAGGACGTATTTGAAAATACACAATGACATCTATAATCTATATACACCAATACATAAAATAAATATATCAGATTCATGTGCATAATAACCTGATAGACCTCTATACATCATTATGTCATAAAAATAATTGCAGAAATATTAATGTACTCTCAATAATAATATGGCATAGAATTACTGCATGATAAACATGACACATGCTTGATACTAAAAAAATAATGTAACCAACCCTCCCTTGTCATTGCAAGAACCTGAGTATTAATAAGTGGATAATTTAAAACTCTCGCACAAACGTAAGCTGATTTGGTAAGTGTTCGGAGAAACGTATATATACTGCCATGACATCTGTATACCATTCCCTTTTGAAATATTCAAATGCTGCAAAGAATACAAGTTTAAAAAAAAAAAAAAAGAAAGAAAGAAAAAACCTTCAAACATCTCGAGAGTCCCATCAATTCAAACACGACTCAATATGATGATTTAACGACTACCAGAGATCTTCAACTCTGTATTCAGAGAGAGTTACTGCAAACTATCAGCCTCTAAATCTCCATATGTTTTTTGTTTTAAATAGGTGGATGGCTTAAATGAAATAAAAAAATAAACTTTGACATTGAGCCCTTGCATATTTGATTTGTATAGATTGGAGTTCTGATATGGTTACACGGTTTCTTAATCCTTCATAAACAGTTACAAAAATCACAAATAAGTCCTAAAAGTCAAAAGAAAAGTACCCTGATACACAAATCAATAGAGTGTGTGTTGACAGTGATGACAGTCGTGATGAAACTTGGAAATTGTAATGCACCACACAACAACACATTACATGAATTAAAACAACAGTCAAAGGGAAATTGAGGTATTGTGACGATTACTGACAGTGTGTTCAATCGTGAACGCTTAAGAACTTTAAGGCATCGTTCCCGTCCTCAGCTGCTCAAGATTTTGGGCTGGATGCAGCTCACCCCAAAACCCTCATTCCTCTGCTTCTAATCCATCATCATAAAAAACAAACATTTTTCCCTCTCCGCCTTCATCTCATTCAACATGGCTTTTAGTGTGACATGATGGCTATTCTCCTGTGAACGCCTGTCACAACTCAAACATTTTGAATGGCTCTCTAGGCCTGTCAGTCTGCCTGCCAGCCTCCAGAGGGCGATCTCCTTCCGTAAAGGCATTGACTAAGAGACTCCTTAAGGCCCTGACCACAACACAACACCCAGCTTGACATAAAAAAGCCAGCAGTGCTCTAAAGACTGGCTTTCTGCTTTTTGATCCAAACATCTCCTCTCCACAGACATCTCACTGAAATCACTTACATCACGGTTTACCAAGTGAAAAGTAAATATCAATCCCACAATGACAGACCAACAGGCTTTGAAATAAATCTCACATGGCTTCCTTACGTATGGCTGACAACCCTAAACCCTTACCTGACCCTCACCCTCATTCCCAGACAAATGCTCTCCAGAGAGAACCTTAACTAACACACTCAACACTCATGGCTCTGTACCTGCATATTTCAAGGCTTCTTTTTTCTGCCTGCTGAGGGAATCACATGACCTCTGTTCTGTCTTCTACTCCTCTGTTCTCCCTTGTTATGTCTGTGTATTCATGTATGCATGTGCACTTGTGTGTGTGTGTGTGTGTGTCTGTGTGTGTGTTTGTGTGTGTGTGTGTGTGTGTGTGAAAAAGACTGTCTCTTTTCTCTGTGCATGTGTGTGTGTGTGTGTGTGTGTGTGTGAAAATGACTGTCTCTGTCTTTGTGAATGTGTGTGTGTCTGTGTTACCGCTTCCTGAAACCTCTCTGACCGGAAAATGGCCACATGTTCCTAGCATCTGGAGCACCTAGCACTTATGCTGTTGATGATGATGATGACGGCGGCGATGCCGGTGTGCTGCCGCAGTGCTCACCACCTGTGTCCCCCTCTCCCCGCTCTCCTGCTGCGCCCCTGCGCTCTCCTCTTGGCAGCCCCTCATTGATCCGCAGCGCACGGTTCAGCGCACCCTCGTGCCTCCAGCACCTGCTTCACGCCGGCCTGCGTGCCAGGCTGCTTCCACGCAAACCCCACGGCCTCTGAACGTGGTTCATTGTCCTGGCCTGGCCTCTGTTAACCCATGTACCTCGGCACTGACACACACACGCTAACAGACACAGGAGGGTCAGATCATATAAAAGCTGCCCAAGCCGTTCGTAATCCAAGGCTGTGTATGATACATACTGCGATTGCTGTAATGACATCTATGTGTCACATACAATGTCTGATGGACGTGGACGTGTGTAGATTGATAGGCACAGTGGCGAGTTGCTTTGTTTATAAAAATTAAATAATTTCACAATATAAAAATAAATGTCGAGTAGAATAAATAAATCACATAGCATATGTACAGTACTTACAGAAACATCATTTACATATGTACACTTTATGCATTTTGGGAGCGTAGAGCTTCTTCAGATGAGGAGTCCTTCTTTTTGTTTAGCACCACAGAGAGATTAGCAAGACCACACAGAGAGGTGGGGGAATCACTGTTGTATACAAACAAATGAATCAAGCAACAGAAAAATCAGAAAATTTGCCTTTTTGATTAAAAGGATCTTATTATTTGGTCATATGTGCCAAAACAAAGTTAGGACAGCTTTATCAGTATATATATATCAGTATTTAACATATATATTAAAGATTTGTTTTTGCTGGCAAGAACTCACCAGAGGAGTGAGGCTGTGAGGTGTTATGTGACACGCACAAGAAGTCCCGAACCTGTTGAAGGTGTGCATTTGCCGCAGTAGCCACCACACATTCCTGTGACTCTACTGCCATCCTGTGGTGACAAGAGGAAATGTCATGTAAAACTGGTCCCAGAGCATAGAGCATGCTGGCGAAATGGTAAACGAATGGCAGTCTTTGAAACTGATCCAATACCATGAGAGACAACTGTAGCAGTTGTTGTTTCGAGCCTAAACAAAGCCACACTTAGCCAACTGTGGTCAGGTTGTTGGAAGTGGGATGAGGGGGGGCGAAAAAAAAAGAGGATTTCGTACATTTCACGGCAACGCTTCCCTAAAATCACCACATTTGGCCTGCTGACAGGACTCAGAGAGCATAGCACTGAATGAAATTCTCATTCTCTCTAAATTAATCAAACCTAAAGCCTTGAAAATGCTTTTCAGACTCCAGACCACTATATCCTGTGTGTCTGCTTATCTGGGAGACCACCTGCGAAGCCGAGGCACAGTGCTGAGTGAGATACTGCTGAGCTTCAAAGGGAACAGAGATACAACAACAAATTACCACTGCACACATTCACAGCAACATACCCCCCCCCCCCCACACACACACACAGACACCCACCCTCCACACACTCACATACATGCACGCTCGCACAGTCACACACACACACACACACACACACATACAGGATGTCTAATGATCCCACGGTATCATGAGTTACACTATTCTCCCTTGTCATTCTTTCTCCTCTTCATATTTTCACTCCAAATGATCTCATCAGAAAGTGTCCACTGTGACCACTTGACCCTAAACCAACCAATTTTCTCTAAACTCGCCACTTGAGATCTCTCTGCAGGTTTTTTTTGTTAAGGTGGAGGATTTTTTTCACACCCTGGCAAAAAAAAAAAATCTCCATAGACCAATTTCCATCACAAAAGCGGGAGGGCTAACTCTTGTCAGCGACTGCTCAATAAAACCCCTCTCCATGGCTCCTTAAGGTACCAAAAGAAGCTGAGAAAATAAGACCACTTGGTCCCCTGCCCAGAGTAGTCTGTGAAGCCAAGGGGAAGGAGAGGGGGAGAGGAGAGGAGGACATTAGAAGAGCTGCCTGGAGAGCTTGGCATGGTTGGGCTGGGCTGGGCTGGGTTAGGGTAGGGTAGGGTGGGATAGGTTTTCAACCCCCTCCTCCCTAAATGTTTTATCTTTAAAAACGAATACTTATTTATAAGGCTGCACCTAGCCATTCCAGAGATTTGTGATTACTCCACTATGTATAACGTGGGGAAAACAGTGTTAGCATTTGAACATTGCAGCTTGAGGTGGTTATGGTGTGTGTGTGTGTGTGTGTGTGTGTGTGTGTGTGTAATCTGGTAGAACATTCTGTGACATTCTGTGACATACCTGTGAGTTGTGTACGTCGGCTACAGCGTAGTTTCCATGAGTAATCCACTTTGTCTGCTCGGCCACATGGAAGCCTGTCCCTGAGAGGTTGAGGCTGAAGCGACCCTGCAGGAAGAACAAGACAAACCAAGATAGTGAAGAGGTTGCCAGATAGACCAAGATAGTGAAGAGACTGCAAGACAAACTAAGGTAGTGCAGGGCTTGGGCATGTACCACCGGGGGGCACTAGAGTGCAATAAATCTCCAGCGTCTGCTACAGCCGTGAGCAACTCTCCAGGGAACAAGACCAGAAATGTGTCACAACCTATACTTGCCAATAATCACATTTCAAGAAGTGCTGGAATGCACTAATAGAATGAAGCCTGCTGGCTTTAAAATGCTTCACCACTAATTCATACGACACAAGGTAAAAGCCCTTTGGAAAAGAACAGGTAGATAGCGTTCGCAAAAGTGTGTCAAACGTCAGCTTGGGTCATATGTGTACTTCCCATCCCCTGAAACGACTGTGGGCTAGAGCAGGCAGAGGGCTTCCATTAAGTGCCTTTCCCTTGTGGTTTTGTTTGCTGTCTGCAGCCTGTCTGAGACGGCGTTCACGTGCACTCCACATGGAGCTGTGGGTGGCTGTGGGTTAGCAGGCGACACATAACCAGTCTCACACAGTCCCCCCAAAACGCTCTTAAGTGTAAGAACTGGAGTATCCTCTGAGAGTAAAAAGGGGGCACAGTTTGCATGCCAGTTGGCCGTGCCAGTTGGCCCCCGAGACAAACAGGATCTGCGGAGCCTCATGTGTGCCGGCCTCGCCAGACAGATGTCTCCATCCCCGAGGCCATCTGCGTCTGCTCCAGATCGCCGGCAGTCGGGCCAGCGTGCCTGCCTCAGACCCTTGCTTTCTGAGCCTCCCCCAGACTGGCTTAAAAGGAAGTGATACTGTAACCCCAAACACCACCAGCAACCACCACCACCCACCCCATCCTCTCGACACCAGCACGCTGCAAACCCACCATCTCTGACTTCAGGCTAAAGTTGCAGTTCTCACCTGTGGACAGCGGGCGGCGCTGTAGCAGTCTCCTCCGGTGGCAAATGGCACATGGCGGCCCTCTCGCGTGACTGCAAACTGCCAGTCTGTGGCTGAATGACAGACAAGATTGTTACAACACAAAAATGTTATCAGTGATCCATAAATTTAGAAGAGCACGTGAAATGTCGAAAACCCATAAGGTCAAAGAAGTTCACTGCAATGACTTGAGACGCCATAATAGGACTTACACTGTTTTCCATACAAACTATTCTATGTCATAACCACAGTGTCTATTTTCCTTCTGGGGCCACTAAATAGGCCTGTGTTAAGTATGGGTGCAAACATAATTTGGGTGCAATTTACGACTAATCGTCGGAGCGCTTTTAATTGTCTGCTGTTTTATAGCTTCTAAGGCCAGCTTGAACCGATTAACTCCGCACTTGGACTTGATTAATGACCTATTCTGCATGTGTCGGGCTAGTGGCTAGCAATATCTGAAATAAATACTTGTCTGAACTGTTCTTTATAGACTATTGACATGTATTTAACAACATCAACAGTGACACTAATGGCAACTTTCCCCAACATGTAGAAATGCTTTCTTTTTAAGTGTTATGTGACCTGTGTCACCAATCGAGAGTAAATCTTTAACAACCTAAAATAAATGTAGAAAATACCAGAATGTACAAAAATGTTTCCATACTCTGACATTTGTAGACAGGCTTATATGCTTGCCTTTAACTGCTCTGCATTGCTGGTCAGTTTTAATTAAATTTCTGTTATTTCCTGTTAGCTTGCTCCGTATTTGTTTAAGGTCTCGCATGCTCTTTGTCTCTCTCTCGCTCTCTCTCCCCTCCAAAAACAATAATATGAGGAAGGGTTTAGTTCAGAGCAATTTGGTGTCACAACAGCAAAACCGTTCTGTGTCCTTTAAGCCATCGCAGGCATTCAGCCGAGCAGTAGGACCATCCCTTTTGTCCCTTACGCAAGCGTGTTACATGAGGTACAGACGAGACAGCAACTAAAAGCGTATGCTGGGAATGTGAAGTATTTGGGTAGGAAGACATACAGTACACTGAGTGGGAGGCAGTGTTAGAGCTGGGTTAAGATACGCAGGTGTGAAAAGAGGGCAGTCTGGTGAAGATATGATGGCCTATATTGCTAAACTAGACCTGCTAAAAAAAACTCTCAGCATTCTCTATATGTTTGAGTACAGATGTCTTCATTTATTGAGTGATCCAGTGCAAGAACACAGTCTGATGTCAAGGCCTTTAATTCCATTGACAGAAGTCTGGCTATGGCCACTCACTGATTATTTGCATCTTGCTGGGGTCCAGGCGGACTTTACTGAAGGTGGTGAGGCCAGCTGCGTCGTAGTCCTTTCTACAGTTGCAGTCTTCTCTCCGGCTCAGGTTGGCAGGGCAGCCAGTGGGGTCATTCAGCCTGCATCACACACACACACACACACAAAAAAACTCCACAGTTTTTTTTCTTGAAAGGATAAGGAACTTTGTTTAACAATTTTACTGTCAAAATTAGCATCTTCAATTTGAAGACTTGTTGACCTCTGGAGAGACACACAACTGTACCTGAAGCCAAAGACCTCCGAGAAATTCTCCGCTTCGCCAGTCTTCAGGGTAATGTATTCGCCTGGACTGTCTGTCTGCATTCCAGCACAGTAGATCTGAAGACAGGGACAGAGAGAAAGAATGAGAAGGAAGGAGGAGGAGGAAGAAGAACATTTGGTGTGAAGTAGAAGAAGAGAGAAGAGAGAGAGCGGGTATTTAGACCACCGCAAGACAACATGCTGTTCCAATATCGACTGACCTCCAGCTAGCCAGCCTAACAGCCTTACGGTCACCCACCACAAACCACTGCCATTCTCTAGTGTGGTGGGGATGCGACTCCAACCAAAGGGAATCATTAGCAGAGGCGAGCGGCGAGAGAGATGCCCGAGTTCCGAAGGGGCACGCTCAAGCGTCGCCTCTTGCGGTATGGCCTCGAGAACGAGACAATCAAGTCCATGATACACAACAAAACTGATTCCTTGTGGCGACTGTTTTGTCCGACCATAAACACACGTCAGTCTAACTTTCTAAGCTTCGCATGCTTTGCGGAGTCAGCAAGAAAAATGATGCCTTGCCTTAAAGGAGAAATGCGGTGGTCACTGAGTGCTATCCGTAGGGAAAAGAAGTAGTAGAAAATGTGTTACAACATAGACAGATTAGCTAACCCGCAGCTAACATCACTCGAATGGAGTATGGGGACATAATGATGAAAGTTTCTGTAGAGATCAAATCCTCTATCGACACTCTGTGACCTCAACGAAGGGGGCTATGAATTCATTAATTCTTTCATTTCTCCTTTAAACCTGTTTTATGAATGGAATTAAAGAGTGGTATGAAAACATTCTTCAAAGTAGAAAACTGGATAATAAAAAGTTGATGATGAAGTAAACAATAGATGCACATTCTGTAATCAATTCACCTCGGAAAGCAATTTCCTGCTATTATTATTTTTTTCCTGCTGTCATTGTATTCTATGCCCTGCTGTCTTGACTGAGAAACACATTTTCTGTGACTCAATTGAAATATCACCATGTTTTTCCCACAACAAACAACGCAGGGAGGCATTTAATGTGGACAATGACACATAGATCAGTGGGAGAATTAAATATTGTTTAGAAAATACATTTTTTGAGAGTCAGCAAAGGCATGTTAACTATGCTTAGAGCACCACTAAGACCAAAAAATAAACCTCTCGATTTTCCTCAAGGATCCCATTGTTCTCAACTGCAAACTGAGGTCGCTGTATAACTGCTGAGGGCAAATATCAAGTCCACAAGGAGGTAGTTTGTATGGAGTTTTCACCTTGAGCGCTTTTCCTTGCACATTCAGTATCTGTTCCCCATCTACCCGGAAACCTGTCAGGGTTTGGACCTCACTGCAGCTTGTGGGCAAGTGGCCTAGACAGAGAGACAGATAGAAAGAGAGACAGAGAGAGTATGAAAGAGAGAGAGAGAGAGAGAGAGAGAGAGAGTGTATGAAAGAGAGAGAGAAAAAAGGGAGTCAAAAATCAGATTCAGGGGACCCTTCGGAGACGCTGCGCGCTAGCACACACCATGTCCGGCTAAAGCAGGGTAGGAGGCAGTAAAGAGACGCCAGAAATACTTACAGGATGGGTTGCCGCAGGCCTTGCGTGCCTCTGGTATGCCAGACACTGGACATCTGTCACTGGCCTCCCCTTCTGCTGTTACACACTGCACTGTCCTCTCCATCCAGCCCTCCCCACAGGTCACTGAACACTGAATACAGAACAGAGTGATGGTTAGAGAAAAATAATGGCCATAATAAATTTTCCCTGGCTATCTTAAATTATTGCCAGAGATTAACAAAAGATGAAAAAGACATCTTGCTTTAACATCTTGTCCAAATAAGACAATTAGTATAGTGTAAGAGTCTTGAGGAGATGGAAAGTGGTTTCAGGAAGTTGTGAAAGGTTCTTCCAGCTCATTTGTGACAAAAAGACAAAACAAAATTTAATGAGGTTTGGAAGGGACTTATTATGGAGCCCTCACCGCTCCCCACATGCCTGCCCTCCAGGCCTCTAGTGGAGGGCAGGACCCAGCATGGCACTCCAGGAAGCTCTCTGGCGGAGTTCCAGGACAGTTTGATGAAGACTGATGCCCATACTCGTAATTATCCTTCCCAGAATGCACTTCACTGCAGGAGACCAGCCTCCTTCGATAGCCCTGTCCGCAGGTGACTGAGCACTGGAATGAAAGGGGGAAAGGGGAAAAACACGAATCGCTGTGAAGACACTGTGAAGTGGAGGGCTGCAAGACTGTAAAAGGAATCTGTCAAACAACTAATTAAAAACATAACATTGAAAGTAATTACATAATACTGCAATCCCTAAAGCCAGTGCAGTTAATAGTAGCATCAAGCATTAATTAACTGGCAGTGGTCAAGTAGTGACAGAGAAAAGAAATTGTTCATTCTGGCAGCGTTCTGCTGGGTCTGTTTTGATTATGTATTCTCTGTGATATCCCATTGTAACAAATGTTTTGACATCCCTGTGTGCTGTTCTGCATATGCACTGATTTTGTTTACATACAAAGTGCTTCCTTGATGTATTGGCTCCAAGTTTGGCACAATTTGAAGAAATCCTCATTTAAGAGTGAATGTGTTGCATTTCTGTCTTAGAACAGACAGGGTTGCTCTCCTGGTGGGAGGCATAGCGAGTGCTTTGTGTATTGCTGAGATATTTGTAACTTAATTTTTTTCAAATTTGGATTTGTTTTGTTGTGTTTTCAGCTGTTTTTGCAAACTGGTCAGGCAAATAAATATTTTTGCAACCCCTCCTGCGAGCTCTCATCCTCCTTCATCACATAAGCTAGTCCATATGCCATTCCTCGCAGACTTATCATAAGATATTTAAGCAAATGTACTACACACAGAACACATCCACAGAATATAAACAAATGTACTGCATTTAACATAGGGAAGTATAAATACTTTTCAGTAAGCCTTATACAGTACAATGTGGCAGGTAGAGAAAGAGATTGGGTTACCTCTGCCCAGTCTCCAGTGATCCAGATGAATTCACAGGCTTGGGTGTTGCAGGTCTCAGAGTCTGTCGGTTTGGTCTGTGTCACACAATACATCTCATGGACTTCCTCTCTGCTCTCATCCAGACAGTGCACCACTCTTCTTTTGTGGCCTGATCCACAGGTTCTAGTGCACTTTAAAAATAAAAAAGAACCCAAAGAATCTTATCACATACATAAATACAAAATAGTTATTGACCGTTTCTGAAAAGTATTATCAAAAGTTACATTATATCAAACTTTCAACTGGTTTTGCCCATTTCTAGGAAGCAAAGCGTAAAAACAATAAATGCTGCTATCTTCCCAGATGTTCCAGGGCCTTGCTAGACAAACTAAAGCAGCTGTGGTCATTTACTTGGATGACAGAGGCAAAGGCAGTAAAATAAAAGCCATAACATGGCCGAGAGCTGTGTCAGCTTGATTGAGTGCACATAGAAATCACCCATGGCATTCACGGCGGCCTGGCTTGTGTCAGGGGCCTTTTGTAGTGTGTTTAGTTAACCTGTGGCCGCCGCATACTCCTTGTTTACTGCTATGTCAAACGCAAGGTTGATGCAACCCACAGAAAGAGAGAGGTGACTTCAAAACAAACTTTCTACTATCCCCAAACCCTTAACATTAACATCTTTCTGTTGTTGAGCCAAAATTCAAAGGTGCTGACATGACAGGGTCCAATAAAATAGTAGTGTTGTGACTCTAATCATGACCATGCTTACGCTCTGTGTGCAGTTTTGGATCGCTGAGCCAAGTTTTGAGAGCCCTTGAAAAGTTCTTGCGTCATTAGGATGAGGGTGTACTTCAGCTTTTACCGTATTTAGGTGCTCCAGCTGGACCTTAAGGTGCAAACACTCAAACGGCTGACGTTCAAAAGGGGAACTATTTGGTATCATTCGTATAATAATTACGATTCATTTTTGTCATAAAGATTGAAAGCCCAAAAAATACAACCGCATGGGTTCTATAGTGACGCAGAACATTTCCTAACACTTTGCTTCTAAGACTTAAAAAAAAAAAAAAAAAAAAACACTTCGAGGCACGCAGACGTGTTTTCATTTGGTGCTGCTTCTTATCATAATGTTCCACCCCTCTCCTCATATGGAGTTGGACACAGGATTGCAGTACCTGTTTTCTCAGAACTTGGTCACATGCTGCACACTTTGAAAGCACTGCAGAGCTCTGAGAACTCTCTGTGAGCCGAGGAGGCAGCTTGACCCAGCTAATGTCCGAAAACAGAACAGGCTACAGTAATTGGCTCCAGCTGCTCACAGCATCTGCAAGGGAGTTGCTGAGACGTTATTTTCTAAGCATTGCTTTTAACTAATTAGTCTTTTTCCAAGCACTGTGATTTTGTGCTGCTTGTTGACCTAGATTTAAGGTTTCCTGAACATTAAGATTTTTTTTCCCTATAAACCTTCAAGCACATTAGCTAGCAAGCAGTCCCAACATCGTGCAGTTAGGATTCATCAAATATCTTGAGATATTCAAGTTGATTTATACTGTAATTGCAAGTTCATATGAATTAGTATATTCGAAAGAAAAAGAAAAAAATAAATATTTTGTCTTTTTTATCAAGGGCTCTGGGATCCTATGACATATGAGCGTTCTCTGAGTCATCTGATTCTCATCATGGACAGCCTTTCTCCTCATTCTTTGGGTGAAGCGAGCTGCCGCTCAGGCGCCTCTTTGGCACTGTGACAGCAAAAACACGAAGTGAGCACGAGATCCGCTCCATGTAGCCTCTCACCTCACTGATTCAGTAGCAGAGCGAGAGCGTTAACCAGCCTCACACACACAGATAGCTTTTAGGCTTCGTATACAGAGGCTCACTGTATTTCTATTTTCGGCAGACGGTTAAAACTTTACTCACTGGTAGCCAGTCTCCAACGCTCCACCTGAAGCGGGATGGGCAATCCGTCAGACGACAGGTCTGAGTAGAAGGCGGGCGAGCGGGAATTCTGGCGCATTCCGACTCATCCACGCGGCGTTGATCTCCAGTCTGACAGAAAACGTCTCGTTGCTGTATACCATTGCCACATGTTGTCGAGCACTAAAACGTTAAAAAAGGTAAGTCGATCTTCATTGAGAAAACATTTGAACAGAAAATATCAACAGACTTAAAATGTTTTATGGGCTTAAAAGGTAATTTAATTTCACACTTCGTCAGAATTATGCAACCATTGGAAATCAAGGAAAACTATTTCTGTCAAATCATCACAGTCTAGTGTCTGAAGTTAAGAGGATCTGTTTTTTGCATGAGAATGTAGGCTAATTTTGTAAATTAAATATTTTGGCAGCCTGTTCGTGTGTAGGATAATAATGAGATAATGATAATGTTTTGTTTAAATGCTCTTACCTAACTCATTATGGATACCAGGTGTTGTAAAGAATAGGCCTACAGTTGATAACATTTTTAATTTTATATAAACCTTACAATATCTGAAAGAAAAAAGTTTCTCAAATTTGTACTGCGATGCGCATTTCAGATGCATGTGTATGACAGTTATCGCCCGCAGCTATAAAGTAGCAGCATGGGGCCAAGCTATTGAAATTATTGTGTATTGTTTGCAGTGTTACAGTGGCCATATTAACATAGCTTATACTGACCAAACATACAGTAGACTACGCCATACCATCAAAATTTCTAATTCCAATTTTGAAATACTTAAACAATGAATCAGGGGAGGTAAGAATTCTTACAAGTGAAGTTAATCTGCAGTGGAAAACATTCTATTACAATGTAGTTATTTTTGCATTTGATTGTGAACATTTGTTTTTCTCACTATCCTATTGATTTACTCACGAATAAGAACGGAATGAACAATGATGTTCAGATGCTTCTTTTAAAATCATGTAAAATAAAAAAGCAAATACTTTTGAAGACACGAATAATACATGTGGATGTGCTATTTGTCCAGATTATCTAATATTATCTAGAAGACCACATTGTATAGTTGTTAAAAAAGGCTCAGACATTGCTTAGTGTACCTGAACATGTAGGTAAATGCAGAATGTAAAATGATGCAAAATCTGCTCAAGTTTACAGACATATTTCCGGGCGACATAGACTGGCTGGTGTAGGGAAAAAAAGACATGGACTCCTTTCCTGTCTAAATAGTTTATGAACTGTGAAGAAGGCCTCTATGTGTACCATATGTGATGGATGTGCATGGATATCATGTTTCTGCCTGGATAGTCCAAACCAAATTATTTAATCATGCAGAGCCTTGCAAAACTGTCCTAAGTAAAACTATATTCACAAAAATAGCCAGATCATGTTTGGAGCAGGGTACTTAGAGAGGATAACAATGTACTTTTTATTATGTTGATGAGTTATATCTTTATTTCCAGCTATTTTGCTTGCTCTGGTACTTGTACTGGTGTTGAATGGATTATTGTCTAACAGCAATAGAGGTTGAATAAAATTTCTTAATTGATAATAATAACCTTAATAACAATAATAATAACAATAATAATAACCTTAATATTTTAAGTTCAATTGACTTTGAGGGTAGCATTCTTCTGTAGACATTAAATAAGTGTCTAAAAAGGTTCAAACTGCCTCAAAAAATGTATTACTATGACACATGGATTGAAATTCTGTGTCTTTTATTATACTGCATTGAGGTCAGCCAAACAGCAGGGCTAAAGCATAAATCTGCTTTTTATAGCGTAACAGCTGTGTTCATTATTAAGCAGGGGTGGTGGAGTGGTTAAGGAACTTGGCTAGCATACTGTTGTAGAAAGCTCTCAGAGTGACTAGAAAGCTCTCAGAGTGGCTGGTTGTAAAGATACAGATGCATTGGGTTTAATTAACACTATGAAAGAATTTGCATGCCCCCTGAGGTTTGCTTTAAAAGGGTAGTTGATTGGTTATCTTCAAATCCTCATTTTGATAGTATATGGTCATATAACATACAGGAGTATATGACGGAATCATGCTATTACCATCAGTGATCTTTGATATGCAATTAATTTAATTTATCCCAGGTTTATAATTGAGTGAATAAAATAAAATGTCAGTGACACTTGAAATAAAAATGGTTCTTTTTGCAGTATGACCATATTCACACCTTTCTCTCTCACAGATCAGTGTCATCCATACGTGCATCAATAACACACAAGACCATGTGCACAACAAATGCTGAAAATCAGGAAAAAAAAACACAGCAGGTCCTGGCAGACATCCACCTCCAGCTATGCAGCAAGTGTTGCTAAAATCTTGCTCAGGGTGGTTCCAAATGTTAATGGGCATATTTGTTTACATTTGTGTACGAGTGAGTGTGTTGTGTGCCTATTGTGTGCAAATGTGTGTTCTTGTGTGTCTTGTCTTAGTCTTAGCGCCAAGACAGCATAGTGGGCTCTCCAGATGTTCAAATGCATTCTGGGATGTTTGTCTAGTCTGATAGGGTAAGTAGATTCTCTTTTGACTGGCAAGTCCTTCTGAGAAATGCCTGACACATGTTTCCCATTGTCATGGGCAGAAAAAAGTAAGAAGGGAAAGAGATGAGAAATGGACAGAGAGAGGGATATATATATATATATATATATATATATATATAAAGAGAGAGAGACTAGATGAAAGCAAGTATAACACACACACACACACACACACACACACACATACACAAAAGACCCCTCCTAGGAGCCATAAGGAATGTGATCCATCAGAGCACATGTAAACCTTAATTTGATGAGCAGGCGAACATGTCCTTCACCACTGATGAAAGCAGACAATTTAAAAATATTGAGACATCTGAGTCCTTCACCACAGCACACAAACATATGCATCCACTCTCTTTCTTTCACTCTCCACCATTCCCCCCTGTCTCTGTATCTCTCTCTCTCGCAAACATAAACACAAACATACTCATGCACCGCACACATACAGCGCATATGCACAAAATCAGATCAAGATGCGTAATCAGAGAAAACCCTGTCAGCAGAAGGTGAATGATGCGTAGCGCGACTGAAGAAGAAGCAGGTAGGTATGGGGCACATGCAGGGTTTACCTCGTCCCAGCTGCTGCTCTTCCATTTGGGGCAGCGCCCCCCTCGGCATCGCCTCTGCTTATTGGGGCGGGGCAGGTGCTGGCAGTTCTCCTCCGGGATTGGCCGTCTTGATCGACTGATGCATGTCACATTCCGGTACTTGAATCCTCTTCCACAGGAGACGGAACACTGCGGGAGACGAGAGAGAGCACAAGTTGAAAGGAGATGCAACTCGACCAGACAGCCAAGCAATCATTCAGTTCTATCTGATTTTTTTAATTGTTTGAATGAATGTTTTGAATGAATTTAGCTTCATGCTGGGTATATATATTATTTAGAAAGGTACATGAAGAAAACACAATCTCTGATAAAAACGATATAGGAAATGCTTTTCCAAGTACTTTATTTTTTACTTCAGGCAACAACAAAAATTTTGTCATTTGAGCTAGTAAGTTTTATGGCAAGTACACTTTTCAAAGTTTAGGTACATCACTGAACATATAGTGGGTCAAAATCTAGCATGTGAGTATGTGTATTAGGATTTGTTCCACCTTGCATGAACAATCGGCAAGAAAAGCCAGGGAAAGAATGGTGGGAGTGTTCATACATTGCTAATTGAGCCTTAAGCTCTCTTTCGGCCAGCCCAGTAGGGGGCCTGTGAACCCAGGGGCCAAATCATAAGGTACAATAATTGAAAGCTGTGCTGTGAGCCAAGCGGTAGCGGCAACCGCCTTTCGCCTCCAGGTTCACTGAGCAGCCTGAAGGCTTAAGCCTCTGTGACAGCCCCCGGCCCAGGCACCAGACACACACTGCCATTGGAGCATGGGGGGAGGGAGATGGGGGCGTTTCTGATTCAGCTTGGGATAATCAAAGGCCCCAGGCCGCCTTGGGACGGATCAGAAGCGACAGGTCCCGGGTTGAACGGGTCCGTGTCCCAGCAGGCTGTGCACCGTGAGGGAACGATGTGGACAGGAATGGGCAAACCCCTGACCTCTGTAAGGAGTAGAGGATGATGGGGGGCCTCCACCAATGTTGGCAGGGGAATATGTAGTAATTGTCTAACCCTATGGTAAGCATGCCTTACAATGCTTACATCATTAGGATCACATGAGAGTGTTCATGGTTCCCTACTGCTTCTGTTTGCCTTTGTAACTACCATTCTCACTCTCAGCCAAAAAAGGTCAACCCCGAAAATGAATCTGACTACATGTCATTTTATATAGATTTTTGACATCAAAAAACCAGTCAATCTGCACATACACAACAAAAACTGTCAAAAGAGAAAAAAATACAGATGCATATATGTATACATATAAATATATTACAAATAGTAAACAAATGCAAATTACCTTTATCAAACAGAATATTATTTACCAACACAATCATATTTGCTCATGAGTACATCGGAATTACAAACAGTAGCACTGGCATTTCATAAGCAGAAGAATGACTGCATATTGACAATAAAATGAAATGTTGGCACCAAATCAGTAGTTGTGCCTGATGTTTGAATTCTTGTGTAATGGTTTTACAGAGGAAGTCCACACGCTATCCTCATGGTGCCCCTCAGTGCCTGTACCTCAGTGCCCCAGATGCAGCCCACATGTGTACCTATGTCTGCTCAAAGAGGTGCAGGCTGGGCCTGACTCAGTGATTTACACACAAACACACCACACACATCACAGCTGCTCTGACCCCAATCATCTTGAACAGCTAGCTGCCAACACTCTATGCCAAACTGGCAAGTGCATGTCCAAATGAAACCCAGGTAGACTTCATAGGAACTATTCATATAACGCCAGTAGACAATAACTGAGTGGAATTATGAAACACTGACGTTGACAGTAGAGAAATTTGTAATAGGTGATGAAGTTTGCGGTAGGTTGAATGGTGCACTGAGGTAAGCCAAAGGCATCAAAATGCAATTTATAGTCGAGGGAAAGGAGCCAACACCTGCTGAGATTTAAATGACAGACCATTTTTCAAGGTTTTTATACAAGGCCTTAAATGAGACCGCTCCATATTTCACCCTCCACAGAGTTCTAGCATGACTGTGGGAATAATTCCAATGAGGTCAAAGTAAATTGGTTTACAATTATTGAAAACCATAAACCACAGTCTTAAAACTGAAAAGTGAAGTGCACTAACATGCCAGAAATGCTTTTTGTTGCCTTATATCAGAAGAAAGGTGAATTTATTCCCTCCCGAACATAGCCTTCTTTTCAAAAATAAAATGTTGCCAATATCACATAGTAAGTTATTTTAACAGTCCACACTACTGAAAATTAAAGACAGACAAAAATGCAGGAACATATTCAATATAGACAGATGAGATTTGTAAAATCACTGAAAAGTTTATTCAATGCTATCTAGACATCACCTCTCATGGACAATGTCATGCACATCAGTGAAGTCATATGCTCTGAGTTGTTGGTGTTTTTTTTCTATCTTTCTTTGGGTACTTTTGTTTTGAAATACTTCAAATACGGTAGCAGCACTCAGTGGTGACTGTCCTGGTGCTATCCTCAAATCCAAAGACAACACCAGGATACACACACACAGAAAAAGAGTGCGAGAGTGACGTGAAAAGTCACCAGAAATGATGCAGACACAAAGGTTTTAGTGGGTTTTTCAGGGATTAAAGCGCTTTTCCGTGAAGTCCGAGCATGCTGATTATATGTGCAGGGAAAGGCCTCCTGGTAAATCAAAGGTGACCCTTGACCCACCCCGATGCTCTCAGCCATTGTCACATCAACGGGTGTTCATTGGAGTGACTGTCACAGTCACGCTGCCATCAAAACCCTCCCACACCATGCCGGGGAAAAAAGGGAAGGGCCTAAGAACCTCGCATTTTCAAACCCGCCAAAGAGAGCGCGGGCATTAGTGAATGAATGAACACAAAAAATGGCTCCATCAAAGATTCACTGTAGCACGTAATGCAGACTTCCCTTGCAAAAGAAAATAGGGTAAACTCTCACTCTCCAAAAAAAGAAAAAAAAAATGATAACTCACAGGGCAGGAAGGTTCTGACCTCAAAAGAAAACAAAGTCAAAGCTCAGTGATTCTATTAGTAGTTCTCGCAATGAAAATGCTGTTTTGGGGCTGGATGATTTCAACAAAACACACAGATTAACTCCACATTGTCTCTGTTTAAACCAGGTTCGAACCCCTTTGGCAATCTCAGCCAGTGCACATTCATGTTCAACACTACTATGTCAAAATATCTAAAAACAATTTACAGGCACCACTACCTAACTCCATTACTGGTATCACTCAGTTATTCGCTATGAAATAAATGTTAGAGAAAAAAAAGATAATAAAGATCTTTGGTTTAGATCTGTAATTTACTACAGCTATTTTAGGACCACATATTTAAATGTCACTCTCACTTTCAAAAGCAGCAAGATATGTCCTTGGTGTACACAGACAACAACATAAGAGATATTTCTCCATTTTTTTGGGATGTACATTAGGCAGTTGTGGGTAAATTTACAACTTTGGATTCTAGATACAACATATAAGGATACATGTTTTGTAAATTGGCTGTAACCAAACAATAACATTTTTGTATATACTCAAAGCATTGTGCAAGTTACTAGTCATTCCTCATTGTATGTTTACGCTTACAAAAAGAACATTGAAAAATGACGCAAATTTGTAAATTTAAATACAGACAATACACCCAGTATGATGAAGTACAAATAAATATGAATTAATTACATAAATATACAAAATCTTTAATATCTCTAAAACATTTGGACTGCCATTTGGAATGAGGCGCACTACATTTGAACAGCCAGTCAACATCCAAATGCATGCTAAGCATGGGGTCTGCTTCACTGCACATTGGCTAAATACTGTATCTTAGGTGTAGAAGATCCAATGAAATATGCTGCTGGTTAAAATATTAGCAGATGTCATTTAATAAAAAAACTACAGTTTAACCAATCACATATCTTATCATTGTGGGACTACAGTTCTAATAAATAAATCACAAACGAACTATCAGATGTACACAAGGAGAGGCTTAGTGTATACGAAGAAGCTCTCAGATGGAATGTGCCGTTTTTTTTTTAACGTTAGCTGATTTACAGACATTATCATAAGAAGTTGCGGTTGCCCTCTAAAGCCAATAAGATATTGTACACATCACTCCATGCATGATTTGTCATCAGTAAAATGCCCCTTCCTGAAGGGCTGCAGGGCAGGAGTGGAGGGAGGAAGCGCTATTGCCTGGTAATGAGGTAGACACATAATGTATGACTGGCCTTAACAATCATCTCGAATCAGTCTCGCCTGCATTTCATGCTTTGTGAGTGTGGCACTGGGCATTTTGTTCAGCTCGTCAGCAACAGACACAGGTTTGACAAAAATGAACATACATTTTGTAAAATAAAAAAAAAAAAAGAAATGAAAGACAACATAAAAATCTAATAAAATTAGTAACTCTGAATGGACCATAAAAGTATAAATGTAATGGAGTATCACTACACCATGTGGTAGATGCTGCAACTGAAAAATAATCGATCTGACCCTTAACAGTAAAGGATATTAGGTGTCACATCTCCCTTGTTTGGTAAAAGCACCACTGTATGAGTCAAAACTTAATGGCTGAATGAACTGTATATTTTTCCAAGTGAGGTATGGTTGAACATAGCATATTTTTCCACGTGTACAGAGCAACGGTGGTCAAATTGTACAAGATATTCACAAAATATATGAAATAACTATCAACTAGATTGTATAGTTGTAGTAAGCACCATTTAAGCGATATGCCTTGGAGCTGAAATACAGGCAAACCGTAGGATTGGAGTCTATGTACAGTATGTCACATGACTTGACGTGCTGTACCAGTCTAATCTGTGCTGACCATCCAAAAGTACTGCAGTAGACACAACAAAGAGCCTCCAGCGTGGTTAGCCTTGGCAGAAGAAGCATGCCATGAAGCGCATAGTGTCACAAAAAAAATATGTATAGAAATGTCATTCAAAATGTATACATCTCATTTCATAAGAAAAAAATAATAAAAAATAATAAGAAACTCCAGGATCCTCACTTCATTGGTGCCATTACTGTGACAATATTCTACGTTCAGTCATGTTAAAAATATGAATACACTTTTTGTAATCAATGCTACTTAATCACTGTGGATATGGAGTTTGTGCTCTGTATCTTCACCAAAACCAAGAAGTAAAACACAATCAAAAAGCAAAAAATCCACATATACAAAATATTCACTTATAAACAATGAATAAGATGTGCTAAATGACCAAGCACATACTCTGTAACAGAACCTCTAACAAAGTAGAAAGCGAATGCTATGTACATCTCTTGTATAATAAATTATTATTTGATAACAGCTTTACAAACTAAATTAGACTGAAAGATCCCATAGCGACCTTTCGTTATGACATACGCTAAGACAATAAGGTTGGTTATGTTCACACGCAGGTAGTATGTACCAGGACATTTTCTGACTAGATATTTTTTTTGTATATCTGGTATAATCTGTTTCTGTAAGTGCAAAATAAATACAATTGTCTGTGGTGTGATAAACAGTCATGGCACTTGTGGTTGCAGGTTGCACGAACAGTATTTGATTAAAATTGCAACCAATCTTTTTTTTGCTTGGCTTTGTGTCTTGGTCTTGTCTTTCAAGCTATACACGTAACAAGGAGAAAACAACAAACTCCGTGAACATGTTTTTGAAAAAAATCTAAATATTTTATGAGCGTACCGAGCTCCATGGGTCTGCGCTCCAGTGAGGGCTAGATGGGCACGACTGAGTATTGCACTGCTCTCGGTCGGGCGGTTTGTCAAGAATTTCACAGCTCAGATCGTTAAAGCGCTCCCCGTTGGGCCGCTGACATGCGACCAGCCTTGTTTTTATCCCGCCGCCACAGGACTTCGTACACTGTGGACCAAAGGAGGGACAGAGAATGCAAGAGTGAGCACCTGCTGCTCTCGGGACAGGAACATGTCCTGTTTGCTGTCACCGCTAGGCTACCGCTATGGAGTCCTAATGCTAACACAACAAAAATGAACCTACAAAACTCCAAAAACCCACCCAATAGCATGTGATATAAACCACATCTATGTACTCATTTGATGCCATCAAAACTCTGAAACCAATTTTAGGAATGTGTAACGCTCATGACCAACATAGACTGTGACTTCAGACTACGTTAAATATGGACTTATACCACATAGATTTGGTTTAAACAGTCACTTTCTGCTCACCTCTCCCCAGCTGCCGTAGACCCACTGAGGACATGGGCCAGATTCGCAGGAGCGTTGCTCATTGGGCTGGGCGCTCTCGTCACAGTTGTTGGCAGTGTAGCCGTTCTCGTCCTGGCAAACCACCACGCGCCTCTGGAAGCCTCCGGCACACGTGCTGGAGCACTGGGTTCAAAAAGGCACAAGACATCAGGTCAGAGAGATGGTTAGGTCAAATTTGCAACCGGGAAAATCAAACTATTTTCATATTTATTGTTATCAACTGTAAGAGGTATTCCAATCAGGTGGTTAACGTGGTACACAGCGCTGAAGCTATTACTGGTCATGAAGCAGTACGAACAACAATGGTGTACACACTGTATATTTAAAACAATGTTAGAAAACAGCACTTTGTTTTTGTAAAGCTCTGTGTACACCAGCAATGTTCTCAATGCTAGAGTTTATGAGCCTTTTTAGGATTTGAAAAATAGGGACTTTGTGTATGTTTCTGGCCTTGTGATACTGATACTGCATGCTCATTGACACATCATCACACACATCAGTTAGCACAAAGGGTTACGGTTAGGGTTATGAAACTAAAAAACCCAGATACCAGCCAGATTGCCTTGTGGACATGCTGAATAAGAGCTTTAAGCTTTAGCACAATTACTACAAACAATGAGTTCAAATACTAAATGCCTACTCCAATAGCTCTTAAAACTTGAAACTCATAAATAACAATAGGCTTTGATGACAGGATTTCCTTTCAAAGTGAAAAATTGTCTCTGAAATCGAAACTTCCTACATGCAATTACCTTCCTGCAGATGACCGATAAGACTAATACTGTGTATCTTCACATAATCCTCCTTGACATTATTGTGTCCTTAGGAGAGCTGTTTATACAAACTGCATCTTACCATTTATAAAAGTTTTGACCTATTAAAGTAAGGTTTCCCATTGTTCATGGATGGTGAAAACTAGTTCCTGATAGTGTGACGTGACTGTCCTTGTGTTTATTGTTTACAACACAAACAACCCTTTCAAAGCTATCTTGGTCTAAGCCAAAAAGAGACTACATCCGTCAATGGGATTGCCTTGATAAACAAATAGATAAGCCTATAAATAACTTTCAGAAGCTAGCTGAGAATAAAAGACAGCCAATTTCCACTACGCCAAAGGAAACTGGATGGACATACGACCTTTGTTCTTTATTTTTGGTCCTTTCTTAGCTTTATTGTGATAGGACAGATAGGTCAGGAAGCTGCTGGGGAAGTGATGGAGAGTAGGATTAGATGTGAGGGATGACCTAAAGCCGGACTCTTCGTCCCCTCGATCCCCTTCTGACGCCTGTCGCAAAGACTGAACCGCGGCTTCTCGAACAAACTGCTTGGGACTAATTTAGTAACAACCTTCACTAATCAGACATACAAAAGCCTGAGGGAGACAGCAGAGCTCTAAAAATAGCACCATGCACTCTTCATTGTTTTTCTTTCTTCAGTTTTGTTTTGTTTCATTTTGCCTTGCCAAGTTATGTAATCTAGCCATTTCAATAATGCACACACAAAACCCTTCAGACCACAGTCAATTGTTCTGGCATGTCAAACCTCCGACGCCAACAAAACCCAAACTGCAGGCATGCGAACTGAATAACTGTGATTATAAAGAGGTAATCTGAGCAAACAGGCTTGTGCTTAAACAAAGCAATTAGCCGTGTTCAGTCTCAGCAGAAGAGACACTCACCGCTCCCCAAGGACCGGTTCTCCACTGGTTGCGGCCTCTCCGGCCGTCGCTGCCTCCGGCTGAGGGCAGGCTCTTGGGGACGGAGGGGAAGGAGCCGTGGTCGCTGGGCCGTGACGGGCACTGGGGCATCGCACACTCCTGCTCACGCGGGGGGCGGTCATCCAGGTCGCACTCGCTCACGTCCACCACCTGGTCGCTGAAGTTCACACACACTACCTGCCGAGTGGCTTTGCCTTGGCCGCAGGAGACCGAGCACTGCAAAATTCACATGCCAACACACACAAACACACACACACACACACACACACACACACAACAGACACAGCAGGCTAGTGTTAATACCTAGTTTGACTTCTCTAAATAATACCTGAAAATTATTCATTCCAATTCCGTTGGATACACTGATACATTTTTACCATTTTCATACATTTAGCTGAGTCAACATGGAAAACAGATTTAGACTTTGTCCCATCTAAGATGCCACCTTTAGACATTGACACCTGCTGCAGTGCCATAAAGGGACTCCTTCTGAATGGACCTCCCGTGTCTGTGTAAGGAAACGTGATACTGCTTGAGGAAAAAAAAAAAGGAAACCAAATGAAGTGCTGTCTGTATTACAGTCTGTGGCCTGGCAATAAATGGCTTCCTTCCTCGGGTTCAGCGAGTTACTCTGGCACTCGGTAAATAACCCGAGACCCTCCCATGGTGGCGTACTCATCCACTCACTCCATTCCCTCGTTCATTCGCTCGCCTGCCCGCCCGCTCCACATGGGCCCTGGTCCCCTGCGAGCTGGGAGGGAGGACCGTTGCTGCTCTCAGGCTGATGAGAAACAGCTGTGAACTAGGCCTAGCCCGCTCGCACAGCCCACCGCCTCTCCCTCCCCGCCCTGCCGCAATCACAGGCCCCCATCCATTCTTATCAGCTCATCGCGCCCCCGAGAGGCGCCTAATGACAGAGAGGATGGCCATTTAACACTGGCCTGAGCACCACAGAGACCTAATCTAAATAAACTCACTAATGAAACACTAATGGAGCCCAGCTAGGTGGTGGGGTCGTGTGTGGTGCTGGTAGTGGTGGATATTAGGGAAGAAGTGAAGGGAACTAACTGTGTTTTCCTTGGAGTGATATTAAGATTTCCTTAAATGAGCTGTTGAGAGTACATATTGAAATGTGTGTGAGCGTGAGGGTGTGTGTGTGTGTGTGTGTGTGTGGTTTGTGTGGGGTATGATGAAGAAATCCAACTAGATTCAAGTAGATTTAGCAGCACACAATTCCTCTAAGTCATTAACAAATGATGCCCTTCGAGTTCGACTGCACACTCACCGGGGTCCATTCCAGAACCTTCCACTGGCCGCATGCCACCACCTGGCAAACCTCCCGTGCCGTTGGCTTGGGAAGGTGAGCACAGGCAGACTCCTCGGCCACACCTCCCTGGATGTCACGGCAACTCACATACCGCATCCGCGCTCCTTTGCCACAAGAGGCACTACACTGTAACAGAAGAAACGGGTCTGCTTTAGTGGGAGTAAACTGCTTAGCAGAATCAAATGCAAAAATGGCCATACTAAAGCCCCACCATGTGGACTAATACTGTATATCATTGTGAACTAATCCTGTATATCATTGTGAACTAATACTGTATATCATTATGAGGCTTTGTGACTTCAGTTCTCACGGGCCAAGAGTTAAACTCGCACCTCCACCTCAGTTTCTCACTAGCAAATGTCCCCAACCTCTGTGCGAAAAGTATAGAACGAAGAACTGGTTTTACCACCAGACCTGACAAACTATTATTAATGGACCTTGTTAATGTAAGGATAGAATCAACTCCGACTAACTTGCTGTGACATGCTGTGACATCAAATGAACATGTACAACACAAGTCAAAATGTGTAGTGTTGTTTGTGTGTGTGTGTGATCTACAGTACCTGTGTCCAAGATCCAAATCTCCACTGGGTCTTGTGACCAGGATGAGAGGGGACTTTAGCATCTGTTGATACTGGATGGGTGACTGGGCACTGAGCAAGCTCACAATCCTGGTGAGAGAGAGAGAGAGAGAGAGAGAGAGAGAGAGAGAGAGAGAGGGATTAAGATAAAATACATAAAATTGACGGTAGGATAGTGAAAATGCATGAAGGATGAGGGAGAGAAGGAGAGAGAGAAAGAGAGAGAGCACAGTAAAACAGCACAACAGCATGGATGCCTGTGGTAGCGGTCTCCAGGGCAACCCCTGACATCGGCTAATACTCCTTCAGTGGGCACCGTAGGCGGCCACGTGGCCCCATGTCCACAGCTCTGCAGTGGGCTACACATTCCAGATGCAAATACAACCCTGCCAGGGGAAGAGAAGGCATCTTCCAGCAATAAAGAATGCCATAAAACTCCTTTCAAAAGCACACAGGGAGAAGAAGGAAGGAGAGATGGAGAAAGGAAAAAAAGAGAGGATAAATGCTCAGACTGGGCTTGGGGAACTGTGAATAAGCGAATGGAGAACTAGAACTTTTTTCCACGTCTTTTTCTCTCTCTTTTTTTCTATCCTTTCTTTCTTCCCTTTTCTTGAGTCTGCCTGTCTTTAAGGTGTAGATAAAGCGCTAGGCTTTGTTCTTGGCCTCATATGCTGCGGTATGGAATGGTATGCTCCGGTATGGTATGCCACAGTATGGCGTAGTGTGGACGCAGGAGGGCGGGCCGACGGGCGGGTGGCCTCACTCGTCCCCACCCAGGCTTCACGGATGACTGGCTGGAATCACACAGGGGTGAAGTGACTTGTTCAGGGTCACTGGGTCTTACGGCTGAGTCGGGAATTCAGACCGGGGGGCCCTCCCTGTGGCCAGTCCCACTCCCATCCCACCAACCACCTGCCCGCCTCGGCCCGCACTGAGCACGCTCGAGCCTCCATGCCTTGTTATTGCAACACCCTGGACGTGTCTAGAAAAACGAGGTCCGACCATTCCCACCCTCAGGCTCATGAAAATGTAGTAGGATTGTAAAGCCGTGTGTCCGTGCATGTGTGTGTGTGTGTGTGTGTGTGTGTAAATGTGTGTGTCCGCATGCATGAGTGTGTCTGTATGTTTTAGGGGGGGGCAGCTTAAACAGGGCACACAAGCAATGAGGGCTCGCTTCAGCTGGCCCCATTATCTGAAAACAAGAACGTTTCAGAAAGTAAAGCTGACTAATCAAAAATTCCCAATCGAGGAAAAGGGTCCTGGCATCCCCAGGAGACTCTGACAGGTCAAGCAACACATTTTAGCCCGGTTAGAGGATACACACACACACATCCATCATGTACATACACACTCTTGCAGTCGACTACGGGGTATACAGTCCCCTTGAATAACTCAAGTCTCAGCTCCCCCTGTGGGCTATGTCTAGATCCACGTGTACTCAGAACTGCTGTTAGCATCCTGACCCCCACCCCCCGACCACTGCCACCACCCCTCCAACCCCTTCGGGTGCCCCAGGGCCTCTGGGCGCCCCCTGCCGAGGATGGACCCTTACTCTAGGGGCGCTCCGCGGGAGGCTGGAGGTAGAGTGGAGAGTGGGGTGGGATGGTGGTGGTGGTGATGAGGGGGTTGAGGGGGAGACAATGCCAGCAATGTGTCTCAGTCTGACCAGACTACAGGGCCTTATTGTGTCCAGGGTGGCGACGGCCCGGACGTGAGACTTCCTTCCGGCCATGAGGCACCACTGCACAGGGCTGAGCGGAGCAGAGCGAAGCACACAGGCCAGTACCTGTGTCCCAGGCTCACAGGAATCTCTTTCTCTCTCTCTCTCTCTCTCTCTCTCTCTTTCTCTCTCTCTTTATCGATCCTTCTATCGCTGTTTTATTTCTCTTCTTTCATACCTAAAATTCCCTCTCTTTCTCTCTCTCTCCGTCTCTCCGGTTCTTGATTGTGAACCACTCTTCAATTAGCTTTCTAATCTGTTGGCTCCCACATAGCCTTTTAGCTACACGCTCTCCCCTTGCTCACATCAAAGAACTGTATCGGCTAAACACAGGAAGTTTTACTTTGCTGAAAATTGCAGCCATTCACTCCTTGGCAGCAACAACCTCTTATCTGTTCTCCACTTTACACAAGTCATCTCCTTCCAGGTATTTTCTTAATGTCGCCCCGCCACATTCGCCAAACAAGCGAGCAGCCAAACAAGCGAGCAACCAAGCAAGCGAGTGAGTGAGCGAGTAGGCAAGCACTTGTATGACAGTCTTCGCTGAGAGAGCAAACGGCCATCTTACCTGAGTGTCCGTGGGCCTGGTGGCCGCGTTACATTCGGTGTCGTCCATGACTGACCCATAAGACCCAACCACGCACTTCACCGCCCGCATCTGGTAGCCCGGTCCGCACGTAGTGGTGCACTGCATCGTGCAGTGGCGAAACCGAGGAGAAAAAATGGGGAGAAATAAGATGGAAAAGGTTGAATGAAAATCTCTTAACAAAACCATATGCATTCTTGTGTAATTCATGTAAATTATCTTGAATTAATACACCATATCTGCTTTCTGACTGGAGGCACAAATCCAGGCCAAAAGATAACTGTATCCTTGAAAGACCAGGCAACATGTAACTTGGCCAGCTTTCACCTTTTTTTTCCTGCTACTCTTGTTTATAAAAAGAGGCCATTTCCCCCTTCTTCTGCTGAACTAAAATGAAAGGAGGTCAAACTTGTGGAGCCCCCATTTCTGTCCATGCTTGATTGAGTACTGATGTATACTGTAGGTAACCCTTGTGTCACACTTTCAGAGATTTTCATTTGGAGGTTTTGGTAGAGATGGCACAAAAACTCAGAATCGTGGCTTCATCTTGATCTCAATGTTTCCTTTTTGTTGGATGTTTGGATGCCTCCAAAGGCTTCTAATGCATTTGCAGTTCATGCATGGACAAATAGATGGACACACGTACTGCACCTATCCTGTACAAGTAGTTGACATGCAATCTGCTACCACCAGGAAACAGAAAATCACTACAGCAAGGCTACATTTCTTTATAGATTGCAGCTACATTAAATGCTATACTGCGCTTGTCTACACATATGCACCTGATCATTAGATGTTCTTGATTGTGTTCAAGGTCAGTAAACACACTGAACTCCCTTTACATGACATGAGAGCCAGACACGGTGTACTGAGTATTGATGCTGTGGCAGTGTCATCATCATTCGCCTACCTGTCCCCAGGGTCCGACCTGCCATGAGGCACACTCCTGCTGCTGGCACGTCTGCACCGACTCCGGCTTGGACGAGTCGCAGAACCGGTCGTCTAGTCGGTCCTCCCCGAACTGACACCAGGTTTGTCGGTGCTTGTATCCTTTCCCACAGGTCACTAGACACTACAGAGACACCAATACACACACACAAACACACATATTCAGTACACACATAAAATACAAACACAGATGTGCACACTCACACGCAAACACAAACGCAAAGTGGACTGTCAATGAACTGCGACATACTTGAAATAATGCTACAAGTGTTGAGTTAATGCACCTTCACAAAGGAATATTGTGAAACAGTTACCCATTCTTGCTGCTCCGTCCTCCGTGAAGCTTGCACACAACACAACAAATCACACATTTAGCATCTCGCCCAAGAAACATTTGAATGAAATTTATTACACAACACTGGCTTTCACCTAGGGAAAGCTGCTGTACTGCCTTTTTCAGTGCTGTGTGGGGGGAGGCTGCGATTTGACATCGAGCCAGTTTCACAGACCATTAACATAGGTGGTCATTTTCCTGTTGAAGGTCAGGGTACCTTGGTTGTGTAAACAGCGGACAGGTCAAGCAGGCATTCCACAGAAACAATCACTCTCTGTCAACGACGGCAGAGAGAGAGAGACACAGAGAGAGAGAGAGAGAGATAGAGAGAGAGAGAGAGAAAGAAAGAAGGAGATGGAATGGCAGAGAGAGAGGGAGAGAGAGAGAGAGAAATATGTAGGAGACGGAAAGGTAGGAAAGAGAGAGAGCGGGTGAGAGAGGGACAGTGATGGAGAGAAAAAGTAAAGAGAAAAGAGGAAAGACGGAAGAAGAGAAAAATGAGAAGAAATGAAATGTGAGACAGAGAGAGAGGACAGAACTATGGGGAAAGGAAGTGGAGGAAAGGGGGGGTGGGGGGAGCGGAGGGCCCCATATACCTCTGACCAGTCCCCAGTCTTCCACTGAGGGCACTGGAACTCATTGCAGGGTTGGACGGTGAGCTTGTCCCTCTGGTTGCATTTGCTCTCGTCCCCGCCAACCTCTGCAGCCTTCCCGCACACGGCACCCCGCCGACGCGTGCCCCCGCCGCAGCTTTTGGAGCACTGGAGTACACACACACACAGAGAGTTACACAAGACTCAGACTGCTCACTAATTCCTCCAGTGTGTCCTGAGTCAACCCCCAATTCCTCTCTTTCTCCCTGACATTCACACACACACACACACACACACACACACACACACACACACACAAGAACACTTCTAACTCCCCTCCCCAAAAAAAGGTCTCACCTCTGACCACGGGGAGTACTCCCAGCCACCAGGGTTGCAGTCGCCATGGCAACCCTCCTTGTCGTCGGGCTTGCGCTGGTTGCTGCAGTAACGGTCGTCCACCTTCTGGGTCTTGCCATCGCCGTGGCTATGCTTGGCACAATAGATCTCCAGGGTGCGGTAGCCCACGCCACACTGGGCATTGCACTCGCTCTTACGGGCGATGTGCCACCTGGCGCCGCGCAAGAAGAAAGGAAAGCAGAGGTGAGAATTGAAAACCGCTGTACTGGCACAAACACACACACACACACACACACACACACACACACAAAAGCATGCAGATACTGACACTGTACACACACACGCCAATTCTAACACACATCACACACACTCTCCACACTTCACCAGCTCTTGAACCTTCGCCTCTTTGAGCTATTTTGCACTGCAGAGAAAAGCCAGGCCAGGAGAGCCTTCTTCTCTGGAGGCCAAGCACAGGCAGCTGTGACTGATTTGTGGGCCAGATGTGACTTACGTATGTGTGTGTATATGTGTGTGTGTGTGTGTGTGTTTGTGTGTGTGTGTGTGTGTGTACTCCACTCACCTGAGTTCACACTCTGTGTTACAGGGCTCGGTGATGGCGCTGGGCCGGGCCGATCCGTGGCAGCGCTGGTCTGAAACGACCACACGGTCCGACTCGCGGCTGCACAGGATCTTCCTCTTGCGCTCCCCTAAGAGAGAGAGAGAGAAAGAGAGAGAGAGGGAGGGAGAGAGGGAGAAAGATGGAGAGAGAGAAAGTAGGAGAAAAGTAAAAGAGAGAGAGTGAGATATGTGATATGTGTTTTCTTTCTTTTAAGTGCTCACCAACATGGTGTGTGTGTGTGTGTATGTGTGTGTGCTGAGCCTTGCTCCCTACCACAGACTCCTGGTGCGACTGTGAGTGATTCATCTAAACAAGGGCTGCCAGCCAGCACACTGTCCTCAGTTGATCTCTTGCACCGATACCACAGGATTTAGGGATGCTCATAAGCTTCCAGTCGCAGAGGTACAGGCTAGCAATGGACCACAGCTAAAACAGATCTCCCCATTCTTTCTCTCCCTCTCTCTCACACACACAAACACACACACGAGAGGCACATGCACATACTCACCTTGGCAAAGCCTGCTACATTCTTGCCATGGTCCGTAGGCATCCCAGAAGAACTGCTGTGGCTTGTCCTCGATGGGGATGTTGAAGGAGTACCTGACGTCCGGGTTGAACAGGTTCCCCACTGATAGCACCTGCACAGGCCAAAGCAGAACGTCAGATGGAACCCACTGGACTAAAAAACAGCCAATTAAAGGAAAGGGCAGTGGGTAAATCAAGCCACAGCTCTGTTATTTAAGATCACCATGTTGTTGATAGAATAAGAATGAGAATTTAGTACAAAATGGTATAACCTAGAAATAAATGAAACAGCAGCTACTGTAACGTTAACCTGTATGGGCATAGTTTAGTTTCATATTTTTTGTCCCAAACAGCTGCTGGTTTGCAAGGAAAAAGACCATTGGCTGGATTGGGAAGGCCAAACAATGGTCATCACTGGCATCACCTGGACTATGATCTCCTCCTCGATGCGGTCAGTGCAGTTGAGTCTCTCGATGACGTGGTCGGAGCCACTGTACTCAAGGACAGCATTGCCCACTTTTATTTCCCTTTTAAACATGCTGACCACAAAGAGTCCGTTGAGCAAATATTCCCCACGACTGTCAGAAACAGCTGGAAACAAAACAAAACAAAACCAGAAACAGAATAAGCCTGACTGGTGGGGTATCACAGAGAGTTTTCTTTGACCTGAAACTTGGGGTAAAGCAATTGCTGCTGAGAACATTTTTTTCCCCATCTAACTTCTCTACAGTAAATGCATGTGTCTTCATCTGATGATTATGTTTTGAATCTGGACCATTTTTTGCTTTGTGGAAAAAAAGAAGCTTCTAGTCAATGAAACTTTGCATGTACAGTAAAGTCTAACAATAAAAGGGGGGGGGGGGGGGGGGGAGATAAACCTAATTGGGGTAAAGTTGTCCAGCATTCCTTGAAGAGCCGTGAGTCTTCCTGTGCAACAGTCAGTCTGCTGCACAAATTCACACTAATGCGATTATGTAGCTCATTTCCTGAGTTACTTTCTCCGCCATTTCACACGTCACAGTAATGTGGCTTCAGAGCCCAGCCCCATCCCCACATGACCCCCTCGCCCAGCCGTTTCCCCCCTGAGCCCCTCAACAACACACACACACACACACAGACACACACACAATGCCTCATCCATCCATGCGCGCATGCACTCTCATTCAGACACACACACACCTGTTGCACACATACATAGACACTCAACCACCCAGACATACAAAACCATCCACCCACCCATCAAGGTATGTACTCTCTCTCTTTTTCCGCCTCTCTCTCTCTTTCATACACACACTCACTTAAACACCAACCCATCTTCAAACACACACACAAACACACACACACACATAATGATTAAATCACGTTCATCCATTCAGACTTGCATGTGTGCGCGTGCACACGCACAGACACAGACACAGACACACACACACACACACACACACACACACACATACACACTCAGGCAGCCAGGCCCTGTGAAGCTGGAACACAAAGTGGACACACAGATCCCCTCTGGGGCGGTGTTGGCTAAGGTGGGGCCCGGCTGTGCACCAGATCATGTTGCCGAGCATGTTAACATGCATGGAGCGTGTACTTCACACTTCAACAGGAGCCATTCACCACTGCGCCACTGTCCACTTATCTCTCTCACGCCCTCGTTCCCTCTCTCTCTTCTCCTCTCTCTCTCTTCCTCTCCCTCTCTCTCTCATTCCTCTCTTTCAGGGGCTGTTCACCTCTCTCTTCCTCTCTCCATGTGTTTGGAGGCAGCACCACTGTGGTCCAACTGCCATTCAGGAGCATTGCAAGAGCTCTGTAAAAGGTCCATTGTGTTGTATTGCATTTCATCCCACACTTCACTCTTCCCCAGTGCTACCAAAGCTCCACTGTGAGTCGGGGTCCCACTGCTTACAACATTAACACCTCTAAATATAAACATCACCCTGGAAAACAAAACGTGACTGCAATACAAAATGCCTGCTGTTTCTGAGTGCCTCAGGCAGGAAGTACGCCCCATTAGTCCTGTAGGGTCGGTCCCTGATTCTCAAAGACTGCAGGTTCTCCATCCAAATCCCCATTAAAGGTGCAAAGACCTCACTAGCATTTAGGCTAGTTGCTATCATTAAATATATAGTGGAGTCAAGTGAGAATCACCTTAGTTGAAAATTAAATTAAATGAAAGTATGTTCTGTGGGTTGTTACCGAGGTAGTTGTCATCCTCCGGTTTCCCTGAGTAGCTGTGTTGTCGCACGTCAATGTTTGTAGCACCACTGGGTATTCGAACGACTACGTTGTATCCTGGGAGAGACGCACAAAATAAAGATAAAAATAATGTGAGCTGGTCTCCCACCACCATGTCCCCTGCAGTGTAGACATAGAAGACATGGGAAAGACAGTGTAGTGTCTGGGATGATTACCGTAATGGACGGTGTTGAACGTGCCAGCGACAGTCTTGCACGAGGAGTTATCCCCTCCACACACGCCACACTTGTCCCTCCTGGCCTTGGAGTTGAGCACATGGTCACACCCCGCTTGCTGTGGAGGAAAGAGACAGTGAAATACTGAGAGGGAACAAACCTCTCTCTCTTTTTCTCTATGTCTCTCTCTCGCTTTTTTTTCTCTCTCTCTTTTTCATTAGGCTCTTGTTCACTTTTTACTTAGCTCCAGTGAGAAACCTGGGAGTATGCATGTGAAAGTAAGGATGGAAGGTATGTTTTCAGAGTGAAGGACTCTGGGGTGCTATAGCAGTGTAGTATAGCAGTGAAGGGTGATACAGCCATGGGACTAATCTCTCTCTCTCTCTCTTTCTCTCTCTCTCTCTCCCGGCACGTACTTTGAGACACTGAAGTGCCTAGCGGGCGGCTCGGTGAAAATAACATTGTTACAGCTGGGATTGGCGTGTTTGTGTGAAAGAGTAAAAACAGCGTAACTTTATGTGCTTATAGAAGTCACACCGGCTACACCGAGGAGCAGGCATGTACCAAAACACACACATGTATGGACACACACACACACACACACATATGGAAGAGAGAGAACACATACACTTACACACAGTAATATTTCAAGGCTTGAAGGAGTCCCATATGGCTTATGGCCAGAGACTCCCAAAGCATTTTTTAGACATTTCCTTCAGTGGTGTGACATTTTTTGCTTCCTGCCTCCTTGAAGTGTGAAGTACTTTCAAGGTATAAGGGAGACTCTATGCTGACCTGCGAACGCCGGTGTGTAAGGTGAACCTTTTTTTAGAATGTACAAATATTTGAGAACGTGAAGAGAGGGAGGAAGGGGGAAAGAGGCGAATCAAAGTGCCGGTTCCTTAAGAGATCTAACAAAAGGAACCACCGGGGCACGTCCACTCACCCTGCACAGGCCCTGCACGCAGATGTCGTTGGTGTCCGGCCCGCATGGGGTACCGTCAATGACCCGGTCCCTGAGCTGATAGTAGGCCGTGCTCCCAGCCACCCGGCAGAAAAGCTTACACCGATCCTTCATGAGGACTACAGGAAAGAGATGACAACATGCAAAGAGGAAAATTTATTCAGGGAAGTGAGTGCGGGGCAAAGAGCAGGGATACTCAAGAAACCAATTTCATCCAGAAGAAAAAAAAACAAACAAAACAAACAAGGGTGTCAACAGGATCAACACACTGACTGACAGAATCTACATCCTTCCTGGAGTATGAATATCTTACAATATGGCTTTGCCTAGTGTACATGGCACAACAGCTCCATGATTCAGTGACTTCCCAACAGATGTAATGCATTCTGTAACTGATAATATTCCCAGCGGAGGAAACACATGTTCCTTCTCGCTCTCATCTCCCACATCACCAGTTTGCACTTGCCGCTGGACGTCCGCAGATTTAGGAGCGGAAAATATGCGGCCTACCTTTGGACAAATAACTAAACATCATGAAAGAACTGTGTATACAGTGTATTACTGGTGCCAAGTGCGCTCTCACACTCAAAGGGAAATATTCAGCCGCTTGCTTAAGTTCAAACAGTGCAAGATACATTAAGTGATTATAACTGTAAATAACCCCTATCACAAAGACACAGACAATATGGTCCTCTCATAACCCAGATGGGCTGAATTAGTTTCTGTACCTTTTTTCATCACCATCCTGTTTGCCTACCCCTACTGTAAACATTTTAATGATCTGTCCTTACAGTATATACATGTATTAATTACTTGTGTGTTCAATATGTCTTCCTTGAAAAATGATGGTTCGCTTTTTTTAACAGTTTATTAAAATGAAGGTTGGAAAGGAAGGGCCAGTCAATAGCATTAGTACTGTACAGTGTAGCATGTTAAGCTATGCGAGAATGTGGAGATGTCTTACTTCCACTGTATTTTGGCACCCAGCGAACATTTGGAGGTAGAAGGTTGATGTTGAAGTGCCTGCCGTCGAACGTGGCACACTGCTCCTCGCGGAAGTCCTTCTTCACCTTGGAGCAAGGCTCGGAGTTGCACGAGCGGAACTTCATCCGCCGCCCCACGCAGTACTTCCCCCCGTTCCTGGGCCTGCAGGGAGAGAGAGAGTGAGGAGAAAAGGAAACAAAAAACAAAACAAAAATAAATAAATAGCTGTCAAAATATGCAAACATATCCCCCACCAGAGAGCTTCCATCATGCCCATGTTTCCCCTTCCGTATTAGGCCCACAGCCATGCTCAATCAGTTAGTTAATGCAGCTGTCTCAGACCAACACTAGCTTTTTGATACTTACTGTCTGGAAACACAAAGGGAAATACAACTAATAATCACAAAATGGAGATTAGCTTGCTAGTCATTCTGTTTTAAAGAGGCAATTGAAACACTTTCTAACTTCTGAACATGATCTACATCTGAGGCAGCCATTGTGTAGAGCCCTATTGCTGAAAAGCACTGCATTAGCCCTTTCCTGTCTGTCTCATAACTTTCAACAGGGAAGAGGTATGCCTTGTCTCAATGCTTTAAATGATATCATTGCTATCTCATATGCTGACAGACCCGGAGGATGTTATTTTTTAGGGTGATGAAGGTGGTAGTGGTGGTGGTCAGTATACATAGCTTATGTGGAGTAAGGGTTTGATCTTGTGTTTGTTAAGGTACACTGAAAACTCCTTGGCCCATTCATAGTCCAGTGGATGTTGCCTGACTACAAAGGCGGCAGCGCTTACACGGGTCGGTTGCACTCCCGCAAGGCAATCTTGATCCCCCCGCCGCAGGAGCGCGAGCACGTTCCGAAGGGGCTCCACACACCCCAGGCACCGTCCACAGGCTGGGCATCATGCTCTTTGGCGATGCATAGGCCATGCTTACAGTGCTGTAGGGAAGAAAAGGAACAATCAGTCACAAATGACTTGTCTGCATACTTACTAAACTTTATATTATCCCATACTATAATATATTATATTATACTATGCTGGCCTACACTATTTTATATACTATGCTAGCACTAAATCAGACAAATGAGGAAGACTAAGAAAATGACTTGATGTCAAGCACCTACAAACTGAAAACAACATAGACAAAAGCTAAAAACATGGTCATCTCCAAATGAGAAAATCTGCAGAGGGAAAATCTCACAAGGGGAAACAGCGATCTATTTTGCGGGAGGAGATGTGTTTCATGTTAAGGATGGGGGCTGGCTTTCTTTAACGACCCAACAACCCCGTTTAACAGCCTTCCTCGTCTTCTGTGCAGCATCAGCCGAGTGGGCTTTGCTGCAGGAATACAACATGTAAACACAAACAGGCCCTCCGGCATGTGTTCAGTGGGCTCCCCTAAAGCCCACTTCACTTCAACAATCTTTCATGTCAGGTAAACAGGGAGGAAGCGGAGGTTGGAAAATCGGTTAATTAAAACCTCGGTTTCGCCAAACAGGGGAAGCCGTGTGAACCCCCATCCCACAGGCTTATCAGTACTCAAAGCAACCCAGGCCTTCACAGCAATAAATCTTGACCTAAAACTTTCTAAAATGGTTTGTTGAAATAAAATAGATGGTGTGTGGGGGAGGGCTTTGGTCCTGTCAGCGGATGGGTGGAGATCCTTGTTTACACCAAGCGGAATAGTGCTGTCTTCACATTCGTTAAAGCCTCTATGTGTAGGATCGTATCAGAATTCCCCATCTATCGGCGAAGTGGTATACTGCATACGTTTGAATAAAATGTATTAGCCCTCCCCTTCCCACAATCCTAATTTCTTGCTACGGAGGCCGAACGCTCGCTCTTATCTCAATTTCTGCTACTCAGTCTCTGAGCGGAAACGCGAAAGGCGGAGCTGAATATACGATACTGCTCTCCCCTACAAGAACCTGTACTTTTGAAAATGGCGGCGCAAAATGGATATTCTTCTTTGGTCCCCAGCCATATCTATATATAAATGGAAATTACCAAGTTTACCGGAACACTACAATTTATTCATGGAGGTAATTACCATCGTTTTACATTATATTTTTAAAATAAAAAATATATTTTTAATAAAAGACGAAGATAAATAGAAGATAAATCCTACACATAGAGGCTTTAAGGTCAAAGATCTTGCTTCAAATGCTGCATTGTTATACTGTAAGAATGGTCAGCATGAGCTACTCTGAGTAGCATTGTCCATCATTTGCACAGGCTTTGGGGACAGAGAGATAATAACAATGCTATGTTTGTTTGTGTGTGTGTGTGTGTGTGTGTGTGTTAGCGTTAGCATTATGGAAAAATGCTTCATCTTCTTCACACTTGCCTTGCCAGGAGAGCAGTCAGTCCCATCCGCCCAGGGCATGTGATGGGTGCGACAGCCGCGTTGGGCTCCCTCTGGGCTGGTGCACCACAGCCTGCGGCACTGGGTCTGGACAATATCCACACAACACACACACACAGACACACACACACACACTATTAGTTAGCCCCCCCTCCTTCCGCACTCTTTGGGATGTCTCCCGTCCCAGCAAAACATGCCTGCTATGTATACCCAGTCATAACTCACGGCTGCGCCTTCAAACAAGCGCCTTGAACTTGAAGAGGCACTCCGAGCCGTCAGAGGAACTGAGGGGAACTCTGAGAAACCCTACAAGGGGCGCAAGCTAAAAGCTAAGGGCTAAGAGCTAAGAGTCTTATGTAAGTGCTGCACCCCTCGCTAAAACAGACATCACTCGTTCCTCTGCCCCTGCCTGCACTCTTTTGTTTTTCTGCAGAGGGCAGCCTCAGGAGTAATGCGCTAACTTAAGTGTTACAAGGAGGCTCGCCTGTTTTTTTACGGTGCCATTCAAAAACATGTCAAGATATAAAATCCTCTGTGGCAGCAGCTTTCTCTTACCATATATGGGCACACCAGTGTTCCCGGCCCAAAGATCAATTCACATTGTTTGTTGATGTTGTATATCCGCCCGGGCAGCTGCTGAGATAGGCTGTATGGTCGGGATATTGGCTCGTCAAGTAAGCACTCCCCATACCCTGTGCTAGTAAAAACAAAAACAACAACAACAAGACAACAGCTTTGAGACAACACCAACAAAAAGCCATTTGTTAGTGGCACGACGTGACGTAATACTTTGTGCGTGTCCACAGATGTGTAACCTAATAAGCAGAAAAGCCTAGTAGACCCGGTCAACACACAGGAGCTGATGGCTGTCACAGATGCTAAAGTGCAGGAGAACGGATTCTTACTCGAGGAACTCGGTGATGAATTTGCGGCTGCACTTGGACCACATCCACGGGTTGGTGTAGTAGTTGAGGGTGGGCGCCATGACGTGCTGCTGGTTCTTCACGCCATCCTCTTTGCATTTGTTGCTGTCATCGTGGGGCATGTTGAACCTGTTTTTTTTTTGGTCAAAATTAAAAAATCAAAAGTGAGAGACAAAAAACAGATTGCAAAGTGAGCCTACAGACTCTGTTGCTGTAAAGCTTTTTGACAGCTGTGCCTGTACCAGTTAATGGTTATAGGACCTACATTTCTGTGATTAATGTTACTGAGTTAGAGAGAGAGAAGGAGGGGGGGAGCACTTTGGTCCTTGAGGGAACTTAAGGCACATGACAGCTGTGGGCCTTGCCACAGATACGGACTGACTAGAAGGGCAGACCCAATGCAGAGGACGCCTACAGCAGCCAGGGCCCCAAGGTGCTTACAGTACAGTGTCCTATAGCAATGAGGACCCAAGGTGCTTGCAGTACAGTGGCCTATAGCAATTAGGAGCCCAAGGTGCATGTTACATTGGCCTATAGCAATGCGGACCCCAAGGTGCTTACAGTGCAGTGGCCTACAGCAATGCAGACCCCAAGGTGCATATTACAGTGGCCTATAGCAATGAGGAGCCAAGGTGCTTACAGTACAGTGGCCTAAGGCACAGTACCACAGTGTGCGCTAGGCTACTCTCTGGCTAATCAGCCTCTCAGCAGTGATCAGCAGTGAGGTCACCTCCTGGCGCGGATAAGCACGGAATTTAAAAATCCCATCTTGTGCACGGTGGGGTGGTGAACGAAGGGGGAAAAAAGAAGCGAGAGGCATTCATTTTGAGGCTAGTTAAACTGTACATGCCATTAGCACTTTCAAATGTTGTGGGGGTAAGGTGGTCTTTCTCTCCCCCTGCCTGACAAACGTGCCCAAGTGTTTGGACTTGCAGCCATGATGTGGGGACTGTGTGTGAGGACTCCGAGCATTTCTCTGGGGGAGTTTACCTCAGCACTGAGTTCAGACAGTTAGAAACACTGCAGACAGCCTAATATGGCAGGGCTAACTGTGGCCTCTCACATTAGAGTTTGGGGAGGGGGGGCAAGGAAGGAGGACAAGGGGAACTAAAAATGAGAAGATTTGGGGATACTCTTATCAAACAGACCACATATTCTTTCATTACAGCGTCACTGAAGGACATGCAACAATTGTGACCTTTTGTCTGCTATGAGTGTATAGACTATAGTGTTTCAAGAAGTGTTGTTTACAACAGATTGCATTGACTGATGTAAGAGCGATAGAGAGACAGAGAGAGATACAGAGAGAGAAAGAGAGAGAGAGAGAGGGAAAAACAATGACCACCATTGTGTGTGTGAGAGTTAAAATAAAAGGAATTACTTTGTGATCGAATCAAATTACGTTTGAAAGCAGACAAATGGTACACTAAACATGTAAGTAAAGAGAGAGTGTTAAGACTTCAGTGACTGGAAAAGGTGATTTTAATTCCGAGTCTGGACTCTGAATACTCACACATGCCCTAGTTCATGGGCAATGGTGAAAGCAGTGCTAAGTCCATTATCCTCACTAATACTGCAGCTTCGATATGGGTCACAAACTGTGCCCAGCTCGGCAAGACCTGAAACACACAAGGCACAACCACAACCACATCCCATCATCATCACCACAGATTCACATCAGTAGAAATACAATATCTTTTGTAAGATGTGAACATCTGAACATCTGTTTCAAAGCCATTTCTTGAGAGGTCGAAGAAAAAAAATACCATACCTAAGGTATCACATTTGTCACGTGCACGACAGATGTCCTGCCTGTAAGAGAAAAAGTATCATTGTCACAACCACAGATGCACACTAAGAGTCGAGTATCACTGACACAGTGAACCTCTAAAATCAACAAGTGAACTTATAAATTCTCCCTCTCTGCCACATCATGAATCGTGGAGGATGAAAAAATAGGCTACCTGGTGATGAGGATCGCTGTGTCGTGGTGAGAGGGATGGTTGTCATCGGGGTGATTCTGGCCCTGCTGCCATATACAGAAGTTTTTTAAAGTGGTCTGTGCATTGAAGGACACCATGGGCCCATCCTAGAGATCACAACATCAACACCTTTAAACAGGGCATAACCTCCAAAGAAATGTATAGTTTTTATATGGGGCATACTGCAGTCTTACCAGCTCACTGTTTATGATAACTAACTTCACAATGACAATATTAATCAGATTGCCAATGCTAGGGTCCTTATATATTGAGGATACCTGTGGAAGAAAATACACAGAAGCAGATAATCATATAGTTAAACATACTGTACATAAACATTTCAACCAAATCACAAAAGTTAACCATCTCAACATTTACATCTGTAAATGAACATGAAGGCTGTTCACTTTTGCTGAAATATAATAAAATACTGCTTGCGTGCTGTCGAGATATTGGCTATGGTACTTTATCCTGTCCTGAATACAGCCAGGATTAAGATATAGGTCAGACTTGCCCCCCTGCACGGAAAGGCACAAATACCTTGTGCCTGCTACACATACAATCTACCTGATGTTATTCTTTCCCATTCATCAACCCTGTCAGACCACTGCACCTCATGCTGTTCATCGTCCTGAGGAGTTTGAAATTCCTTCCCTCGGATATCCACCCACCAACCCCGACACCAGCCCAGCTCCAACCCCTACTCCTTCCCTTCCACCCTGATGTTGACAAACAGTCACATACTGTATGAAAGGGGACTTAAAGGAGCATGTGGTCAGAACTTACAATGGACATGAGTGTGAGAATGTAGTGCTGGAGGTTGCTGCCGTGATGTTCCACCATTTTGCTGTCGGCAACCACCATGACTTCAACAAAGCGGGGATAGGAGAGGAAGCGCTTTGATCTCCTGTGAGGTCCTGAGTCGCTGCTATCATTAGCCGCATGCTTGTTTTCGCTCGTGGGGAAGGCGTCACCGAAGAGTCCGTCGCTCAGACGGTCGAGGTCAGCCTGAATGCCAGTGGAAGGCTGCTTCTTTGCCTGGTCTCTGAGTCGCCTGGGTCTCTTTTTGTGTCCTGGAAGACGGGTAGCAAGATGAGAGCCCAGTACAGACACAACATGCACCACCCAGGAGAATAACCCCTGCTCTGTTTTAACGCTGTCACAAGTACTACTACTGCATGCTACACTATTAAGACTCACCCAGAACACAAAAGAAAACTTAAACACCAATAATAAAAAGACAGCCATTATACATAACAGAAGAGTACCAGCGAACTTGATGGAAGTCAATTGATGCACCCTTTTCCAAAAAATAATTGCTTTAGGGACTAAGAAAATGTATGAAAACTGAGGATGGCTCAAGTAAGGGGTGGGGGGAATGAGTCAAATTAGGCTGGCATTTCGCCACTATCTAAATATTAAGCAAAGCCTCCATATCTTTGAAACGACTGCAACTACAGCAACCCTAACCCTAATCCTAAAAAAAAAGAAAAAAAAAAACATTTTTGTGTTCAATTTTCACAGAAGAACATTTTCATTTTCAAAAAGTGTGTTCAGCCAAGTACCTGTGATACTAAATTGTTTAAAAAAAAAGACTTGGCCTATATATCAAGGTCTATTTAACATTTCTTGAGACTAAATATGTCCTCTACCTATCATAATATCAAAGGCATATCAGACTACACAAAGGCACCATTGAAGCCTATGAATACACATCCATGAACACATTTGTCTTGTACACACACACACACACACACACACACACTTCACATTTTATTTTCATAGGAACAACTCTCCAAGTGTTTGTAATAGCCACCATGCCGTAATAGTGCTGTTTGCAGCATGTCTTCATAGCATTCCTATCGGATTTCCCCATCTGAGCAAAAGGAAGTCCAGAGTCAACAGCATTCTGCGGTAATGAACTGAGATCTGTGATATCAAGCTGCATTTCAAAACGCTTCTTTCCTGTGTGAACACTTAAATGCCTCCATCGCTTACTCGTCCACTGGTTAGGTGGATGAACCCGCATAGAAATATGGCACATGAACAACACTAAACTTATGGGCACCTTGCCCATTAACTAGCTGTCCCAGAGTCACGCTGCAGGTGTACTATGGCCACTGATTCAAACCTCATCAGCCTGATGTGATACCACATAACAAACCAGATGCATGCATCTATGTGAGATATGCTATGCTTTTTTTCAGTTTCTGCTTATGTTATAACACAGTCACTTTATAGGCATGGACTCCGAAGGACTTTGTGCAGATGCATATGAAAGCTATCTGATTATAATACTAATAATAACAACACAGTTAAAGATGGGGTTGGATTTGGTTTGTTTAAAGCTAATGTTCAGTAATTGTTCAATTTCCAAGACTTTGCAGGCAACCGGCCAAATCCCAGGTCATCACTGAAGTGAGTTTTTGTTTTACCTGAAGTCTCACATGCCTCCTCCTCCTCCTTCACAGATTTCTTGGGGGTGTCCTTTCTGTACACAATATGAGGTTTGTTGTGTTCTTCTTCATAATGTACACCATTGTGGCTATGAAGGGGCTCCACAAAATATTCCCCTTCTGGTGACCTGAAAGTGCCAAGCTTAAAAGGAAAAAAGGAGGAAGAGATCCTATTTCAGTTCACAGATGTGGCTTTGAAGACAAAGAACGGTTGACTTAATATAATTTGTCACTGGAGGAGAAAAGGGTGGTGTGCATGTGTGTGTGGCCTGTGTCTGTGAAATTGAGAAGACAGTACATTCAAAATTAATGATTACTATCTAAGTGTATGCATTTACTTGTGTGTTTGAAATCAATCTTGACCATCTACTAAACAAACATTATAAAATGTTTGTGGCGCTTACACAGTATTTACAACTCTGACACAGTTTGGGGGTATACTGATACTGTGATTAAGAGGAGAATATGGGTTGTAAAAAGAACACAAATACACATGAATACATTATTTTCACAATCTTCAAACTACTTCCTGATGGCTATCCTTCAAATATGGAAATGCAGACCGCCCCTTCTGAGCCCAACCCACCACAACTTCCAGCAGGTAAACAAGCTCATGCTGCGCAACAGCACCGTTCATCTGACAAACCGTTAACTATAAACAAGTGGAAACAAGTGGAATTTGATCTAGTTTGGACTTTTGCTATTGCCTACATAGGAGTACAAGGTGAGTGAGATTATCGTTCCAGCATCTGAACCATTATGGTCCAAGATAGTATAACTGACACGTCCGATTAGACATTCGACATTAGGTATGTTCCTATTCGACATTAGGTGATCATCTTTCCTATTCTGCCACTATTACTGTGTTCACTTGTTACTTAAATTCAAATCACATGCAGTATCATTTCACATGTAAGGCAATACATTTGAAGTATGATATTAAAACATTATATCAAAACAAGTCAGGCGATGTGGACATTACGAGGTATTACAGGCACGTAATTATTATGTAATAAGTCGCAATAAATGCTAAACTTGCAACACGTCTGCAATTTGTTAGTTATAACTTTCTCACAGCGCACTGATTTGCTTGATTACATTGTGCTTGCTAAAAGTGGACACCGATGACGTCAACGCGTCGGACGCTGTTCAAGGACTGGTGTGCGTAAAAGACGTCATACCGCGCTAAATGACTGTAATTCCAAACGGAATCAGAACGTTTCCATTAAAAAGTTGTGACAAGACTAACACAAATAGCCTATACTAAAAATACGTTGTTGCACACAAAGAACCCATCAAAACCAAAAAAACGCAGCATACAAAGTGCCTTAGCGGGTTTTGTTAAAATCATCCTGATAAACTCACCAGCGTAAGAATGAGCTATAGGCTTACTTAAGTGACAATTGACTAATGCTGACAATTGCAACAATACACTTTTCTGGCAAGTAGCAAATGTTTCAGCATTGCATTACTCGCTGTGCCCCACAGGAAGACATGCAGGCTACCTGTAGAACTCCCTGTGCCTTTATGTTCATTAACTTCATGATAGACTATCAATTTGGAGATAGCTGTATCCAAACTCACCAAACCGGAGCAAAGGCTGATAACTACGGTGTGCTCCGGGTCTGCATTCACATGTCCTCGGTAAAAGCAGTGCTGATAATCAGTCTCCTCCCCCTCCTCCCCCTCTTGTGAGAATTCCGTTAGGTTACCACTGTTGGGTAGTCCGAGTATCGTGACAGTGTAAAGTGGCGCAATAAATCCCGACTCCTGTGTGAGGTTGAGGTGATAATTTTGTCCAAAAGCAGTAATTTGATAATGGATGGTCGGCGAGGCCCAGTCCTTAGTAATATCCTCTGCTGAATCAATACTCCGCTTTTTCCGTTTGAAGTGTACATTTGAAGGTAGTCTGTCACCGGCTTCATCCACTCTTACTGGAGTGAAAATCTCGTATGCACCCAGTGCGCTTGCTGAAGGTGAGAAATATTATTAGACCTTTACTTTAAAGAAGGTTTGAATAAAATAACACAAATAGAAGGCCTACTTCAGCTAACTAATCGTCACAGCAGTTAAGAAATACTATATAGTTACTTGAGGAAAATGCACATGCATGTGTTTATTATGATGACTTAAAGCAGATAACTGCGCAGGTTTGCAAGTATTTGTCCGTTCGTTGAATAAATTAGGCCATGTAAATTAACGATTATAATCGTTGTCATTCAGAATGCTTACTCTTAAACTCAGTAGCAGATCATGTGCTCTGCTGATCCTGGAGAAAGTCATTCATTCTCAGCACCCGGTTACCGTATAACCGACAGTGAATTGAAGCATATAAAACGCCAGAAAATAATCCGACTAAATAAGCAAATACATTCACAATAAAAAATATCTTACCTGCTAATGAGTTTAGTGATTGTCTCCCTGTTGTTGATGCGTTTAAAATCAACAAGTCAGGGAGAAATGTAAGAAGTGCTAAACCCCAGAAGAGCACATGCATGATTGTCCACGGTTAGACTGAAAGCAGCACGCCCGAATACACTCTCCTTCTCTGGACGTGCTCCGGTCACTCGGGCTCTCCGCCGCTGGATTCCAACTGTCGAGAGTGCCTCCCTCATCCAAAGCGTCTACCTTCTACTTTTCTGATTTGAGTTCCGTGGCGATAACATGCGCTTGGTCGGAAAGTGCCCGCGGATCGCTTGGCGAACATGCATACTGTAAAAAGGGGGTCGATGTACGGACGACTGGTGGGCTTCACTCACTTACACAGATCACTTGGCTGAAGAGCCTGGGCGGGATTACTAGTGAAGGCAGTGGAAGGTACATTACTCAACACCAAACACGCCTCTTAATAAAGCCACTCCTGTTTCATACTATAGCGTACTACACCATACTGTTTGGCCAGTTGCCATCTAGCCATTGAGTATCCCATCTGTCTGCCGGTATTACAAACAACTGAAATGAATCGTTAACATTTTGCTGGCTTCAAAGCTTTATACTTGTGACGTAGCGTACTGGCCGAATAACCTTTACGGTTCCTGAAAATAATAAGAAAAAGTTAATTCGCTTTCAGTACGTCTAAATTCTATCAAATCAAATCATATGCTTGAATGTTCATCTCTTGACCTAAACGCATCTAGCGGTAGGCGACGGCACTCCTCTTGGTGACTCCTAGATTACATTCTCCGGAGATGCACTACAATGTCCTTTGAGAGACTTTATGTAATTGCTAATTTCCCAGCCATAATAACTTCCCCTTTCTCAAACTTTTGCGATTCAGTGACTGAACAATTAAAATACGAAGGTCCAAATCTCTCCCACAGATACACTCTCACCATGGGGGCGTGGGTGTGTTCTGTGCGCTATAGCTATCGTCACACACGCTTTTTCGTGCTCATATTGACATGGCAGGAATTGCATATTATCTGATATTAAACTGATGTCCCAGTCTGCCCACAAGTACGTAATACCTTTACGAAATCCATGTTCTGGGAGTGTTAATGATGTATAAAAAGATGCAGGGGAAGAGACTTGTCTAGGACTTGTTAACCTCTATTAATACAATATATTATTTGACAATAATTGTCAAAAGTGATTTTTAATCCATATTTCTATCTGAAATGAAGTAATTTAAATTCACCAAGTGACTAGACTGTGCATAGTGCACGTGACTACACTAAACGTCGCTCATAAGTCTTTTCTAGTTTGACAAGATTTGTCTATTTGTAGTGCATATGCATAGAAAATCAATTCTGGTCAGGCAGAATTGATTTCATTCTGCTTTATCGGGGATCCAACCTATTAGAGTTCTTTATATTCAAGTAGTAGTTGGACATTCCTACATTGGTTTTCCTGGTTCTCCTTTTGACTTTGGTGTGTGCATGTGTATGCATGCTCACGTGTGTGCGTGTGTGTCTGTGTGTGTATGTGTGTACATGCATGAGTGCATTAAGGGCCCTGCTTTGAGTAAAACCCAAGTATATGCTGTAAAAGCAACATGACTTCACAGTGGTCCAGGAAACCTTTCAAAATGACCCCCTGCCCCCTTTACAATCCTCTCCTTCTCAGAACTCTCCATAAACCATGCTCTTTACTTTAAAGGGATCACACGGAAGTAAGACACCGCTTTCTCCCCCATGTGATGGGATGGCATCCATATTTTCATAAATAACACTTAACCGGTAAAAAATCTTTGCTGTGGAGTCTGCAGCTGTGTTGAAGCTTGCACAAGCAATGCTCTCAGTGACCCTGTGTCTGTATAAACTTCGCCGCCCCTTTGATGGACCCTGATAAGACCCTAGAAAGTTTGAATGAACTCCGCGGTCCCGGATGCAGCAAATTATTGTGAACGCACACAGAGTTCCACCATCTCCAAGTCAGCACTGGTCTCTTTGATGTTGCAGTTGGATGGGCAGCGTGGTGGTCTCGGACTGATTGCTTGGTCCAGTGAAGACAGAGGTATTTTCAGGGAGGCTTTTACCACTGAAGGAATGACATGGGCTATTTCACTGACACAGCATGGTGGTACAGTTCAGAAGTGAACATATATGGTCACATGTTGAGCTTATGCAAGTTTCATCTCAAGTCCGAAGTGTCATCAGGCTTCTGCACTGTGTGAAACATTTATGGTAGCATTCTGTTAATGTTTCTGTTTTTGTTTTTTGTTTTTTCGTAAAGGGCAACAGCAAAAACCTCCATTCAGATACATTTTCTTCTGTGTTTGTATGCCTGGAAAGATGTGTCTCAATAAATGCTGTGCTCACCATAGTGGTTAGTGCAGTGCATTCCAAGAGGGTTTGAACTCGGACCACTATGTCTGGGGAACAGTTTCAGGATTCTCCACTGATCCTTGCTGCTTGAGCGCAACAGGGCACATTTTTTCCCACACCAGCCCATGTGGCATGTAGGGGGTCAAAAAATAGTTCCACATTCAAAAAAAAATACAGTACATTATTTAACCTGACACAACGTCCAATTTCACTGTGCTCCTAAAAGGTAACTGGAAGCCAAGGTATATTTCTTTGCCTGTTGCGAAATCTATTTTTCCTATTTCCTGTCGTAGACGAGAGTGATCCTCCTTAGCCCGAGGGAGGTGGTTGGCAGAGCTGAGCGAGAGGTTGGGAGGTGGGGAGTTGAAAGGCCGGCGAGGAGTGAGGCTGGGGCCGATTGGGAATGAGGTGGTTCCTGTGAGAGGAAAATGGGGGTTTGATAAGTAAGGCCGTTCCCGAGGAAAAGCGTCCTCGGCAGTACGTGCGTCCCATGCTGCTGCAGGAGGGCACTGCGGTGGTTAATTGGGGGAAAGCATTCCAGGGAGAGAGAGCTTTGTAAAGAATTCTGTGTGTATGTGTGTGTGTGTGTGTGTGTGTGTGTGTGTATGTGTGTGTGTGTGTGAGAGAGAGAGAGCCAGAGAGAAGAGACTTATGGAAGTACACTTGCATTAATAAATTCTGAGCTAATAAAATGCAGGAACCAACCCTTATCATCAAAACCTCAATCTGTAAAACATAAATATAATTTGGGCAAAATCATGCAATTATATTTAATTGTCAAAGGTCATGTTAATCACATAGGTTTGTTGGAGAAAACTTGTGATTTGAGCGAATATCCATAACATTGAAACACAACATTACTTTTTTGTAGTTCTGTTTGAGCATTAGCAGACAGTAAAACAGTTGTCTGGACTGTCACCAAGTGGTACTGCAGCTGCAAAGAGCAATCTATCCACAAACTCAATCAAGAAATCCTGCTTGCCATGGAATGGCAACAACCGAGTTGTGCCAAAGCACGGATCCATTTGGATAAAACACCTAGATGGAGACATGGGCCATATTAATGCTTTTGTTTTGACCACTCGTTAAGTGAGGCTTTAAACATACCCCCCCCCCCCCCCCCCCCCCCCCCCCCAAACTTCCTAAAACCTTTCAGGGATTCCACGAAGTCCTGTGTTTATGTGTCCAGCCGACCAAGTGAGGTTGCATTGAGTCATTTATCTTCCTCTGGGGGATTCGGGGGGCATGTATTCTGTCATAATATCATTCCATGCACATAGTGAATCGGGGAGGGGTGGAGTTTGTTAGTGTGTGGGGACTGGTGGCAGGGGCACGTGAGGGACTGTCCTGGTCATGTGTGTGTGGGGGGTGGGGCGAGGGTGGAAGGGGGTTGGGGGGTGGTTAGGCAGGGATCTTGGAGAAAGGGAGACAGACACGCAAGGCCAACTTTGACTAGGATGAAAGCTGACAGATGGCTTGAAAGGCAAACCAGTGATATCAATGCCGCAAACGGAGCGCAAGTTCGAGCTCGAGTCCAGCACTGTCTGTTCACTTGTCATCCAGCCCCGGCTGTGGTGCACAAAAGTGACCTAATCGCTTTCAGCTGGGGGAGAAATTGGAAAGATAACCCCTAGTCCCTGATGGGCTTTAGCCAGCATATTGATACGAAGCAGCTGGAAAGGAAAGGAGAAAGTTAGAGGGACACCGAGGGGACTGTTTAGTTGTCTGCCTGCAAGAGGGATTTAGGGTAGGAACAGATTTCATTTAACATTCCTGATGCAGAGTCCTCCTATGGCTGCAAGAAATAGCGCCTAAAGATTCTTAAAAAGAAGCAGAAAACAAACAAAAGATCTCTGTGGCCTTTACTTTTAAACCAGTCATTGCGACGTGATGCAGTGCATAAAGAGATCATGGCTTTGGCTACACACAGTGCCCAGTGTGTCCAATATGTTCCATCAGGACCTCAATGGAGGACAGTTGATATTCATATCTTTCCCTTTGTCTTACTCAATTTACTACAGCTATTCATGTTGTTGGGGGAGCAAAGGGGAAGTGTGGTCCCATCCCCTCCACCCCTACCCCACCACCAGCCCACCCCAAACCCCAACCAGAAATCCTCATTGACTGTAGGTGTCACCTGGATTCCGTGCCTCTTGTCAGTGGGAATGATTTTCGCCTGGATATCAGAGAGGAGAAAAGAATGCCGCGATTCCGGAGGAAAACAGTAGAAACCCAGAAAGAGGGACAGACAGACATAGAGAGGATGAGAGTAGTGCGATAGCGGGTAAATTTGTTTTCTCACTGTTCCAGATGCCTAGGCCTGCCCCTTTGTCATATTATATATAGTTTAGTGTTCTGGGTCACAAACTCCATTCTCTTGCTGTCATTGCCTGGAGAATAGGCTGGCCTCATTCCCGCTGGCAGGGCCACTGTGCGCGGGGCCGACGGTGACTTCCAGGCCCACAGCAGATGACAGGCTCACAGCAGTAAGCGCGGGGCCCCTGCTGCAAGAAAGGAGAAAAACTGCTCCAGAAATTACCCTGACGCTCCCACCAAACCATGGGCATTCAGGGACAGAGAGTAGGGGGAGAAAGGAGGGGGGCGAGGGGGGGGGGGGGGGGTCAGGGGTTGGGGATGTGTGCGGGTGAACATTGATAGGGGGTAGAGCATGTACAGAGAAGGGGATAGGAACAGAGAATGAAAAGAGAGGAGAAAGAATGACTGAGAAAAAGAGTGCATTAGCATATATGAAGTTTCCTGTGCCTTTAAAGCTCTCGCTTGTGAGTAAAAAGGAAAAGAACAGAGTAGCCGGCCTGACCACTGTGCAGTGGTCAAAGATTGTCAAGCTCAGAAATTATAACACTGTAACAGAGTTCAATAGAGTCATCTGGACAGTTGCCAGTGACTAACAGTAATCCTTCAGTGACCACTGCAATAAGCAGAGCATTCCTTGCCTAATCTGTGTTTGCTCAATTGGATATGGTAAAGTGGTCACAAAGAGCTATCTTTTTAGAAACAGATTTTGTGAATTTGATATGGATTGATAATCTTATTAAAGTATTAACGGCGCAGGATGACTGGCACCAAACGACTCTGTCAAAAAAGAGAGAGAGAGCACAGAAACACGCCACACTTGCTTATGAGAAGAAACTACAGAGGTCTCAATATCTATGTTTAAACATAGAGTTGTAATGTCAAATGTAGTATCTACTGCTACTATATGGAACTTTATGTGACTGATATAATAGCTGGTGCTATAGATTCCAATGCTATAGATTATTATAGGTTAATTAATTGACTAGCCTAAGTACTGTAATTAAGAAAAGAAATAACATATATTGGAAAATTACTTACGTGAACAAAAATGAAAGTAAGCCATCGCCATCTCTCACCACTGTTTGCTGCCATACTTTCATTGCCTCAATTCAAATAAAAGTGCATTCCAATATAATTTCAACTACACCCCAAACGACTGTTCAAATCCATAAGACTGAGAGACTCTTCCTTGTTGCTTGTCTCCGGAATGTTCTCCTCAAGAAAAACTATGATGAATAGCTATATTCTTAAGCTATAGTAAGAGAAGATTTCCCCAAAGAGTAATTAAAAATGTTTTGACAGAGGGGATTTCTGTGGGGGTCAATGTAAGACTTGCCTGAGTTTTGGTGGAGGTATTTACAGCCATCTTTTATGTAACGGAATCCTGACTACCATTAAGGAAGTGTTAAAAACGCTGAGTCTTACTGTAAATTTTAAAAGTGATTTCGAGTCTGAGATTTATATTTCATATATACAGATCTCTTTCGGTTTTGAAGGGGCATTAATAGTAGTTGAGTAAATCAATCTGTTAAATAATTTTCCAAATTCCTTTTGAAGGCATAAAGCAGACACACTCTCTCACACACACACACACATACACACGCACACACACACACACACAAAGAAACAATGGTTCATTGCTGTTTACTCAGTACATGCCTTTATCATTGATTAGTGATGCCATCAGCACAGCCTGGTCTTGTATTTTACTCATCAACCGAACCGTTCTCTTATGAAGACAGAATGCTGCTGCTGATTTGAATGTCTGTAACTTCATAAAGACTCAGACGTTCAGTTTGTACACAGTGTTTCTCTAATGATAGACTACATAGGTGTGAACTGTGGAGTAATTTCACTGCTGTACATCTTTCTTTAGGCTCTGTCCAATATAACAACAGCAGCAACTTCATCATAAGATCAAAACCTTTTATCTATACATTGAGAAGAAATATGGGCCTAGTCATTGTACTGTATGTTTCAACAAATTCTTGGCTTTGGCAGGGTGTTATGTTGATAATGCATAACAAACCTTGAAAACTGAGATAGATACTTGGAGGTTATACATTTGGGTGAGATTGTATTGGGTAACTTGAGAAAAGCCTCTTGAATCAAACACAGCAGAATCATCTCCTCCCCCCTTCCCCTCTCTTCTCAAATGCCTCTCCGTGGCCTTGCATGGCTTTTGACCCGAAAGTCTCTGTGCTGATTTCAGCATGCCCTGCATTACACAAGTCTGGATCACCCACTACCCCATCCCATCTGACATAATGGTGGCAGACAAACTCAAATGTGCATTTTATGGACAAACTGAAAAACTAACGTTTCGACGTATGCCACATCTTAATCGAAAACGTCGAAACATTAGTCTATGTTGGAAGTAAAATGAAATAAAAATATGTCTGTGTTACTCTGGTGAACATCTCCTCTACTTTGAACCAGTCCTCTCTCGTCGATGCACCAGATAAAATTGTAGGAGTGCGGAGGAAACTTCTCTTTTCTACGTGAAAAAAATGCTTTGCCTGTGTAACTGATGCTGCTCAGCGCTTCTTCACACACATGGGTCCATGGGTGGAGAGAGATACACAAGCCTTAATCTTCTCAATCTGCTCACACTGAAGCTGACCCCCCCCCCTCCCCCCCCCCCCCCCCCCCCCACCCACACACACACACACACACACACACAAACACACACACACACACACCAAACTTACGTAATACAGAGCATTTAGTGTGGTCTTTGTCACATGCATTGTCGTAAATTTCAACAGAGATTTACCACAAAATCCACCATGCCTATATGACACTGATAAGAGGTAAGAGTTGTGGAAGCCTGCTGCATGCTCTCTGCAACTGTGCCAGCTCTGTACACGTCTAGAAATTTTGTTGTAGCACACTCTACAGAAATAAAGAGTTTCCTAAAAAGCCATTTAAATGCTATTTGTAACCTCTATGATGATCAGGTAACATCAGGACTGTTGCAGTCAGGGAAATGTTACCTGATTTGTCATTGCTAAATTAAAACAACAAAACTGTGATTTTACTAATATCAACTAAAAAGCTCAAGCAAAACCAACCATTTTTTTTAAATGTTTTTAGAAATTGAGATGTTGCATTTTGGAGAAGAGCTCTTCAAATGAGCTCTTGACATGGTTAGCATTGCGAGGCTAGCATTAGCAAACACATTTGGAACAAGACGAGTAGGGTTTTACATAGTCCCAGGGCACCAAAAGAAAGAGAGCCTTGAATGACTGCACATTTACTGTACACCCAAGCCTTTACATCAAATATTAACACTATTCCCTCTGCACTGACAAGCAAGTGTGTGAAAGCAGCAAGCTGTGATTTTTCAATAAACAGTATTGAAAATGACATGTACTGTAAGACTTTTGAGAGGTAGAAAAAAGAAAAAAGTGTATGTTTCTGTGTGTGTGTGTGTGTGTGTGAGGGGGGGAGACAAAGCCGGCAGGCTGAATTATGGTGTAGACTTGTGTGGATTTATGTTTAAAACACAGCTGTGTGGAAAATGAATGTCTGTATGCCGGTGCTTCTCTGTGTCTTGGTCTCTCTCTTCCTTCTCTTCCCTCCCAGCGGCATTGACATTCTGACCACAGCCTTTCTTTTGTGTACATTTCTGTTGTGGAATGGGTAGCTGGAGAGGTACAGGAAATATTACATGTCAGACGGCTGAAATTCCTTAAATCACATGCCCAGGAAGGTTAATTCATTCCTTTTATGAGTCTGAGCCGGCCCATGTGTTGGAGTGGCAGGGGTATGTCTTATTTCTTTATAATATCTGTGCTGTTGAAAGTAAGAAAAAAAACAAAACAGGATGAAGTAAAAAAAAAAAAAGATACTCTTCAGTATTCTGTGGAAGAATAAGCTGCCCTGTGTGGTGTGCTTCTGACTGAGCGGAGTCAGGCAGGGAGTTGAGATTGCCCATGTGAACGTTTTACCTCAGGGACGGCTGGGGTCACCGCGGTGCAGGGGTCCACTCGGATGCAGTGTCAGCTGTGGCTGCGGACGGCATTTTTGGGGGTGGGGGTGTGTGGGAGGGGTGGGGTGGAGTTGTTTTGGTAAGTGATCTGACTGGAACTTCACGCCGCGCTTCATGACGTAATCGTCCCCGGCCGGCGAGGATCAGTGTGCGAACATTGGTCTGTGTGTGTGTGTGTGTGTGTGTGTGCCGGCGAGGATCAGTGTGCGATCGTTGGTGTGTGTGTGTGGAGGGGGGTTTCTGCTGCTGTTCTCATATGTTTCACATCCCATCGACTCCCACCACTGTCACCGCTCTGATCCATTTCACACTCATGCTCACCCCTCAGCCCATCTCCCTTTGTGTGGGAATAGCATGAGCCACCATGGCAGATTCCGTCATCAGCCCTCAGTGTTTGTCCTGAGCTGCACCTTTGGTCTGTCATCTGGGCTTGGACTTTCTCTCACGCCCATGTTGACACAGTTTATCAAGGCTCTTCTTTCTGTAACTTAAATCATTGAATCTCTCCCTATCTGGTGAAAAAAAGAAGAAATAAATTAAGCAAACTCCCCTGAACTCACTCAACTCACTAGACTCAATGGTGGGCATGCTTCTTTGCTATTTGTCAGTCATTTGTATAGGAAAATGCCTCCAGAATTAGTCTCATTGTCAAAATGGCAGCTCACTAGAAGAAGATTTGAACAGTGATGTGTTTCGCAATTGCAAGTGTGTGTGTGTGTGTGTAATGCCTTTTTACTGGGCAGTATCATTTTAGGGAGTAATCATCAAAGATCAGACACAAGAGACAGTTCCAAAATCAACTGAGATCAAGTGATTTAATTCAGAAATGACGTCCCTAGCCAATCAGTGCAACAATCCACAGATGGTTCTCTTGGGGAGCAGGACTGGAGTGTGGTTCAGGCAGAGGCCAGCAAAATAACCACACACTTTTCCTTGGCAGCATTGGAAGTAGGGCTACTGTACTTGTGTCCTTGATGTGCTGGCATGTCTAAGAAAGAGGAATTCAAATGGATTGTTCAAATGGATGTTTCATCCTTCCACCCTGATATGATGAAATATCCCTCCATTCATTGAACCCAGAACCTTTTGTTGACATGTTCGCCCCATACTTCTCCTGTAGCATTGGGGCATGGCTTTTGCCCTCCGCCGGGCCACGCTGAAGCCCTGACGTTTTATTTTGGCCTCTTTCACGAGAGTGTGCTGACTGCGGCTTCGCTTTGTAGTTTGTAAACTAAACGTAGGGTTGAGAGGGATGCCTTTTGGGGCTGTGGTTTCCTGAAGCAGTCCATCTGTGGTAGTGGATGGCTCGCAGCATGCTCTGAAGAGAGGGGAAAAAACAGTGAAGGAAGTCGAAATAAATTCATATTTCAACAATCAACTTTATCATCCTGGAGATTGCAACAAAAACAATGCTTATTCACCATCCATAAATAGGTCCTAAATAGATTCATATTTTGAGTGGATAAAAGAATCCACTTAACTTCAATAACAGGCTTTGAAAAAGTTTTTTGAAAGTGACAGTGAATCATAAAAGACATTTTGTTTGTTTTGTTTTGTTTTGTGAACTCTAGAAAGAACTCTGCAAAAACTTTAGTACTGCACAAACTCTCAGTCTTTTTCTTCCGCTCTCTTACAAGCAGCCTTTCTACTAATGACCTAATTAACTTGATAAGAAGGAGGGGGCGCTGAGAAGGAGAGGGGAATGACCTCAAAGGAAGTGACAGTAGCTGATTAAAGGTTGGGATAGTAGGCAAAGATTCTGTCTTGTAACAAACTGCTCTCGAGCATCCAGAGGGTCCTCCTGGGACATCATGGCAAATGACAATAGCCAACCAGGGTGTTCCTAATCTCCCTCTGATATGGGAGACAGTGGGGAAGGCTGAAGTCTTTAGAGAAGACAGAGAGATATGAGGGAGGAAAAGTTAGAACGGATGAGAGGGAGAGGAAGAGACATTTGTGATTTAACTGGTTCAATACACTTTTCTGAGGACCCACTTTAGGCGAAAGGATTGTTGTCAATTGCTAATATTCCCATTGGTGGTAAAATCTTGATAATAACCAACTGTTTACTAGCATCAATAATAAAACATCCTGTCTGTTTGGACCGTGGAACTTATCCTACTTGAAATAAAATAGCCGAGAGTGAACACAGGTTTGGACAGATTTTGACCTTCTCTCCTAACCTCTTCTGTTAAACTCGTCACAGTCCCCAAGAATATGTGGGCATGGCTGGAATCTTTTGGGCTAGATGGAAAACTAGTGTCTAAAGTGCACTGAGAACTGTGGTCCTTTTTACTTCAGTCGCCTGTGTAGGAGGCAACATTCTGATTTTTAGCACACTCTGTAGACCCAAGCACTAGTAATACAAAAAAAAATCCTCCTACCGAGGTTAAAAGTGTCGCAGTGCACTTGCAGGGAAATTCACCATGAATGCCACGGCTCCTTATTTTAGTTTCTATATTTTTGGGCAACAATTGTGATTATTTTCGCTGGCATTTGAACGCCCCTAAAACCACTATTTGCCCATCAAAGACTCCAGTGTCTGGTTCCTGTTCTGAAATAGTAAACCCTGTCATTTTGTTTTACTTAGGCTCAAATTGAAAATTGTATGCAAGCCACAGGAAAACAACTCCAGCGTTAAAAAAAAAAAAAAAAAAAATTCTCAACACTCCATTTGAGAATAGTGTCTGTCATATCCTTCTCCAAAATCATTTAGCTGTAAGAGGGTGTGTCAGAGAAACGTGGATTTGTTGCACCTCATTAAATTGCAGCGAAAATACGAGTGCCATGTCAAAATACACACGTTGGTGTGTTAACTGTGGAACAAGTCTGAATTATAAGAAACTTTTAATAAAACATCTCACAATGCTGATTAAGCCTAGTCACAGTCAAATCCGTTTGTGTGATGCTCGACCATGAGTGAATTGCATATGTTTGTAATTTAATAACAAAGGCTGGAATTCCTTTGAAATATCTCAAATTACACATTACACATGCACACAAGATGCATAGTTAAGAATTTTTTTATGATGGAAGATGATTATTAAACGAATCTTTTCAGGCATTCTACAAACGACATCCACACCCATAGAATTACTGGCCATGCCAACATCGATGTCTTATTCAGTCTCATAAGCTTGCCTGACATTGATTTAAGGCCGACTGCTTTATATGCAGTCCTCAGCCAAGAGCTTGAATGGACAACAGATGATGCTTGAACACATTTGTATGGTTTGCACTTAATGAAGTTAGCGCCTGGCATGTTTTGGAGAAGATCTGCACAGTGCCATGACATTGTGTGCAGGGTTTGCTGAACTGCTGTGAACTTAGCCTACTTATAGTCTCAGAAATCCCCTCACTAAACAGGATGCTACACCGAGACTCCCAGTTGCAAAGTTGTGTGCAAAACTGCACATCTGTGATCTCCTCCACTCTCTATTTTAGAAAGCTGTTAAAGTAGTGTCTTTTATTTCCTCCCATATAAACTGGAAATTGACATCTTTAATTTGCCCAAACAAAATGTGCATGGAAAATGAACACAGGGCTCAGTCATTGTTAGTGTGTTGGTCTCAAACCACAGATAATAGTCTAAGTGATGTTTTCAGTGTTTCATGTGGAGTCCTAAATTGATTGTTTTCCCACATTAATAATCTCATCCAGACCATGGTTAGGATCTGGGCAGCAGTGCAGCAGGCATGGCACTAGATGCTTTATCAGCTTCTTTCCGCACTCTGAAACGCTTATATAAATAAAATGCCTCGCGCACATCTGGCAACATATGTGAAGTTACAATGTTAGCCATCATGAATAACAAACACGCATGCACGCATACACCACACACAAACACACACACACACACACAGTTTACGGGCATACTGCACAGTAGACCAGAGCATCATACAGTTTGGTAACTTATGTACCACACATTCCCCTTGCCTTAACCTTATTGGAACAGTTTGGGAATACTCTGGGATGTCATTGTTAGCTTGTTTGCTTGACTGCTCAAAGGAACCAAAGTCCCCCTCAGCCCCCATGCGTACTGTATGAATGAAGCAGCGTTTTGCGGAGCCTCAAGAGAACTACACAGCTGCTAGGTCAGTGTCGGACAAGGCTCAGCCCATTCCATTCCAGCTCACGAATGGGGTGGGAACCAGCGAGTAACGTGGATGTAGATGAACTCGTGCAACAAAATTACATCAGCATCCACAGACCTTTCTTTGCACGTGAGAGTCCTAGATTCAAGCTTTCATGGCTGGATGATGAGGACGGAAGCCCCATGGGTTTCTCTGTTGGGTGGAGGAGGAAGTGCATCAGGATTCTGGAAGCCACCTCCAAAATCCTCTCAGGTGGTGTTTGTTCCAACATGTCCTGATGCTCGTAGAAGAATTAGATTAGCCACACACCTCGACAGGCATGAGGAGAGCCGTGCTAACATCTGGTAGGGCTGTAAAGGTTTCAGGCATGCAAGTACAGGGGGCTAATTTAGAGGCTCCTTTGCCTCTGTGTCTACGCTGCCCAGTCATCTTTAAAGGGCAGGGCAGAGCTGCTGTTGCTGGTGATGTTTGAATGGCTCCAAACTCTCTCTGCAGCTGAAAATCTGTTCAGCTGAAAATCTTCAGTCTGACTTCCAAAGTTAATCTGCAGATAAATTGGCTTTGTTTATTATTAATAATGTCAAGCAGAGTTACAGTAGTACCGCTGCATATCACATTCACTACATTTTGAGGGTTGATTGTAAGGCTAAAATCGCACTCCCCTTTGCTCCCTACAGTGCCGGGACACCCTACCCCTACACGAATGTGCAGGGCAAAAATCTAGGGTTTAGGAAAGGTATTGAGACAGACCCAAAGATTCGCCATAAACTGGATGGTTCTAATGACCCCCAAAACAGCATGCCTTTCTTGGTTTAAGCAAACTCTTTGCATCCATCTTAAAACTATAGTTGCATGTGTTGCTATGGTGTTCAACAAGGAAACTCAAAGCAAACCGTTTTTGCTGTCTGGGATGCATTACTCTGACCTGTCTTTGCTCTCCCCCGGTATGTAGTTCTCATTAGACATATGGAAATACACTTAGGTTTGCAGCTAGTGAATTGGTAGCAATAATGGATCACATGCGTACACTTGTTGCATAAATATTAAATATCTGCATGATAACCATAACAACCAATTTCACTAGAGCAATACATTTATCCATGGATCCACATACTTTAGTTAGTGAAGCACATCAGAGCTGTTTTGTGGAGGTTCAAGGACTTCATGGTGGCATTCCATCCCATTGTATCGATAGTTGAATGTGGGGTTGCCTGAGAAGTCATAGGAATGTGAGATGTTACAGAACTGGTTTGAATTCCTCCCATTGCTTCTAGAATTGAAATAATTTAGGAAAATATATAACCCATCTGTGGGCTGTTATAAACATTCACTACAGTAGTACAAACATGCAATGTTGAGGTTGTTGTTTTTTGCCAGTTGGTGTTGTTTAGTTCATTTCAGTTATCATTGAATACATTTAATTACAATTTTGTTATATTTCCCTCTTTCTTTCATTCTCTTCTTCACTATCTTTGCACCATTCATTCACCGTCATTCATACTTTCTTCTTCATCTTGACCTCTCTTCTTTCAGGCCTTAATGTGAAACACAGACTCACCCTTTCCAGGGCATTTAATCAGTGTTTATAGCAGGGCCATTTTAACCCTGATATGGGTGGGATGGATCCCCTCTGGGGAGAAATGACTGGTACTCTCCCAGCTTGCCAAATGAATGAAACTCCAATGGCAGATTTCATCAGCTGTAGGGCTGCCAAATATCATATGTGGTTCAGGAGTTAGCCAAATGGATTCCATACCCGTAACAACCCCTCACCCCTCCTTCCTTCCCACTTTGGCAAGCAAAGGCTTCAGTGCCGGTGAACAAATCGCTTCCAGCTCAGGTCACCAAATGGTTGTTTAATCAGAGCGTCCAGATGTTCAGTGCTGCTCTGCTTTTTTTGTTGTTGTTGTTTATGATTATTGTGTGTGTGTGTTTATGATTATTATGTGTTTTTTTTTGCTTTGGGGGCTTGGACTCTTTTCCAAATACCTGGCAAATGCTGTGCGTGGAGGGACGGCTCAGAGTATGTAATTACTCATTTGAGTTGTGTAAAGATTACCTCTTCATTAAGCTGTTTGTCCAAGGGATGAAAAGGCTGGAAATGTTATGACAGCCTATTTGCAGGATAATGTGCCAATTCAGAGCATGGATTGGAGCCACTGTCATACACTGATCTTGCATCAGCCCTTGGTGCTGTGCAAAAGGCAACACATGCTCCAAACAAAACCTTTTTAAAACTTTAAAACAGTAAACATAAAGTAAGCATACGTCTGTTGGATCAGGTTCCTACAGGTACCTGAAACATCATCGAAATAAAGAGAGTTCACTGTCTCAAAGCTGCTTGCGCCACCATTGTTATGGAGCAGCACGTGGAAGCAGGCCTCTCGTGTAAGCTCCTCACCTCTGAGTCTCAATAACATTTCAGTCCCGTGGCAAAGGTCAACAGCTGTTACGTAAAAGATTCACGAGGCGATGAGAGGTGGCCACCACAACAAATGGCAAAATTACGGACGTTGCATCAAAAACGTGCAAAACACAAGTCGTGGTAGTACATTAGATACTGTCCTTGCTTCCTTTTCGCATCCACCTTACGTACCTTAGCACCATATGTAGGTGTGTGTGTGTGTTTACATATCTGTCTCCTTATCATCCTCGATGGAGGTCCTACTCAGTAGAAGCAGCGCCAGAATGTGTTGAACGCAGCCTGCGCAATGAAGTCATCATAGTGAACATGCGGCCCACCATATGGCCTCGCCCATTAAGTCTCTCTCTGTGTTATGACAACAAAGGCCTCCTGCTCCAAGGTCTAACCACTCTCACGTCTGCATCTCAGAATCGGATTACTAAATCATTCAACAGTCCGTTAGGCATCCCCCTTCTCCCCACACTGGGAACCAAGCACTGGGAAGTATTATGGTTTTTGGAGTTGAAATGATGGACTTTGTAAGTTGCCACTCAAGACATGCCATTCATCACCCTTATGGCAAGCCTCAAAAGCCGTGAAACACGGGCGAAGTGAAGTGGTGTTACACAACAGCTTAGGTATGTGTCAGCCGACCAGCTGGTCAGCTGTTTTTACACATCACCGCTGGGAATACAGTCATGTCATTTACATACGAGTAAACAGCCAACTCCGTGTTCGCATACATCCACATGTCTAACACCATCTTGTTGATGTCATGCCAATTTGAACGTACACGCCAAACGTTTCGTACAGTGCTTGTTTACTGTAAAGTGTCGTTTTTCTCATGGCTCCAAGCTGGCTCGTTCCTGCTGTTTGAAAACTGGCATTCCTCGGAAGATGAACTCCCAGATACTGCCTCGCATTGTTGCCATCATTACGAACCTGATCTCACCTGACAGTTCACATTGTGTGGCTCTATATGTGTGTGTGTGTCTGTGTGTGAGTGTGTCTTTCGGGGACTGCGGTAGATAAAATTCTTGTCTCGACTCAGTCAGAGCTGTTTGTGAGTGCAGCTAGAGTGCAGTTGATTGAAATATTTCTGAAAGTGGAAACCCAACTTGGCAGTTGCCTCATCCCTCCTCTTCTATACATAAGATGACATGGAATGCATCTAAAGAGAGATGAGGACCAAAACATAAAAAAGAGAGAAAAAACAAAAATGTCAGAGCACAGTCAAACAGACTCCACTACATACCAGTGGAGACGTAACACTTATTCACCGTGCATCTTTCTACTGCTTTATCCCACTAAGGCATTGGCACAAAAAGAACACGTTTACCACCCAGCTCTGACGCTATCTCTCCAAACAGGAATACGCACTTCCGTGTGCGCTCGGTCTCTATCCCACCCAATTATCCCGACGAGAGTCAGGAGCACTTTGTTCGGGCTGTGCAGATGGACGCTGGCGATAATGCAGGGCGGCCGTGGGACCACAAGGCCATAGATGCCCCCTAGATCTCAATATGATGAGGTCCCAGGAGGCCATGGGACTTCCTCACCTCCCTGGGCCATAGACGCCCTTGCGGCTGCGGATGTGGACTGGGTGGATGACATGAGGACAACACAGATGTTCTCTCCCCGGCCTCTGAAAGAGAAAGGAAAGGATGCATTTGGAGCTGGGGTGATGGGGTTGGTGGTGGTGGTGTTGGTGGGGGGTGACAACAGAGTCCGAGATATTGAGGTGACTGTCCTACATGTATATATTCAGAACTCAGAGTCATGGGAAAAGGAACCTATCAGCTTTAGAGTGAATCCTAGAGACCATGCAGAGCTGGTAAATAAGGCTCTATAGGTTCGTATAAGAGGAAATTGAATACAAACATTTGAACATCCAACAATCAAAAGCTCAAGCTTGTTGTCAGGAAAAGCAAACTAGAATTGCAAAAACAGGATGTGACCATCAAATCTCCCAGTGCTGCTTGTGTTCCTGTTTACCTGTTGTCTGCGTTCATAAGTCCAAAAAGCAAACTTTTAATCCTTCCGTCCAAAGCCTATGTTTATTATCAAGTTATTTCATTATTATTTTTGTTTTATCTCAGACAGTAGACTAAATACACTTTTAAGCACTAAGATGTTTCTGCCTGCTGATTCATGACACTTGCCCTCTATCATGTTTGCGGTCTGTCTGCACACAGTTGAGTTCGACTGCTGGTTCGGCCACCTGTGTGGGTCTCTCGTCTCTACTCTTCTCTACTCTCTACTTCTCGTCCTACTTTTCCCTCTGGAGTCGTTCGCAGGCTTTCTCAGCTAAGGGACAAACATGGAGGAGGTCTAATGCAGAGGGGAATAGCATGATAGTGAGAGAGAGAGAGAGAGAGAGAGAGAAAGAGATTATACCAGTTAAATATTGCAGCCAAGATTCTTTACAAGAGGCAAGCACCAGATTACTTTGTCTGCTGAGATCTGATGTCTTGAAGACAAAAGATGGCTTATCTGAGCACCAGTTAAAAATCCTCTCAGGCACCATCACCAGACGAAAAGACAGTGGAGATGAGGAGAGATAGAAGGAAAGGCATTTTGGAAGCATTTTGCTGTGTTTGTCTAGTAAACCCAGCTTTTAATTACACATGGTGTCGTAGATCTTCAGGTCTGATATGCCTTCAAGTAAACATGTTCTCTTAAGATGTTAGTCTGGCAAACAAACTTCATGGTTTTACATAGAGAGACCATTTAAACCCTGTCTCCAAATCTGAAGAGCTTGGCTTTGGCAATGCAAATCATTCACAAGGACAGATCACTCATCAGAATTTAGTATTCTTGTCTCCTATAGCGAATATGTGCTTTGCGATCCTGGACTTCATCTTACATGAAGATGACATATTCACAATATGGCCATGTGGTAAAACAAAGCCAGATCAGTGAGGTGTCAACATTGGGCAAGCCCTTTAGAAATGTTTCATAACTAAGGCATTCCTCAGATTTCAAGAGTTCAAAGCTTTGCGAAACTGTGAGAAACCATCCCAAATCACAGCGTATCACCACTCCTCTTAAGATAATTATGCGGTGATGCCACCGCACAGTAATTCACTGCATGTTTGAGATGTTTTTCCTTGACAAGCTATCCGATTTCCATACAGACAGAGACAGATACAAAAGTATAACGACAAAAATGCAGGGTGAAGAAAACAAATGATCTGGGTTCATGTTTCGTGTTATATGGCTTTCTCACTAACAAAAAAAAAGCCAGGGCAAATCAGCACCGACTTCAGCAAACGAAATCCATCAGATCTCCCACAGCCTGGATGCTCTGTGTTGAATTAGGCAATTAAGAATTTTAAATTATGCACATCCTTTTAAGTCAAACGGCACGACCACAGCCCTGGCTTCCAGTTTCAGACAAAGTGAAATAAAAACTACCAGGGAGGCCCAAAACCAACTTGAGGAATGTCCTCAAGATCACCAGAATGTAATACAACACACAGTCCTGCTCACACACACCATACAGTACACACACAATCACACACACTGTACAGTCACGCGCACACTCACACACACACACACAAACACCATGCAAGGGTTGTGTTTGTCTGTGACACTTTAAGCTATACCAGACATGAGACCCAGTTGCCCCTGAGTCCCCTTAAGGCAGGGGTAACGAACTGGCGGACCCCGGGCCGGATCCGGACCCATGCGCAATGGCATCCGGACCGAGAAAAATATCTATCTCTATGCTCTTTATGTTTATGGTTTATGTCCGTTTTGAGCCGTCAGAAACGGTTAATTTAATTCACAGAAAAAAATAAATCGAACGCTTTTTCGAACGACAGAGAGTTATCCCATCTTCAGAGTTGCAGATTGAATTTACGTACGCACCCATCAGTTTGTATATTATCACTATGACAACTGTAGGTTTGCGAACAGTGATTTGCGAACAGTTTCTTTAGCAAACAAAAATCATGGCGCGCTCAAAACATGGCAAAAAGCGAAAGGTGGATTATGAAAATTGTGAATTCAAGGGCAGACAGAATCCACTAAACTCCGAGTTAAGGACCGGAAAAATAAGCCAGACGCAAGCATCATACCAAGCAACACGCAGGTCAGCCACACAACATATGAGCGTGCAACTGAAACTTCAAGTGCCATGGGTTTTAGGCAAGCACAAAGAACCGTTCTCTGACACAGAAATTATGAAGAAGTGTATGAATGAAGTAGGGCTAGTAATTGCTATGTTTGAAGGAACTCAAAAAGATAGGCCTATCATTTTAAACATCCCTTGCTGATTCCATTGCTGCAAGACTAACTGAATTCCTCTAATTTATTGGACCAAATGAAATCTGCTGTTAAAAAGGCTAAATGCATTTCATTGCCTTTGGATGAATCTACAGACAACACTGAAAGCCTACTAACTTTTCACACTGACTCCTGACAATACATTGTGCATAGTTGAAATGCTCCTTTTGGGGTTAGGCCCTGCTGCATTTTTGTTGTTTGGTTCAAAACATTTAAACCATCACTGTTCCGGACCCTGGAAAGATTGGAAATTTTATGAGTGGACCTTTCGGGTTTCTAGTTGAGTACACTTGCCCTAGGGGGACCGGGCCCCAACCACCTCCTATGACCCGATACAGAGTCATAAATGGAATTGCATGCAGTAAATGTTGTTTAATCGGCAGAGTGCTTTCAAATGTTTAAAGCATTCGGGCTTGGTTGGTGGGCTATAAGAAAAGGAAAACGCATACGGTGCAAATTCGAACTTAGACACAGTCACACACACATACAACACACACACACACATTAAAAAACATTTTAGTAAGGATAAGGAGGTACTGGGAAAGATAGAGAGAGAGAGAGCAGGGTGCTCTGACATCTAGTGATGGATTAAGCAGCAGTCGATTGAATAAACGGATGTCTTTGGGCGAAAGATACGAGCCCTCGCTCCTGCCATGGAGGTATTATTAATTCTTCCTTCCTGCCTCTTCCGGCTTTCGCGCTGCATTGTGTGAAAGAGCGTCCACCCCGGCAGGGCTGGGTCTCTCCCTCCCTCTCTCACTCTCTGAGATGGGGCAAGGTGCTCCCACGCGGTGGCCAGTGCAACAGTTCAAGGACGGAGGGCCGTGCTTTGGCGGGGCCTGTGCATTCACTTAAAGTGATAGTTCGGTTTTTAACACATTGAGCCCCTTTCACAGGTTGTCTAAAATGAAATAAAGTGGTTGACACCAAAATCTTGATGATTGCT
>JAGFZM010000047.1:109788-120657 GCA_017657215.1 Limnothrissa miodon
ATTTCCCAAATAGCCGAGACAGAAGCAATCATCATAATTTCGATGTCAACCACATTATTGTATTTTACACAACCTGTGAAAGGGGCTTAATGTGTTAAAAACCGAACTATCCCTTTAAAAATAAGCCTTTGTTGTAAGGCACTTCAGCAGGAGTAATTGGGCTGTGTGAAGTAGTGAAGGCTTGTTGTTTTCATGTAAGCTGATCTAAGAACACATACTGATCTAATGAAGTTCTCCTACACACAGACACACACAAACACACCTGATTTACTATATATAGGGTTGTTTAGGGTTTCAGAATTTAATTCTATTCAATAAATATAAATTGGAATTGGAATTACAGAAGTTGAATTGAATTCATTGCAATTCAGAGAAATTAATATTCAATAAGAATTGTGATCAATGTGAAAAGTATAATAATATGAAAATGGCCTATACTTTAACTACAGAAATTCCTGTTGTAATCACAGTGTAACTCTTCAATTCCAACTCTACTTGCTGTAATTTCAATTTGTTGATTAAACTGGAATTTAGAGATCATTCTGAATATTCAAAAACATTTACTTACCGTATTTCTCAGATTACAAGGAACAGTATTATTTAAATTAATTACATTTTAAGTGCTCCTGTATTAATGTATCAGTTACATCTTCTTTATAGGCCATATCAAGGTATAGGCTATATCTCCTTGACCTGACTTTTTTGACTTGGATTTGACTACGGGTCTGAAATCTCATTACTGCAGTGAGGTCCGTAGAATGCCCCCGCAGTGAGCCAACGTTTCACTCGTTCAGCCATCAATCTGCTGCTTGTTTTCGCTCAGTGTATGTTAATCAAAGAGTGCTGTTGTTAGATGGCTTACATAAGGGTGCCCGCTGTGACCTTTGGCGGGTAAACTATTACGCCAATTACGCTCTCGTCTCAAACACTTGCTTCAGTGTCAACCGGGCGCGGCCTTGGGCCAGCCACAGCACCGCTCACAGGGGTCAATGGCGTATCGCATACATCAGCTATTTACTTTAAAATGTCTTATTAGGTGAACCTATCCAGTGCTAATGGACTGTGTGCCGTAATGTGCTGTGTTTTTATGGACTGGTACGAAAGAATGCAGTTCTTTGGGGTTTTTTTGGAGTTTTTGGTCGTGCAGAACCGTCTCTTAGGGATGAGCTCACAGTCCAGCTGTGTCTGGTGTGGAGGATGTGGGGATGGGGGGGGGGGGGGGGGGGGATGAAAAAGCTAAAAAAGGGGGATGTTTAACCAAAGTTAGCTCTCGTTCCCCATATACAGCATCAAAGCCTTAGAAAGCAGCAGGGAGGTAAGCCACAAACATGAATGCAGACTCAGCGGACACTCACACAGGATCCCATACAAATAGACTGTCACACACACACATAAACACACATACACACACACCATATAGCACACTCTCACACCCACACACAACTTGGTCTCTCTCTCTCTCTCTCTGCCCTGCTCTCTGTTAGTCTCTTTTTCTCTCTTTCTCCTTCTCTCTCTCTCTCTCTCTCTCTGTCACACACACACAAACACACAAGATAAGACAACATGCAGACCTAGACACACACACACACATACAAACATAAACAAGGCCTGGTGAATTTTATACACAGAGGGACAAGAGCTATTCTGCTGACACAGATAAAACTGCTGTTTGACGGAGGCAGAGCTGAAGGGTCTTTTAGCATGGGAAAGTACAGACGAAGCAAACAAACAGGCAGGGGGCTTCACACAACAGTTCAGTGATCATTGGAGAACTATCATAAGGGAACAGGTCAAGGTAATATGGATCAGTGGCATCGGAATGAAAGATGTGAGTTTAAAGGCAGCACATTGCTGGTTGTTGGTGGTTTGTGTTGCATAATTCAAAAACAAACAAACACAACGTACACAACATAAACACATAAACAGGATACATGCTACACAAGAGCAGAGACTTGTAAACAATAATAAATGCACAGGCATCACAGGCAATCACACACAATGTATGTGCTCACTTAATCTCTCTTTCACACACACAAACACACACACACACAGATGCAGAGCAACCGCTTATATGGGGAAAAAAAGGGAAGTCAGCCTCCCATGGTGCATCCGATCTTTCCCATCAGAGAGGGAGTTTCAGGAACGCGTCCTGTAAAATCCCGGCACAAAGAAATCAGCGCTCTCTCAGCACCTTTGTTAGTCCAAGTAGAGAGGAAAAAGGTTATTGAGAGAGAGAGAGTGTGAGTGTGTTTGTGTGAGTAGAGGGTTAAGAGAGTTACTCATTTCCGATCATGCTCTCTGATTATTTTGTCTCACTGTGTACCATTATTATTTTCCATTTCTCGGCAAAAGCAACATTGCCAAGAAACCCACTTGCAACCCCCACAGGAGATGGATTGAGTTCCCCACTGATGGAGCAGGGACATGGGGAGGGGAGGGGGGCTACTGGCCACAGCTGCGTTAGGTATCAAGCGGGCTAACTTCCAGACAGAGAGCTACTCAGAGACCTAGTCAGGCACTGATTGTCATGTGTCCCTCAACATGTGGGAAATGAAGATTAGCTGCCGGACAGATTTGAGTTTGAAGGGCTGAAACCTAAGTCGTCTCAGTATCAGTATAGTACAAGAGGAGCCCGGGCCATTACCCAGCCCATAGAGGCGTCATGGATTTTTTTTTAAGGGGGGAATAAGGAAAAGTTTTGGTTATAGTTCATGTTTAGTTCTATTCCATTTCTACTGACCGCCAGAGGCGGTCCTTTCAGCACCTGGATGTCCATCATGTACATGTGTAGGTCAAGTGTTTATATCAACAAAGTCACCTGTGATGGAAGTAAGTTTGGTCGTATCAGTCGCTTGGAAGTCTTGAAACACCTATTGGTTGGAGCTGCGATTTGCCCTCTTAAGACTGTGATTGATGCACATTTAATTAAGGTAAGTGCAGACTTACTAACGCATTTCCAAGTGGTTTCACTCTATGTTGGCGCCGATGGAATTGTTTTTGCCCTAGCTGGCCTTGGATATCGGTGGTTTCGCCAAAGTTCCTAGTGGCATTCAACCAGACTAGCCAAGGCTACCTATACTGCACTTGGCTAACGTTCTATCTCACACGGCCAAGTTAGGCCTCAAGTTAAACCATGAGATAAGCACCCTGACACCTTGTCAGCATATAGTGTTCATTGGTATCCAGTTGGATTCTCGGGACAAGGCAACCCCATCTCCGCAGTCGTCATCCTCAGTCGGGTAGAACAGTTCAGGAGAGGCTGCTGCAGTAGTCCCCATAGGCCTCCTGTCTTTGAGATCTCTAAATAATAAACAAACTGGGGTTGGATCCAAAGAGCGACAGGCACAAACAGGTAAGAGCCACTGCCAGGTTCATTCAGTACATAAGGCTGTGGAAGAGCTGGACATACTTGACTCAGGAAGTTAAGTTAAGTCTCTTTATTGTCAATTTGTCTACATATACAGGACATACAGAGGAATCGAAATTACGTTTCTAGTAATCTCACACATGAGGTCATGGTCAGGAGAACCATAGGCTGTTGCATACACACGCACCGCCTGCTATGGCATTCACCCAATGACACACACCAGTGGAGGGGGTTGCCATGCAGGAGCAATTTTGGGGTTCAAACGGTCTTGCTCAAGGAAACTTTGATGGGGTCAGATAGAGTGCTCCTCTACCACCTGCGCCACCACCAACCCTTTGGAGTCATACCCTCCCGCAGGAGGTTGTTACAACCAACACTACTCTGACAGTTAGGGGTGCTGTTTGGCAGTGCAGGGCTGTTCGTGGCTTGTGAGACCCTCAATAGCAGTGCCAACACATAAATGTTGGGTTCTCTTCTTTTCAGTGCTGTCAGGGAAACATGTGCTCATAAGAACCGTCAACACAGCCGTGGATTACCTCATAAACCATCAAGGGAGTACGAGGTCTCAGTCATCCCTGAGACTTGTTTGCCAGTTGCTGTCCTTGGCCTACCCCCGCTTGCTGAGCCTGAAGGCAATGCACATAGCGGGCATCAAGAACACGGCAGCAGACGTTTTATCCTGATAGAGTCCTCATCCTGGGGAGTGGAGGCTGCACCCAGAGCAGAGGTGGATCTGTTTGCCTCCCAAGACTCTACACACTGCCCACTATGGTTTGCTCTGGAAGAAACAACGAGCCCCTTAGGCCGGGATGCACTGGCACACGAGTGGCCCATAGACTGTATATAATAACTGGACAAAGCATCTGTGACGTCACCCATAGAATTCCTTAACAGTGAAAATGAAGCCAAAATCGGGGGTTATGGGCGCTGCCATCTTGGACGGTTAAGTCAACGTTCTAAACCCGCCTACGCCGGGTCCGTCCAATTAAGGATAAACAGGTGGAGCCGGTGCTACCCTGAGAACGCTGAGGCATCGTTTCGGAACTGGAGCTCTTTTTCCTAAGTGAAGTGAATCCATGCTGAATGAAAAAAAAACTGCTGGTGAGTGAAAATTGTTTAGTAAAATTGCTTAGCTTCTTTATACATGTTGTACGTTACTGTTCATATAAGTCCGGTATGAATCAATGATAAGTAGGCTTTAAGAACAGACTTCTTCAGGCACAGCCGTGAATTGTTTTGGTAATGCTAAACTGACGTGCGCTAGCGCAAGTTAGCTATTGACACCAACTCATCTCTCCTCCTACACCAGCCCCCCCTAATCTTTGATGTGTGAAGCTGAAATGGACGTTATCGACTGTAATGTAATCTCGTTCGGTAGGCATACATTGAGGACTAAATGAAAGTGTACGTTCTCATTTTTGGTTGGGCTATGCATGCTATCTTGTGAAGCTTAGATACCTGAAATATCACAGGTGCAAGGACGAAAATGTGACATAACACCGGTCAACATTACGAGGTGGTTGTAAAAGGCTTAACATAAGCAAAACATTTTAATTTCAGTCGAATATTATTCTTTACTGTTCTTCACGCACCTTACTTGTAACATGCTGAATGTTGTAGCTACTGAGCTTGCTAAGTGTTGTACGACAGAACACAATTAGATTATACTGTATAATATATCAAAACATTTTTTACAGTTCCCATTGGATGAAGATGGTCGCTGTTGGATGAAACGCTTGTCAATGTTCTGGGTTGGAGCAGAAAATGAAGACCAAGAGACAGCCTACTTTTCTTTCATCACAAACTTCATGTTATGGATGCAACTTTTTACACTGGTGTTTACTTTTTGTGTAGCAGCTATGCACAGTAGGCTAGACCCACTTGCCCTAGAACAAGGCACAGGAATTACTTTAATCAAACCAAAAGACTTGATGAGATAAGCACTGAGGCAATTCCATCTTAAGGTTAAGAGATCTTTGATGCATGTAACTCTGTTAAATTAAGATTTGAAACCTGAAGAGTGCACATGTAACTTTACATCTGGAACTGTCACAAGACCTTTAACAAGTTTCCTAATTAAGTAAGTTGAAACATAAGTTGGAATTGTTTACTCAACACACACCTGAAATATATGGAAATTACATTTTTATTGTGGAATTTTTTTCACAAACTTACAAACTTAATGAACCGGAAATTCCATATATTTTTAGCTTGAATTACAGAACATGCCATCCACAATTAAAAACCATATGAGTAAGACACTTTAAAGAAATATGATAAAATAAATAAGTATGAAGTCAACAAAATGTTGTGCGTTTTGTTTTTTGCTGTGTGAGAGGCCATCTTGGTGTCTCTGGGTAATGTCAGACAGGGCGTTGGGTCAACTGGTTCAATTTCATTTCAGCACTCTCTCATCTGGCCTGCGGATGCTCTGCAGTTTCCACTAGTTAGACCAGAAATATATACAGTATAAGGGGGAAAGCATGTTTTTAGAACAGGCAGTTAGATCATTAAATGGTTTCTTTGGAGGAAACAAAGATCAGTACCTTCCAAAATGCTGCCTGCGCAGCTGTAGTGTCTTGTCCATGGGGTCCAGCCTGTTTGGGTCAGGAAAAGATAAGTAATGTTTGTTTAAAATGTTGGAACAATCTGTCTAACAATACAACAAGAAATTACATGTTGGAGAAAAAAAAATGTAATTACATTAGACAACCAGCTGTTTAATATCCAAGTGTGTTTGGCCAAGCTGTCAATTACCAGGCAAATGTTTTATTGACAAGTGTGTGTGTAACACTTCGTACCCTTTCATAGAGTTACACTATTAAGTGTAATTCTGACCAATAACTACAACACCAAACAAGGGCACTTTTCCAGTTCATCTTAGCTTACAAGAAAAATAGACCAGTGTCTGATTTTCTCCACAAGTCACGTCAATTTCATTTCAGTGCACAGCTGTCCCATCAAACTAACTGCAATTCAGCAACTCAATGCTATCCCTTCACTGCAGAGATGACATTTTAATCCACGGTAATTACCTTCCAACTAATCGAAAGGTAAATAAAGCCTATGCCTTCATGATCAATGAATGTCAATGACCGACGGCTCAGCTATGGGTTTCTTATAACGTTAATTTCTGACAAATTTAGCAAGGCAGAGTTATGACCCAACTGATGGCGTGGATTTCACAACCATCAATTCCACATAACGTTAAAGATGGAACGGAATTTGGTCAATCAATTCCGTCTTATTTTAAAATAAGTGTCAGATAAATCGTAGACTGCAATCTTTGGTTTTAACGTTACATGAGAGCGTTTGTTAACGTTTTATTAACACATTACACTCTCCATTAGGAAAGTTATAGCTAACGTTAGCTTTACTGTTGTTAGTCAAAGGGATGCTACGCCTCCTATTAAAACGTCTCTGGGTATTTAAAGTCAAGCCCGCAAAGGTAATACCACCTTACTCTTCCTAAAGTTATCGAAATAAACAACTGTGAGGCAGATATCAACGTGCTGGGTTCACTTCAGGTGCTGTATGATTATAAGACCTGGGCATAGCATGCTAACTAACGTTACATGCTACATTATGCAGCGATGCTACATATTTTTTAACAGTGACAGGTAAGACTGAAATGACACTTACCGGATAAAATGTGAAGCCTTCTTGGATGGTCGGTTACCAACAGGAGATGACACGTACAAAATTAACTGAAATATTAACGTAGTGGTGATCTTGAAGTTCAGGTTTGAATAGGCGACGATGATGGCCCCGTTACCAACTTCAAACTTTAGAACCCGGCTCTGATTGGCCATTGACAGCTGTCAATCATCCCTCAATTTGCTAAAAATAAAACTAATCTGTGCACTAAGCTGATGAATTTAAAAATAATTCACCCCCCTCACAGTTGTCATGGACTCAAAAATGATCGAAATGCACTAAAACCGTTTTTTGAACCAGGCTGTAAATATGTTTATTTTCACTGTGAAAATTGACTTTTTAACATGGGGGTCTATGGGAATTGACTCCCTTTTGCAGCCAGCCCCCAGCGGATGACTGTGGTATTGCAACTTTAGAACGTTCATTTTTGGCTTCATTGTCTGACATGGAATGTTGCCGCCTGGAGTGGCCCCAGAAGCCATTGTATGCATCCTCCCCACTTCCACTAATTCCAGCCGTTCTCCACAGGGCCCCTCCATTTAGCCACATTTGATCCTCCAACTGGGGAGGATGAACAGTGTGGAAACACAGCCTTGCTGTGTCCAGTCCGTGTTCTAAGGACCTATATTCAGAGAACCACTGGATTCCGGCAGTTGGAATCACTCTTTGTCTGCCATTCTGGGCCGGGACGGGGCCAGGCATTGTTGAAACAACGACTGTCCAGGTGAGGTAATTGTTGAGGAAATTGGCAAGGCCTATGGCAGCAGGGGTCTACCAATTCCCACGGTCTGTCCGCGGTCACTCAACCCGGAGCCTGGCAACATTGTGGGCAGCACTAAGGGGAGTGCCACTGTCTCACATTTGTGCAGTGGCATAGTGGGCATCATCTTGCACATTTGCAAGATTCTACAGGGTAAACGTGGCTACTAATAACCTGTTAGTCAGCACCACTCTCTTACTCTCCATTAGGTAATCTGAAAGGTGAGTTCTCCCCCCTCGTGACCTTGTTGGCACGTGTCATCCAGGTGCTGAAAGCACCGCCTCTGGCGGTCGGTAGAAATGAAATAAAACGATGGTTATGTATGCAACCGCGGTTCTATGAATTTCGGATGACCGCCAGAGCTTGGTAGTCACTCGGAGGAAGGACGAGAAGATTGCCAAGAGGTCACTTCCGGGGTGAAAGCACCTTAAGTGTATGGCATAATGCCATACGTCACCCCGGTCACAGGTGACTTTGTTATAAACACTCAACCTACACATGTCCATGATGGACATCCAGGTGCTGGAAACATACATACGTAACCATCGTTTTCTGACATAATGAGATATGACCCTGTCATATGACCCAATATGACTTGAGTCAAATGATATGTCACTTGAGTTTTTGTAACGCTAAGTTGACACTGAGGTTTAAACATTAGAAAAACCGAAAAACACTTTTGACAGTCATAAACATTTTCAAGTGCCATTAAATTTATGACAGGTTCAGGTAACCTATATGTTGATTACCTCCAATGGAGTGTTACCAAATATTTCATGAAATTCTCAGCTTGATTTACAACATTTTGCATACATTTTACACTATCACTCTCTCAAAGTGTGTGCCCAAAAATCTTGTCATGATACTCTGGGGCTCTAGTTGTACCATATGAAGCTCTAGGTGTGAAACAGCCATATACATTATGTGTGTGTGTGTTACTGGTGATCATGATAAGTGAGAGGTGTTTGTGTAGCCCAGAGGAAGAAGAGGGTGGTGTTCCATAAACAGCTGAGGATGTATGGAGGATGTACATAAAAGTGTACATTTGAGAGGGGATTGGATGTAAACATTTATTTAGGAGGTTTATCTAACAGATTCTGGTACAGTATATATGTTTTGTCTTTCTTTTTTGTGTGTGTTTTAATAGGCCTACGTAGGCTATACTCTGCTATGTTGAGGACCTGCATTGGTGTGGGGGAGGACTGGCACTTGAACAAAAGGCGTGGGGAGCACAGATTTAGTTTGCATTTCATTGTCAGTTAGATGAATATTAAAGGGGACATATTATACTTTTTAAAGTTATTAACAAAAGTCTTTGATCTCACTCGGGTAGAATGGCCTGTTTCCAGGGATAGGCCACTTGCAGTGTACAGAGACATATTTAAAGATATGCTCCAGATACATCAGGGCTTATTGTCATATAGAGAGCATATCCACATTCTGGAACAGGAGTTAGATAGCCTGTACTTACCGGATATAATCTATAGTAGCTCCAGATACATCTTGAATCCTGTCTTCCTGTTCTGTCTAGCCCCATGTGATGTTTGTATATGTTCAGCTGGAGGATGGCCAGCTATTTCGCTTGCTCTGGTAGTTGTACTGGTGTTGAGCGACAATGGATTATTGTCTAACAGCAATAAAACTTGAAATCAGAATCTTCTTTTCCTGTTAGCAAAACACATGTACATTACTGTACATTAGTAGGCAATAGCTTTTTTTAGGTGTTACATTGCCACATTTGTGTCTTAAATTTGTTTTTTAAAACGCCCATCACAACACAAGTTTTGCCAACTAACATTCAACATGACAGTGTCGTAAACTTAACTGCCATGCTTTAAAACAGTTGCAACTGATTGTAGCATACTACCTGCTAGTTTGGTTTATGGAAAAATACATCTTACATGATGTGTTTTTTCCTTGTGACTGCCTTTTCCTTGCAAAGAAAATTCCAAAGTTGCTGCAACCCCTGCTATACTTGTGAATCTATCTTGCTAAGGCCAGCATTATCTTTAGTCCTGACAGGGTGTACTGGCCTACTTGGGGTACCAAACATGCTGTGAACAGTAATTAGACAAACTGCAACTTTCTTCACATGAAAAAAAAATCTTGTTCAACATTAACAAACATGTGTAGTTCTGATCTATTCCATCTGCCAACAATTTGGCTATCTTTGCTAGCTCAATTAAACAGTGATAGGGGCTGATATTGTTCATGGCAGTGTATTTTAGGGCTGATGGACGGATGTACACATGGACTTCAATTTAACTTACCAAATTCATTGCCATTCAGAATGTCAGGAATGTGGTGCTATTAGTGGGTGAAAAGTGTTGGTCCAGCCAATTAAAGGCCAGATGTGGTTTGCTAATTATTCAACATTAACAGAACTAATGGCTAAGATTTAAGAGTAATACAAGATCGTATGTACTTGACCATTCTGACAAAAAATGATTATGGTCACTCAATATTTCATAACCTGCAGTTTGCTATGCAGACACACATACATTTAACTATAAATGCATGTCCAGTGCCCAACCCACTACGTCATTCCTTGCTTGCTTCACCTTTTCTTTCTTGTGCTATATTCTGGAACCCTTTGGAAATGAAATGCGTCTGTGCGTGTGCTAATAGTTTAAAACAACAGTAGGGAGGCCATCACCCCTGAGCACTGTTGAGGAATTGCCTACCCCTACCTCCTCTAGGTGATTAGGAGTGTCGGGCCTGTATTAGGAGACACCAGATGCCTCCCTGAAAGGTCACATCTGCTCTGTAAGTGTGCAGTCATCAAAAGCCAAGGCTGTGTGTTTTCCCCCTAACTATCACCCCATCATAAATCCAGCATGTTTCATGTGTTGCGTCACTGAATGCAAAGCATTGAGGTGAATGCTGTAAGGTAAATAAGTACAGAGCGAATGTGTCTGGCGACAGACATACTGTATTCAGTCTGTTTCTTTGCTCTTTGACCAGATGCTGCCCTGTGGCTCATGGTCTCCATCTGGGGCTTGTCACCTCCATGGTGCTGCGCTCTTGATGGAGACTGCTCGGGTGTTGAGGACCAGATTGCCCAGGGTCCCTCCAGCTCTGGCTC
>JAGFZM010000047.1:121625-141622 GCA_017657215.1 Limnothrissa miodon
CGTCTTCTCGCGGCGTCTGTCTTCACTCAGGCAGCCCCCGACTCACTCCCCTCTGGCAGGCCGGGCTGGGCCAGAGCGCCTGGCTCCATTGTGTACAGGGCTGATAGCGCCAGCATGCCCAACATCGCTTTCATGGAAACACTCAGGCGCTTCGTTATTAGCATGACAGCCAGATGAAAGACAGGAGGTGCCGGGGAGAGGAGAAGCATTAAGCCTTTTCTCTTCTCTTTTCATTGCACACCTACTCTCTCATCTCATCCTTCTATCTCTCTCTCTCTACTTTCTCGCTCTCTCTTTCTGTCTGCTGTCCTCCCTGTTCTAGTGGGAGTGACAACAGGCGCAGCATTGGAGGGAAAATTTTGCGGCAGCCTTTTTTTGTTGAGGCAGCACACAGTGTGTCCATGGGGATGGATGAAGCAGTCTGTCCTTCTGTCTTTTAACCACCCCCTCACTCCTCTCCACACACACACACACACACACACACACAGCAGGCATACCTCCTCTGTCCATTCCTGAGGTCTCTGGTCTATGTATTCTCTCGACTCAGATCCATACGCATGGCCACCAGACGAGCAGCAGCAGCAGCTTTGCTGATGAGGACTTAAAGGCATTACACTGCCTGCCTCGGACTGTGACGGACAGCGTGGCGCATGGCTGCAAAGCACAGGGGCTTCCTTAGCGCAGGGATGTGTGTGTGTGTGTGAGTGTGTGTTAGGGTGAAATGATGGAGATTGAGGTGCAGGTTTCTGGAGAGAGATGCCCCCCCTCCCGACGCGCTTCGTAAATCTCTCGTTCATCTGGCGTCGGCAGACCCTTGGATGAGCTCATCTAGGTCGGCCGTGATGGCTGTCATACTTCAAAGCTCGTCTCAGAAAAGCCTACCTTTTGCGCATGTGTGTGTCTGTGTGTCTGTGTAACAGTGGTTTGTGTCTGTGTGTGTGTTTTTGTGTGTGTATTGGAGGAGGCTCCACCCACCTGCACCCCTTCTTGCCTTGCACACTCCCATCCTCTGAAGTTCCTTTATGGCCTGCCATGTCAGACTGACAGATCACCTCCGTCTGGCTGAAACAAGTCACATACACACAAACACATATCTTGACATCTTCCCCAAGCCCTCATCATGGTTGAGAGGTCACATAACAGGAGATTACAGGTCATGGCACAAGGGGTTTTAGTGTGTCCCTCTGACATCATCTTCTCACTTTAAGACTGTGCTCAGTTGCTCTGCCTGCACACAAAAGCTTCATAAAAGGCTTCAGGTGAGCCTTGGTTTACAGCTCTGAGGCTAAAGAGGTCCCTTGGGGTCACCGGATAAAAGTTATACAGCAATTCCAGAGTTACAGTGACTTCAGGGGAAAATGTACTATGAGAAAAACAAACATAATTGAAACTACAACCAATCTGTATGTTCTTAGTGTACATGATGGTGGCACTATTGTCTTAATCCTGCCCACTGCCACACATCATTATATTGGCTCTTTGCACCACTAAGCAACATAAAAACCAGCAGGACCCACTTTAGACACACATTCTAGAAGTTTCTCCATGTGGATGAGAACTGGAGTTTAAATAAACAGTTGAGCTGCATTTTTCCCCGTTCTTTCAACATTTTGTCTTTCCAGTAAAGTTGGCGTGTGTGCAAACTAAACAATAATATTAGTAATACTGACGATCGCCAATGGAAGGGCTTTGGCCATGACGCTGACTGCGCTACTGTGACATGTTTTACTCAAGAATCGCAGTGTGACTGGAGCATTGCCCGCAGTGGAGCTCAGGAGAGCCAGAGCGCTGTGCTGCGCAACAAAAACAATAACAAGAGGGGTGACCGTGTGATGGTGCTGGGCCTGCTTGCATGGCTTAGAGTAATGGCTCTTGGTTGCGCAACTCCCAAGAGGCCCTCTGGCATGGCCTCAGACGCTCTGGAAAAAAATAAAACGATGGACTGGTGGACGTCATCATTCTTGTCTAGTGCGAGAAAGTGTGCCGTACAGCTACGTCACCCGGATCTCCCAATGCCGGGAAAAACAGTCAAATCCAGGCACATACGCACTGTTGTGTGTGTGTGTGTGCGTGTGTTTCTGAGAGTAGAAGAGGTGGGAACTGTTCAAGAAATTCCCAGGCCCTGTGCAATGTCAAGACATAGCCATGTCTGTGTGAAGCTATGCAACCTGTATAGATACTAACGCATGCTTTTATGGGTGTAATACTCTCACACTAAACTGACTGATCAGCTGTATAAATCTCCCAGTAGCTACCAGGGAGAGGCTAGCCAAGTTGCATGGGTGAATTGTTTTACACCGATTCACCCCCACACAGAAACAGACTCGCTAGCAGAATATACACACTCAGACAGGCCGATTCTGACAGGTCTGACATCCCTCAGACCGAAAAAAAAGAGTTATTGTCTTCTCGACTTTGTTCACATGGAGGAGAAAATAGATTTAACCTACTTGAGCATAATCAGTCAAGCATAGGCACAGACGTACATAAAGTTGATATAGTGCTTGAAATCTGATGTGATGTGTGCTTGTGTGCTTCCACCAACCCTCGGCAGGAACTCTGACCGGTATCTGGGTTTTCTCCCCTGAGGTGTGGGTCTGGCCTGATGGAACGCGCTGTTGGCTAGGCCCACTGGGTCTACTCACTGGCCTTTTCCCACAGCCCCAGACCGGCAGTCTGGACCAAAACGAGTGTAAGGACGAGTGTGACCTCACTACGGCTGGGCCATGCTCAGATCACGTCACCTCATCCGCAAGACTGTTCTTCCTGTTTCCACTATTGGGCAGCCTGCCCACACACACAAACATACACACACACATACACACAGACTTGCCAAATGTGCACAATTCCTAGTTGTGAGACGACGTAGCACATGCCTGTCCGAGGCGGGGTTGGTTGCTCAGCCAAACCTGGATGTCCACTCAACGCCCCCGGCCGCCATTGTTGTCCCCGCCTCTACGTGCACTTCCACCCCCCGAGGCGTTCCTGCATTGTCACGCCAGGGGTGTTGTCTTCCGCGGGATGTGACTCCGCTTCTCTCCACACCTCTGATGCGGCTATCACTCACCCTGGTTTACCGTCTGACCCGAATCTGAAGACGCACTCGCGCTTTACCGAAAAAACACAAGATGAAACACGATGAATTCTAGGAAGGAAGCCCCACTTACCTCAATGGATGACTGGACCTGCCATGAGTCTGAATGCCTGAGTCCAGGCCAAACACGAAGACAGACAGACAATAGGAGTAGAGTTGTGTCAGATTTTTTAGTTTCTGTGTGTGTGTGTGTGTGTGTGTGTGAGAGAGTGTGTGTGAGTGACTGTATGCATTACACAGTTCAAAAAATGGCACAGCTAGCTTTCTGTGGTTGACTTATTGTAGAGCGCTGCAGGGTATGTGGGATGCATTAAGCTGGCTATGAATTTTCAGCATGTTTTTCTTACTTCATGATATTGTGGAATGTACACTGTCAGGAGTGGCCTCCCACAGTCCTGTTTACACGACCCCTCTCTACATGAACTGCACTTCATCAAAGGACCTGTAGTTACTATGTTGTTTCCTGGGAAAAGATATCAATATAATTAAATACTTATTAGTAAAGACATCATGACATTGACTCTTAACTAATAGTAGATAACATCCCTTTTTATTTTGGCATTACCTGCATCAGATATGACATTTGTCTTTGAGCAGAACGTTGCTTTGAAATGAGCTATTGGGTGCTGACAGGTTTCTTATGGGAGCTTTCAAGAACTGTCACAGAACGGGAAACTGACAAGACTGTCGCTGTGACGAGACTGGCAACCAGCTATTGCCTCACTCATCCAGACGTCTCCTCCAAGTATCCTAGAAAGACAACAACTGCACCACACACTACAGTGTGTGTGTGTGTGTGTTAAGGGGATTAGTTACCCAGCTGGCACTCTGAGCTGGTAAACAGACCCCCATAACAACAGACACTTCATAAGATCTCCCCATCAATCACTGTGGGGCCCGAGTGGTGGTCTGGTCTGGATGGAGTATGGCTATTAGTCAAACCTCAATCCAGCAAGTCTGGCAGAAACACACACACACACACACACACACACACACACACACACACACACACTATTCGTTCCTCAGTCAACAAAGACCAAGAGTGAGGAGGAAGTGTACGATCGGATCGGCGTTGGTCAGAGCAAAGTGTGTTTTCATTGTTGGAGAGGGCAAAAGGTTTTTGTTCTGGAAAAACAAAAAGAAATCTTTTAAAAGAAAAGCTGTAGCGACTCTCAGGATTGTTTGGTGAGACCGAATGTTCACATCACCCTCGGGGAAAATAAATGGACTTCATTACTCCCAAGACTGGAGTATGCTAACAATGCCTGACTGCACAAAACACCATTGTCCACCATGTTTATTACACACGACTTTCTGTATTATCTTTATAGCAGTGGCCCGAACAGCAGATGTATATCTTGTCTGAGTGTTTGTCTTGGCATTAACCTTAACTATTAGCATGTCTAAATGAGCAGCATCCCTATCCCCCCAATACCCCCTCCCCCCCCTTACTCTTTTTCAACAGTGGGGGAATCTGGGTGTTTTTAATTACCACTACATATCCCCACCAAGTGTGTGAAACATCTGGAACATCTTTCTGAAGTATGGAGCTACGTCCGGATTCTCCCCCCTCAGCGCTGAATTAAGTGGTCATGGCAAGGTGTGTTAAGTGACCACAAGATTGCTGACTTCGGCACTGTTTGGAGTTACGTCAAGCCGGATCTCCGAACTGTCCTTTTGCTCTAACACCCAATAAAATGACTAAAATGTTTCCTGACTGAATTCATTGTAGCCTTCCATGACGGGCTTGTGCTTTTTGCAATGGTAAGTTTGTTTCATAAACAAAGTCAATGCCATTGCGTTTTGCTTGTACAAAATGATATATTGGACATCAGGGGAAAAACATCTATCTGCAACTGATAACTGTAAACCCAGTAAGCCTGTAATTGTAAGAAACTGTATGGTGGATGTGTCCATTTATGGGTTTTCTCCTACTCCTTTGGTGAGTATTAGCAGGAGTAAGGATTCATCCAAACATCACTTTTTCAGTATTTTTGTCACAACAAAACTCTCATGCTAAAACTAACTGCTTGTTTTAGAACCAATGTAGACATTCCTGATTAATTATCAAAACTTCAAGAGGGACCAAAAGAGAATCCCAGTGGATAATTTTACATTTGAAAGGATATGGTATGCAATGTTAGTTTAAGCAATTACATACAATATTACTACTCTTACATGAACATAGCATCAGCTTGGCTATAATTTCCTTTATAGTGCAGTTGAAGGTTACTGACTCTTAGCATTCACTGCAATTACATTCATAACTGTTCTGCAAATGCTACGCAATATTATTCTTAGTTTCAAATACTCACTACTGTGGCCTTGTGCCTGTTGGAAAGGTGCATACTGTGTGTGTGTGTGTGTGTGTGTGTGTGGACAGCTTTGCACATGCTAGGCCTTAGGGAGTTAATGGTAGTGAAATGATGACTCAGAGTTGTTTTTATTATTCATATGCCTCTCATCCTCAGACATGCTCCTCTGTCATATGGACACAATACAAAGCCCTTTTCTTTTATTCACAGGAAATAAAAAAGACGAAAGAGGTCTGTGCGGAGAGATGACTTTACGACACATCTGACAGTGTCTTGGTCTTCAAAAAGGTTTTTTTTTTTTTTTTTTTTTTAAGTTTTCCTCTAAAGGGTGGATGGCCATAAAATCTCAAGTTACTTGTATTATCATGTACAGAGTGTCTGTCAAAGGCAATCCAGTAATTGTGGGCAGGTGTCCAGAATGCTGATTCAGCTACAGTACACTCAAGACCCATATGGATGTTGTTTATAGTACTCTGGACTGGGCTACCATCATGTTTATTGGGGGAGATTAGCTTTTCTATTTAATTTTTATCAAATTGAGTGACTTCCACAGTTCTCACTTAGTGCAGGTATTGCTGTCTTACCTGTACCAAACAGTAGATGGCGCCTTGCAACAGCTCTACAGGAAATCGAGTGACATCATCGGTCGCCTACTGGAGGAGCAGAATAAATGAACCCAGAAGCCTTCACAGGAAACTGCCCTCGGCATGCTGGTTAACAGTGATGGGCTGCTGCTGATATATTGATCCAGGCCCCTCTGTTAGGAGCAAATACTGACAGATGCCAACCTGCTCCCCAGTCTCGAATTAAATGACACAAAAGCCCAAGAGCTAGGCACAAATGATGGTGAGTGAGCACTCTGTAGGCATCTAGTGGCAATTCGAAAACTCACCACTAGATCCCACTTCAAGTTGAAATTATTAGGAGAGAAAGTTCAGTGAACTTTATGTGTCCTGTTCATCTTATACTTATAGTATTGCTCTGTTTAATAATGTACTGAACAGTACCTTGTGGCTTGGTGCAATTACTAGAGGTGCCCATAAGATGGCAACAATGAGACAATACAATACTATTGTTTTGGGAAGAATTTTCACAAGTTGTGTAGACAAACACAAAGAATGCAAAGAACAGCCACATTTATTTGTATGTGGAGGGGTCACATACCTACTTTCTCTTTTAACCAAAGGGAGAATAGATCTTCACCCATGGGAGATAATGTTCCATAATCTTGCAACAGATTAAATATGATCATCTCAAGATAATTGATACTGACAGGTGTAACCCAGATGATGCCTCCTGATGCATTCCCAGCATTGGCTGTGATGGCTGGATTACGGCTCACATGGCCTAAATCTCCAGATGCTGACCAACCAGCTATGTTTGGCACCCTCATCTCCTCTAAGACCCTTGGGAGAGAGAACACAGCCCTTTCCAATAGGACCTGTGCCAGTGGAAACCAACTGGGTGCCCGAGGGTCGAGGGCCTTTGGCAGTCATGAATGGCACCGAGGGACCGGATTTCTACGTGCCCATGTCCAACCTCACGGGCCTGGTGCGCAGCCCCTACGAGCACCCGCAGTTCTACCTGGCCAAGCCCTGGGCCTTCGCCTGCCTGGCTGCGTACATGTTCTTCCTAATCATCACGGGCCTCCCCATCAACTGCCTGACGCTCTACGTGACTGTCCAGCACAAGAAGCTGCGGACGCCGCTCAACTACATCCTCCTCAACCTGGCCGTGGCTGACCTCTTGATGGTAGTGGGCGGCTTCACCACCACAATGTACACCGCCCTGCACGGCTACTTCGTCTTCGGCCGCCTGGGGTGCAACCTGGAGGGCTTCTTCGCCACGCAGGGCGGGGAGATAGGCCTCTGGTCGCTGGTGGTGCTCGCTGTCGAGCGCTGGGTGGTAGTCTGCAAGCCGGTGAGCGGTTTCCGTTTCAGTGAGAACCACGCCGTGGCCGGGGTGGCCTTCACATGGTTCATGGCGAGCACCTGCTCTGTGCCGCCGCTGGTGGGATGGTCGCGCTACATCCCCGAGGGCCTGCAGTGCTCGTGCGGGATCGACTACTACACCCTCAAGCCTCAGATCAACAACGAGTCCTTTGTGCTTTACATGTTTGTGGTGCACTTCAGTATCCCGCTCCTGGTCATCAGCTTCTGTTACGGGCGGCTTGTGTGCGCCGTCAAGGCGGCCGCAGCCCTGCAGCAGGAGTCCGAGACCACGCAGCGGGCCGAGCGCGAGGTCACGCGCATGGTGGTCGTCATGGTGTTCTCCTTCCTGGTGTGCTGGCTGCCCTACGCCGGCACGGCCTGGTACATCTTCACGCACCAGGGCACCTACTTTGGGCCCATAATGATGACCGTCCCAGCCTTCTTCGCCAAGAGCTCGGCCCTCTACAACCCGCTCATCTACGTGTGCATGAACAAGCAGTTCCGCCACTGCATGGTCACCACCCTGCTTTGCGGCAGGAACCCCTTTGAGGAGGATGAGGGCGCATCTAGCACGGCCGCATCCAAGACGGAAGCATCGTCCGTATCGTCCACCTCTGTGTCCCCGTCGTGAAGCAAATACGTTCAGGGACACTCCAACACTTTCATGAAGGACACAAATGGCAGGCATCACTTACACTTACAGCTGTGAGATGATCTCACTGATGGATCGAAGGACTTCTCCGAAAGCTTTCCATCCATTTAGTCATGTTCCAGATTGTTCCGTAAATGAAATGCACTTTGTGTGAATGGAGTTCATGCATCAGCTTGAGCCCAGTCCAAAGCCAACAAACTATATAAGGAATGGATATTGTTTACATGCTCCGCTGTTCTACAGGTCATCTCATTAAATCTATTTTCTTAATAAATCAGTGTCCTGAAAAAGCCTTTTTGTCTAGTGACAGGAAGTAAGACATGTGGCTCCAGAGGAACACTGTGTGTTTTAGACTGAGGTTTTTAAATGGAGTTTGAAAGGCTTTTAGAGCACCTAATTTGTCATGTGAAATCTGTCTGTGAAGGTCAGTGAGCAAAAAACAAAAATGTAATTAATTGTCAATGAATGAAGGTTATTTGGAAAAAAAATGAATTACCTAAGGACTAATCCTAATTAGCAAATGAAGGTTTAAACAGACATATTTTATTTACCCTAACACATTGCCTTTAGGAACACCAGAAGTTTTTTTTCTGTATTCTGAAGATTGCTATGTTTTATATACCCAAAATAATGAAATGTTGGTAATGAAATGCTACAACCTTAACATTTACATCTAGGGTTTAAATGTGTGGGTGTAAAGTGAGAAATGCACTAGTGAAAGATAACAACCTGTAGGCTACACTAGGACTACAGTAATGTATTTCCACATTGAGAGAGCTTTATTGTTGGTGTATGGGAAGAAGAAAACAAACATCTTCTGAAGTCTGTGATAATGACTTCCAGGTAGCTATAGCAACCCTGAATTCCCCATCTCCTACAGAATACAAATTCTCAGTCACTACCACACTCACTTGGTTCTGATAAAAGGGGAATAAATATCCACAAGATAAATGTCCACAACTCGCCAATTTATCGAGAGTTGGGAGGGGATTTGGTTCACCTGCTTCGCTGAAGACCTTCATTACTCTTCAATGCTCTGAAACTCAGGAATTCTGAATAGAAATGAGTATCATGCATATGCAAAATATATGAATGCTAAATGAATTCAATGCCTACCAATTTATAGGCCTTCCACTCTAGAATGCATTTTGATTCATAGTGAAGAAGGGGAAAAACCTTGAAAGAGTAATGGTGAGATGCATGGGTGGACAGCACAAATGGCGTGGCTGTGTCTTCCCTCAATGCTCTACTTAGTCCATTTTTTGGTGTGCTAGTATCAGGTTTAAGATCTAAGAGTCTGAGGCAGTTTGCATATGTTTCATGCTTCCCACTCATTAGTGAGAGGCATTTTTGACTAATCATGAGCGATTCCTCCAGTTGCTGGTGCATGGTACTCTACCCAGAAGAAAATGCATGTCATATCCACTTTCATCAGGTTTCACTGAACAGGACAGGAACCCTTTCATGCGTTTCCATGACAACAAGGGAATGCACATCAAGGTCAGCAAGCCCCGCTCAGTGCTGCCTCCTCCCTGCAACCTCTGCCGCTGTTGATGATGTCGTTAGCACAAATTTGATTACCCTTCAGCCTGTGAGATGAATTGTCTGCAGTCACGTCTGGATGTCATCATCTCGCTCTTGTGCAATGTAACATGATTAGGTTTTTTTTTTCCTCCAATAATGGGGCTGAAATTCACCAGAGAAATTTGGTGGCAGTGGCTAGTAATGCATTATTCAGTTCCGTGTTCTCATGCACTGTGTGAATCACACAGACCGGAGTTGCCCTGCTAAGATATTTGCACAAGATTAATCTCCAAAGTGCTAATTTGTCTTCCTCATGTGCTAATGAATAGGGAGTCATCCAACCAAGTTCTTATGTGAATTAATGTAAGAGAGATCTGTGACTAACAAAGTAGGTCTAAGCTACACTATAAACTTTAGATAAGATAATACATACTGTATGTGGGTGATAATACACTAGAGACTGGTATACCTCCCATAGCATGGTTTGTTAGGCAGGCAGGGCTGTTTTGAAAATTTCTATCATGCTTAGTTATATTTCACCTTTGCAAAGATGATCTAAAATAGATAAACTATTCAATTTTCACAGAGCCAAATGCCATAATTCCATCCCTTTCTAGTTTTTTCTTTTTTTTTTGGAATTTAATTTTTACTGACAGACTGATAGCTCAGTGGGATGTTTACATGATGGGTTACCTAGCGACCACAGGTGTCTCTAGGTACCTCTGTGAGCTGTGGAGGAGCTCTTTTGATTAAATCATTGATTCCTCAACTGCAACTAATTTGCATCAAACCCGAATTGCCGGATCAGCTCTTATCCTTGGCTCTACATTCATGAACTCTGCCACACAAAAGAAATAGACCAGGAGAGACCTTAATGCCAGCAAAAAACACCTGCAAAGGAAACATCAAATGCAAACTGTGCTTTTCAAATGTAAAAAAAAAAACGACACAGACTCGTGCTAATACCTTGTCAACGGCTACTAAAACATAGTGAGCCGGCAGTTGGTGACATAGGGTAAAAGGGTTCTACTTTATGGTCATTTTGCTGTTACCTGTAATAGCTTTCCAGCTTAAAGCCGACAAGCCAGACGAGAACATGGCAAGTAAACGCACCTAATGTATATAGTCTGGTCATGGTAGGGCATGACATGGTAACTGTCTCTGAAAGCTGATTGGCTGATTATTGTAAGTGTACATCTAGGTGACTCTCTACAGTGTTAAAAGAATGATGTGATTGGTCAGCCCTAAGTTGGGAAAAGAGCTACTGAGGCTCTGTGGCTTGTATATAGATATACTGGCTGAGCAAAACTATATTCATAGAATCTCTGGCTATCCCAACTCAGTATTGGATTTATATTAATAATTGTCTTTCCTAAATTATGTACCTTAGAAGATCTAAAAAAAAAAAAGCTCCGTGCTGAGAAAATCCAGAACTTTTACTTCAAAGTACGTCGCCCTTTCCCCCATCCTTCTCTGCTCACGTTTCTTTCTTGTCTGTGGGCTCAGAAAAGGATATGGCCTCAGCGGGTTCACATCTCATGGCGGGGACAGAAGTTCTCCTCTCGTCACAGAGGATCCCCAGCCAGAGGAGCTGGCAGGGTTTTTAATGAGATGTGAGGTGGAGCGTGCTGCAGCAAGGCTCCTCTCCTTTGAACCAGGAGGAGATAAAGACCTCTTTGTTCTTGGCCACTATTCGCAGGAAAGAAGAAATCATAGCACAGGAACACGGAATAGGATAAAGTTTCTTAATAACTTCCTTTAAAATGGTGGAATGTGTTCATCAGAAACTGACACAAGATGTGAAACACAATCACACCACCACCACCAAAAAAACCTTTTTTTAATATATTATTTTTTTTTATTTTTAACGTTATCATAATTTTATTTTCCCTTCGTTCATTTTAAAATGATCACTTCTGAATGTACACATACTGCAAACTGTCAAAAATATACAAACAAATGCAGGCTTGTGCTATACTCTGGTCCAATGTTTAAAAAAACCAAACAAACAGTGGCACTGGGAAGAGGAGATAAAACAAAGACACCGAAACCGTAAAGACATGCACAGCATTATGTCTGAGCACCACTGGCAGAGCTGGTTGGTGCATGAACAGGTCCTTTGGAGAGAGAAGGGGGGGGGGCGGGGGGACACGAAAACATTAGTCAGACAGCAGTTAAAAAGCCTGTCTCTCATCCGACGAAAAAAAGGTCAATAATGGTTCTGTTAGGCACATAACTGTAGTTTTGTACATATCTGTTAACTTCATGGATCACCTTTAGCCGAGAAGAAAAAAAAAGAAAGATCACCACCTAAACCTGGAAAATCAAACTGAAAAAAGACCCTACTTTCATTCTTGAAGTGTTTTCCATAGTTCTGAATCTCTGTTAATGAGCTTGAGGGTTATGGATGTCCGACAGGTGAGTAGGTTGCTCCTGGGTCCTTGTGCCCTGCTGCTGCTGAGGGAGGGAGGGGGAGGGCACTCCGAGTGTTAGTGTGAGTGGAAAGGAGCCCTGGAGGTTGGATTAGATGCTGAGGTCTTTGGGGTTGTCTTTGTAGTGCCTAGACCTGGGCTCTGGTAGAGTATTGGACACACGGCCGTAGGCGGGCCTGGGCACCCGGTAGTAGTCAGGCTGATCGTACACTTCGTCCTCCTCTTCCTCCTCGTACGCGTAGCTCCTCTCTGGAGACAGGTCCCTCCCCAGGCTGCGGGTCCGGTAGCGGCCGCTCTGGTCGTCCCTCTCCAGGGAGCGGCCACGCAGTAGTGAGCTGTAGCGGTTATAGGCAGAGGAGCTGCTGGGGGTTTGCACCCGGGGTAGGGTCTGGGTATCGCGCTCCACGGCCTCTCGGTAGGCCCTCTCAATGGCGTCCCGCATGCCTGGGTCCTTCAGGAGCCTTCCATCTCCGTGGTAACCGCTGCCGCGGTCGGCGGATGGCAAGGGGCCCTGGAGGAGGCTGGAGGCGGCGCGGTGCAGGGTGTCCCCGCGGTTCAGACGCTCCATGGCGGCCGCCTCCGTCAGGATGCTCTCCGAGCGGGATGGAGGCATGGGTGGAGGGGGCTCCTTCAGGGCCACCTCCTCCTCCTTTTCCGGCTTGATGTTGGCCACCCGATCAACGTAGGGGTCCACGGAGAGAGAGCGGTACCGGTTGGGGGACTGGTAGCGAGAGCGGTGGGGCGATCTGTGACGGTGAGGGGAGCTGCGTCGGTAGGGAGAGCGGTACGGGGAGCGGCCCCGGTTCGGAGACCTGTGGCGGTGAGGCGAGGAGTGGTGGTGGCGGCGGCGGTGGTGTGTGTGGTGTCTGGCAGGCGAGCGGCCGCGGCCCCCGCCGTGTCGGCTGTCCAGGGTGTTCTCCGAGCTGCGGGCGCGCCGGTGCTTGTCCGGAGAGCGGTGCCTCGTGTGGTGGCCGCTGCTGTGGTGAGCGCTCCTGTGGTGGTGGCTGTGGCCCCGGCTGTGGCTGTGCCCGTGGCTGTGGGAGTTCCCGCCGCTGGACTTCTTCTTGTCTTTGCTCCTCTGGCCTGACTTGCCCTTGCTCTTGCTCCTCTTGTCCGGCGAGCGGTGTTGCCGATGTTTAGATTGGTGTTGGTTGGAGGCGCTCTGGCTCCACTCTTTCTTCTCGCCGGCGCCCCGTCCCCCTCGCCCGGTCTCGTTATGGGATGGTTCGTGAAAGTCTTGTGGGTAGCTGGACTCCGATGGCGGGTGGATCTGACTGGTGGTCGGCGCGCCGTTCACTTCCGGAAGGTTTTGGGCGCTGGCGCTGGGGCCGTTGGCGCTGTTGCTGGGGTCTGGAACAGTACACACACACACACAACAGTTACGCAGGAGAGGAAGGCAAAACAACGTTAGTGACGACTGAGGACTGGATGCATTGTTGCTAGGCGGTGAAAGAGCTGGAGTGCTGGAGCGGACAAAACAGGTGAAGCTCAGCTAATCTTAGAAGGTTGCAGGTTTTTTTTTTTATCATGTTTTTTATGGAGTGCCAGTCGGAAAGTGTTAGTATCGCTGCGCAAACAAGCAATGGATGACACATGAAGAAGCCCAAACCTAAACCCAAGCCCAAACCAGATGAGTGAAGGAAAAAAAAAAAAAGATTAAATTATGGATTTCTAAGATGTGTTCAGGTTTTAAAAAACCAAAGCCAATTAAGGAGAAATGATAACGGCACTTTATCAAGCACACAGAGGCCATGTTTTATATTTAGCACTAGTATCACAATTAATTCATGCGTTTGCAAGCCTGCGCAATGCTTTTCATCTCATATAAATATTTCATTCAAAGGACACAACCAGAATGGTACGGACTTGTGAGGTGCATAATGTATGAGCAGAGTTTGATGCAGTTTTGGAACGGTGGGGCTTAAAAATTCATTTGGAATTTCTTAAGCAAAAACCTGAGCTTCTGAAACAACTGCAATAAAAAAAAACATCCACTGTCTCTGAAACAAGGGAACAAGTAGGACCTAATCAGCTAATGAAACACTATTGAATGAGCTAATGAAACACTATTACACTATGAAGAGACACAATAGACCAAGAGAAAGTTTTGGTAATTTGGTTTAAAAAAAATTAATAAACAACATACACTTACTGATATCTTTTGGAACTTTTGGCTTAAGATTCCTGAAGACGTTGATCTGATATCTTCATGTTTTCAAAAGGCAACTACAATGCATCTAAAATATTAGTTTCTCTCTCCAATTAAATATGACTGCCTTATGAAGCCCCTCCCCCAAATAAATCTACTGCTTAGAAAAAAGTCAAACCTCTGCTGGGAGGTGGTTAACATAAATGTCCAGATACTGGAGATAATATTCTTCCTTCAAGGAAAGGTTTTTAGAATGATGATGACAACCTACTGTAGCCTCATTGCTGAGGATGCAGAAGCACATTTGCTGAACAAATGTGGTGTCATCATGTAGTATCAGGGTCACATTTTATCACTGAGCCATACAGCACAACGTGATGCACAAGTTTGCATCCCCGAAGGTTTCAAAGATGATTGGGGTGATGGGTGAATGGAAAAGCATTTTTTTTTCTCCACCGTGCTGCATTGCATTCTGGGTGAATGGTTTTGTCGGCACAATGGAGTTTAGCACAGCGGTGCTGCTCGGATGGAGGCCTCAGCACACAAGACACAGCTGAGAGGAGGCGGACAGACGGACAGACTGGCTGACTGGCAGGCGAGCACACAGAGAGGCCGGCGGGCATTGTGAGCTACAAACCGTGGTCTGATTGTGGCCTGTTCCAAAGGGAGAGGCCTCCCCAAGCTTTTCATTCCTAGCCGACGGGGCAAGTTGAGGCGCCACCATCGCTGAAGGAGGAAGAGGAGGAGGAGGAAGAGAGGAAGGAAGGAAGAGCCCAGTGATACAAACGAGTAGAACAAAAGTGAAAGCCAACACAAAGGAATGAAACAGAGAGAAGAGCAGAGAGCATTAAACAACCATAAAGAGATACCAAGTAGAAGAAATAAAGGATTATCCCCTTTGCTTTTCAATGGAAAAGGTGTTTATTTGTTGAATTAGTCAATCAAAGATAGAGATTGTCCAAGAAATACCCCCACCCTTGAGTGAAAAATTAACAGTAACAGAGAGAAACCACTGGATCCCAGTCCACACACACAAACACACACACACACACACACACAGCAGCGTACGGAGCCCAACCCCATAGACACAGTGAGATGCACACAGAACACACCATATGAAGCAGTTTACATTGCAAACAGAAAGAAAAGAAAAACATAATCAGCGAAATGTGGAAGGATGCAAAAGAAAAAAAAAGTACAAAATGTTACAAAAATATACAACCTCACAGAGATGTCATATTGCCCCAGGACAAACCATGTCATATCACATTCTTAACTTGACAAAAATACATGGATGAAAGCTTTCAAAATTGATACTTTCAAAACAAATTTAAAAAGCATCAACATGAACTGTGTTTTCTTAAACAATAGATTAATAGAGTTGAAATGAGTCTTCCATAAATATTATGGAAAATGGCCTACAAAAAAAACAGAACAAAACTGACAGAGAAAAAAAAAAATACATTTTGACCTTCACTGACTGTATCATGCAGAAATATCTTCCTCTGATAAATAAGTGGGTCAACTCATGATTCTGTACATGGAACAAAAATGAAGGTTTTCATTAAAAAAATGGAACATACTGTAGGGGTTCTCCTGGGAACAGTGTTGTCTCCAGCCTAACTGAAACTGTACAGTAAGTGAGCATAGATCCGAGAGCAAACATGAAGACGTGGAGTACAGTGACGTGACTGACATGGCAACTAGGATGCTTCCGGATCCCCCAACCCCATTAACAGCCGCGTATGGGCCCATCTCAGTAGCTTACATTCACCTTTAATAAATATTATAAATATGTTCATTCTGCCTTAATTCTGCCTTGCTGACACTGAAATGCAATCAAAGTTTTTTTTTTCTTTTTTTTGTACAGCGTTAAAAATAGCATCCAAATGTATGAGTGCAGTTTAATAAGTACACTGTATATGCAGTTAAATGAAGTGAAAGAAGAAAAAAAATCTTTTTTTTGGCTTCAATGTGGAGTCTTGATGTGTTATCAAGTGCCAATGATGACACCCCCCGCCCACACACACTTGCCCTTTGCCACCTGCACCCTTCGATCTCGCCCAAGTGTTCCATCATCAGACACCAGCGTGGCACTCGGATGTGAAGAAGAGGATGGCAGAGAAGAGAGAGAGCGAGTGAGCAAGACAGAGAAAAAAAAATACCCACAAGGCAGCAGGAGGAGGAAGGCCCAGTGCGCCCACGTGACAGAGGAGCCAGAGGAATATCCCCCAGAGTCTCCCCTCACACCCACACCCACGTGAGAGAGAGTGTGTGTGCGTGTGTGTGTGTGTGCGCGTGTGTGTGTGTGTGTGTGGATGGGTGGGTGCAGCAGCTCAGGGGGTGAACATGGGCGAGAAGGGAATGTTCTCGTAGATAGACCCACCATATTCGGGCACGGAGCCGTCGCCGCGCTTGAGCACCAGGTGCACCCGCCGCCCGCCGCTCTTGATCAGCTCGATGGCGCGGGCGTGCTTCATCCCCTTGGTGCTCTCGCCGTTGATCTCAAGGATCTCATCGCCCACCTGCCGCACACACCCGAGCAGCGCCAGAGAGAGGAAAAGAACAGAGAGAGGGGGAGAGAGACACAGAGAGAGAGAAGGTGAAGTGGGGTATAGGGGGGAGAGGGTGAGAGAGAAAGAGACAGACAGACAGAGAGAGAAGAAGAAGAGGAGTTGCAGACGTGGGAGGAGAGAAAAAAGGAGAAATAAACATGATTAAAACAACAGAAACTCACAGCATTAGCCACAGGCTCCCTGGCAGCATCTACAACACTGCTAGCAGCAACACAGAGCAGGAGCTACATCAGTTTCTCTTCTCTTTTTCCTTTCTTCCCCTCTGTTTCTCTCTCTTGCCCTTTCCCCCCCCCCCCCCCCCTCTCTCTCTCCCCCCCGTCTCACTGCCTGTTTTTCTCTCCTCGTTCTCCTCTCCAGGCCTTGAGTTATCCGTCAGTGGTCCGTGTCAGGGGAATTCCGCCTCGTGCGGAGAGGGAGCCCGGCACCGACAGCTTCGTGCACCCAGCAGCACACGGCTGCACACGGCACGCGGCACGCTGCACGCGGCTCCCGTTCCCGCTGCCCCAGCCTCTCTGCCAGTGCTGCTGCTGCTGTCTCCAGTCCTGAGCCCCAGTAATAAGCCTCCCCCCTCAAGCCTACTGTCAGACACGCCACACACCAGCCTCCTGACAGCTACAAGAGCCAATATCCACATACACACACACACACACACACACAGCCCATTACTGTCTTTACAAATAACATGCCTTTCTCTAGCATAGTCTGCTCTGCTGGTGTGTTAACCAAGTGACATTTGGATTTAAAAAAAGAGCTTTTAAGAACAACATTATAAAAGTCTTGACAAAGAAGCTGAGAGTGTGAGTGTTTTTCTACAGTGGGAAAATAATAAAAAACAGAAAAAGAGAAAAAAAAAAAATTCAGGTTTCAGTCACCGTAATTAACAAATCCCTGCATGGCAACATACAATTGTGTGTGGTTATAGTTAGAAGTTCGACTAGTGGAGAACGAAATGAGCAGAAGGTGAGAGAGAAAGAAAGAAAGAAAGAAAGAAAGAGAGAGAGAGAGAGGGGGGAAGGAAGAAAGAAAAGAAAGAGAAAAGAAAAAGTGAGAGTGAAAGCAAAGAGTGAACCGTAAATGCAGAGAGAGAGAGAGAGAGAGAGAAAGGACGAAAGAAAGGCAGAAAGAAAAAAGAAAGAAAAAAAAGAATAAAAGTGAGAGCGAGAGCAAAGAGTGAACAGTAAACGCTGGCTGAGGAAAAATGTGAGCGAGATGAAGTCAGTGGCATACCCTCATCTTGCCGTTGCGTATGGCGGCCCCCTCCTCGGCCAGCCGCAGCACGTACAGGTCCATGTTGTACTCGCGGCCCCCGCGCAGGCTGAAGCCGAAGCCTTTGCTGTCGCGGTCCAGGTCCACCGAATAGAACTCCGCATCCTGGACCAACCCCCGACAGACAGATGCACAGAGGACACACAGTCAAAACAAACAAACAACCACACAGACAAACACAAACAAAATGACAGGCAGGGTCATCAAGCTTTGCAGTCAAGAGATGAGGAGAGCCTTACTGAGGCACGCTTTATAAAAGGAGGCTTGTGTCACCTCCAGAAAAGTCACACCAACACACAATAAGAGGGCCGCCTGGAAGTATCTAGATGAATAATTGATGTGTCTGGGCTGGGCAGGTATTTTTGGGTGGCGGTAGGGCAAGTGACGGGGCGTCACAAGGGCAATCCAGCCAAGCCGAGCTGGGTCCCTCCACGCCACCTACTCCACTCAGCGCTCCCTTATATCACCTCCCCAAAGGGCCCTCGTTGCTCTCACAAGTGGCCTTAAAGAGTTGCCTATTATCTAAATCAGTGGTTCCCAACCTTTTTCTTCAGGGACCCATATTTCTACCATTGTAAGCTTTGGTGACCCCCCCCCCCAAACCCCCCACCCCCCGCACGAGCGCCCGCACGAGAAAGAGTCACGTGATACGCTTCCTGCGAAAACTCAATTTTTTCCCCTCAATTTGTCTTAGTTCAAAAACAGAATAAATGTTTAATGAAGCACTTAAATTTGGTTGCTTCTATGCATATATTAATTAAATGCTTTGTCATTTTTTCAACATGGGCTATATATGGTATTAAAATTAAACCCCTTAAAATCAAGAGGGCTTCGCGACCCTCCGTGGAGCTTTGGCGACCCATAGTTTGGGTCGCGACCCATAGGTTGGGAACCACTGATCTAAATGCACCATTAGACTACCCGCATTTGAGGATAAGTGGTAACATTTTGCCAAGCACCAGCATGGGCCAATGGTCCCACTATAATACCAAAGGAAACAATACTGTGGGAAGGTTTGGTGCAGTCAAAGTACTTCAAAGCAACTGACACGTGTGTTGTATTGGACTGGTTTGCCTGGACTGTGTAAGACAATTCATAGTGTGTTGGTACTACAGTAAAATGTGTGTGTGTGTGTGTGTGTGTGTGTGTGTGTGTTGTGGGCCATACCTGAGGAGGGCCCTGGCAGAAACTACAGTAAGATGTTCTAGGGGTTTGTTTGTTTGTGTGTGTGTGTGTGTGTGTGTGTGTGTAGGCCATACCTGAGGAGGGCCCTGGCTAGGTGCTGGTGGGGGAGGACCCTGGGGAGATTTGAACTCAAACGACTCCTGTTTAGGTTTTGTGTTGTTTCTGGAGAGTTGAGCAAACAAGGCAAGTAAACAAACTGTCAAAAATTGGTTCTATTTCATTTCTCCTGACCGCCAGAGGCGGTGCTTTCAGCACATGAATGTCCATCACGCATACGTGCAGGTCGAGTAGTAATACCAACAAAGTCACCTGTGACCTGGGTGACGTCAGCAATGTGCGCCAGCACAAAAGGCCGGTCAACCCAGGGAGCGACCTCTTTTCATCTTCTCGCGAAGGCAGGTTGATTCAGATGAGAGGTAGACGCGTGAAGTTTCGCTACCCGTTGTGGTCAGAGCAGTGAATGATCTTGCCCTCTGAGAAACTGCATTTACGGAATATCGAGCCTCGTGTGGGAGAGGCTGGTAAGTCTGCTATGTTTATTTTTTGTTTTGGTGGCGTGTAGCCTGTTGCTGCAGCGATCTCGCTGTTTCAGCACAGGACGCAAGGGTAAGCCCAGTTGAGTGGTGTTTTCGCCGTATTCTCCTGGCTGTACTCTAAGTTTCAGGGAAGTTGGGCTACTCGGTAGTATATTAGTTTTGTTGTTTAGCGCGGCCGGTGAACGGTGTTTTCGCCGTATTCCTTGGTTGCGTTTGGACATTGAAGTTTAATAGAGCTACTCGGTAGCATATTATTGGTTTAATTAATTGTAATGATAATTACCAGTTGTGCGGTGTTCTCGCCGGCTCTGGTTTAAGCTTTCTCAGCGCTAAATTT
>JAGFZM010000047.1:141632-214311 GCA_017657215.1 Limnothrissa miodon
GGTAGCATATTATTGATTTAATTGATTGTAATAATAATTACCAGTTGTGCAGTGTTCTCGCCGGCTCTGGTTTAAGCCTTCTCAGTGCCAAGTTTAGATTGCAGCTTAATAAGCTAGTGAGTATTACACTTAAAGGAATTATCCGGAGTGAAACAACATGTAGATCTGTTGATTCACGTTGCTAAGTGCTATCCATAGGTATAAGAAAGACAGATTTTCATGCATGGTAGACCGAGTAACGAAACGGCAGCCAGCACTAACTGATTAGGGCATGTCAGTTTCGTTTTCATATGCCCAATGTGCTTAGCGTTAGCGGCCAGTTCGTGAATTCGGTCTACGTTGTACCTACTGCTGTCATTCTGATACCTATAGACACCATTTGACAGCCTCAGTCAACAGAACTACGGGTTGATTCACTCCGGATAATCCCTTTAAGTCCGAAAGCTTACAGACTTGCATGAAGGATGCTTATCTGTGCTGACTGCCTAGCCCCCCTCGAGCCAGAGGACGGGCACACCAAATGCCCGGCCTGCCTAGGCGCTGACCATTTGAGACAGGGGCTCACGGAGGAGGCTTGTGTGAACTGCAGCTGCCTCAGCCTGACAGCCCGGGCAGCTAGGCTAGCTCAGGTGGAGGTGGTAGACACTCCACAGGCCCACGAGCAACCAAGGAGGGTGCAAACAAGGCGCCGGAGTAGTACGGCACAGGGGGCCCCTAGATCAAAGAGGAGGAAGGATGACTTGGCCCAGAAGGTAGATTCCATGGCGGCCGAATTCGGGAAAATTAAAGAACTCCTGGCGAGCTTGCAGCCCCCGCAGCAGAGGCTGTGGGTTGGTGTTCCCGCCGAAACCCTGCCAGCTGGGCAGGCGGAGCCGCCGCCACCATCACTTTCTCCAGTAGGAGCCCGGGAGGAGGATATGCTCTCTACGAGGGCATCCGAGAGTTGGGATTTAGGCCAAGGGGTTGGAGCTGAGCCTGACGAATCAGCCCATCACGACTCCCGGTCGGGCTCCTCCGACACAGCTCGGAGCACAGCGCAGGACACTGAGGCTGGCCGGCTATCACTGAAACTGACTTTGAAGGCTGCGTTGGCGCGTTTGGGGCAGGACCCTGCACCAGTGTCGGCGACCCCCCATAAGCAATTCTTTAGAGGCACCGTGCAGCAGGCAGCTTTTGCAGTGCCACCCTCAGCTCCATATATTGAAGAGCTGCAAAGGTGCTGGACAGACCCTAGGCAGTTATCTCACCGCCCTAGTGACTGCAGAGCCCTGTCAGCCATGCAGAGTGCCAATACCTATGGGTTAGAGGCTATGCCCAGTATAGAGCCATCAGTGGCAGCCTTAGTGCTGTCACCTGATGAGGCACTTAGACCTCATGCACGCTGTCCCCGCTCACAATGTCGGTTGACCGATGACCTCATTGTTAGGAGTTATGATACGGCAGCTTGTATAGGACGTATGGGGAATTCCATGTCCCATTTAATGCTTGCCCTCTCCCAGACGCTTCAGGCCACTGACGGTGCAGCGGCATCCCAGGATCTCTGTGACTCCTCGTTGCAGACCTTTGCCTATATGACGAGGGAGTTGGGTAGACTAATGTCCTACCTGACCCTCGCCCGCCGCCAGATCTGGCTGGCTCAATCCCCACTGTCAGAGCCAGGCAGGAGGGCACTGCGCTCTCTCCCTGTAGTTCCGGGGGAGTTGTTTGGTGCAGCTGCACAACAAGCACTGGAGCGCAGTGTGCAGGTAATACAGACCAGACAGCAGTTTGCGAGCCTTCGTCGGGACAGCACAGCTAGACGCAGGCCCCCAGCGCTGAGAGCGCCAGCGCCTGTACAGTACCCAATACAGCAGGGGCAACAACAACCGCAGGGGTTTCGTCGACCCGCCCCCACTCAGGGTTGCGTCGCCCTACCCAAGGTGCCCAGGGCGCCCAGGTTGCGGCCCGTCACCCCTCTAGGGACCAGAGGGGACGAGCGGGCAGGCGGTGACAGTACTACGCAGGTGGTCGGCTGCTTCTCCAGCCAACAGCTCAGGCGCTGGGAAGTGATAACATCAGACCCCTGGGTGCTGGCAACCCTGTCTCAGGGTTACCGTATTCAATTTCAAAGCCGACCGCCAAGATCCAATGGGGTCAAAACCACCATCGTTACCCACCCCGGGAAGGCGCTAGCCCTGCGCCAAGAGATCGTGGCTCTCCTGCAGAAAGGGGCCATCGAACGACTCAACGCGACTCCACAAGAAGGTGGGTTCTACTCCACTTATTTCATAGTTCCAAAGAGAGATGGCGGGCTTCGGCCCGTCCTGGATTTGAGGCCATTAAATGTCCACCTCAAGCGGCTGAAGTTTCATATGCTGCGCACCAGGGATGTGCTACACAGTGTCCGGCAGTTCGATTGTTTCACAACCCTCAATCTGAAAGATGCATATTTCCATATCCTAATCAAGCCACAACACAAGCGGTTCCTCCGGTTTGCTTTCGAGGACCAAGCATATCAGTTCTGTGTCCTCCCATTTGGCCTGGCGCTGTCCCCCCGTGTGTTAACCAGGTGTGTAGCAGCCGCCCTGGCCCCACTGCAGGCCAGGGGAATGCGCATCCTGCCTTATTTAGATGACTGGCTGATATGCTCCCAGTCAGCGGTACAGGCCCAGATAGATGTGGCGGCGCTGATGGCGCATGTTTCGGACCTGGGTCTCAGAGTGAACCTCAAGAAGAGTTCCTTAGTGGCTTGTCAACAGGTTGTTTTCTTGGGCATGTATCTGGACTCGCAGTCAATGGCGGCTGTCCCCTCCCGACAGCGAGTCGACAGAATCTGCCAGCTCGTTGGGCGCTTCAGGACAGGTCGGGCACTGAGCCTGAAGATGTTCCAGTGTCTGCTAGGTACGCTTACGGCAGCCGCATCCCTGATCCCTCTCGGCCTCCTGGCACTGCGGCCTTTTCAAATTTGGCTGAACAGCTTTGGCCTTCATCCTGTGCGGCACAGGCACAGGCTAGTAAGGGTCACCTCCGGCTGCAGAGGGTTCCTCCGTCCTTGGGGGAGGAGGGGGTACTTGACCCAAGGAGTCCCGTTGGGCGCCATCCCTTCCAGAAGGGAAGTGGTCACTACCAACGCTTCCCAGGTAGGGTGGGGAGCTGTGTGGCAAGGTCGGACAGTCCGAGGTTGCTGGAGCCTGCAGCAGGCTCAACAGCACATCAATGTGTTAGAGCTTCAGGCAGTCCTGTGCGCTCTACAACACTTCCTCCCAGTACTGGCAGGGAGACATGTACTGGTAAGATCGGACAATATGTCAGTCGTGTATTATGTCAACCACCAGGGCGGCACCAGATCTCGACAGTGCTTGACGGCAGCTCAGCAGCTCCTGCAGTGGGCCCATCGGCACCTGTCGAGTTTGAGGGCTGTGCATTTACCAGGCACTTCCAACAGGGCGGTGGATCTGCTGTCCCGTCAGAACCCAGACACAGGGGAGTGGAGACTTCACCCAGCGGTGGTAGAGGCCATATGGCGCCAATATGGCAGGGCGGAGGTGGACCTCTTTGCCTCCCGGGAGTCGTCGCATTGCCCCCTCTGGTTCAGCCTGTCCGAGCCAAGCCCATTAGGCCAGGATGCACTCGCTCATGCATGGCCAAGGCTGATGATTTTCCCCCTCTACCGCTAATCTGGCCCACCCTACACAGGGTAGTAACAGAGGAGCACGAGCTGCTGCCGGGGAGGGTATGGTTCCCCTGGCTGCTCCAGCTACTGCACGGGGAACCCTGGCGTCTTCCAGTCAGGAAGGACCTGCTCTCACAACTGGGTGTCCAGATCTGGCATCCGGAGCCAGCTCGGCTGCAGCTCTGGGTTTGGCCTTTGAGGGGCCAGACCCTCTGCTAGGACTTTGTGAGCCAGCGGTGATTCACACCATTGACAGCTCGCGGGCGCCCTCTACTAATGCCCTCTATGCCAACAGGTGGAAAGTGTTCTCAGAATGGTGCCAGACACAGGGACAGGAGCCACAACGTTGCCCCTTACCAACAGTACTACAGTTCTTACAGTCGCTCCTCGAGAGGGGACTCACGCCCTCCACCATCAAGGTATATGCTGCTGCCATCTCCGCCAGACATGTCAGGGTGGAAGGGAGGACCATTGGATCTCATGCCCTGGTGGCCCGCTTCCTCAGGGGTGCTCTCCGCCTGAGGCCCCCGCAGCGGAGCCGGGTGCCCCCGTGGGATCTCCCCCTGGTGCTGCGAGCATTCTGCAAAACCCCGTTTGAGCCTTTGCAGTCAATAGAGCTCAGCTGGCTGTCAGTAAAGACTGCCTTTCTCCTAGCCATAACATCGGCTAAGCGAGTGGGGGAATTACATGCCCTGTCAGTAAGTGGTGACTGCCTGCAGTGGCACCCTGGAGGCGGTGGGGTCATCCTCTGCCCAAACCCCTCCTTCCTCCCAAAGACCCTTTCCTCAACATTTATCAATGAGCCTCTCAGCCTGGCAGCTTTTGAGTCTGCTCGGGAGGAGGCCCAGGGCCTGAGCGCAGAACTGTTGTGCCCTGTGCGTGCCCTCAGAATTTACATCTCTAGGACGGCAACGTTCCGTCAGTCAGACGCGTTGTTTGTCTGCCACACGGGTCCAAGAAGGGGCCATGCACTGTCTAAGCAGAGGCTGTCGAAGTGGATAGCAGAGGGAATTCAATATGCGTACAAGCAAAGTGGCGCCCCGGCTCCTCAGCATGCCCAGGCACATTCCACAAGGAGCGCTGCAACTTCGTGGGCATCTTTGAGGGGTGTTCCCCTTGCCGATATCTGCAGGGCAGCCTCCTGGGCGTCGGGCTGCACGTTTACACGGTTTTACAGGGTGAATGTGGTGTCCCAAAACCCTGTGGCCACAGCAATACTCCCTACCCCGTCATAGCATCTCTAAAGCACGGGTAGGCACTCCTCATGACCTTGTTGGTATTAGCCATCCATGTGCTGAAAGCACCGCCTCTGGCGGTCAGGAGAAACGAAATAGAACGAGGGTTATGCATATAACCACGGATGACCGCCAGAGCTTGGCAGTCACTCGGAAACTCATAGAACCGTGGTTATATGCATAACCCTCGATTCGATCTCGCTCAATTTGAGGCACTATGTTTAATATCAATAACATGCTGACGCACACACACACACACAGTGGATGATTTATAATTTTGCAAGCTGCAAACAACAGACATTTGCTTGATTTAAAGAAAAAAAAAAAATTAAAATTATGGATCAAAGTGCCCAAAACACCTATTTTGATCGATACTTCTTACAGAAAATAGGAAGAGAGAGAGAGTGTGTGTGTGTTACCTGGGCTCAGGTGCAGCTTGCTGTTGAGGTGCGTGTGTGGTGGTGATGGTGGCAATCTTTTCGGCGTTAGTCAGCAGTGACGCATTAGACGACTCTAGAGGGGAGAGGAAAAACACAGCATACGATGTCAGAAGTCAAAAGACACAGACACACACACACACACACACCCTGAGTGATTTAGCGGTTCTACGACCATTTATCATGCAGCGGTTTAGCATTTTTCTCCACAAAAGGAAACCTTTTATTTACTTGCCAATTTTCACATTTGCCTAAATGTAACTAAACGCATCTTTGGCTGGCACTAATTAAATCATGGCATCGTCTACAGGAATGATCCGGTGAACAGCCCAGTTCCGTAATAAAGCACCGCTAGGGAAGCGTCTCAGTGAACGCTGATCGGTACGAGAGTCCGCAACGATACTTCACAATATTTATTGACCAATACGGTTTGATTAGCTGCTTAATCGGTGCATCTGTGATCGGTGGCCGAGCTCTTCCCAAAAGCTCCTCTCTGGCTCCAGCCTGGCCGGGCCCGTGAAACATGGCTGCATCTGGTGCGCACTTAATTCCAGCCTCCATTATGTCATTAGCCGAGATGAATCACTACTGGCAATAACAAGTAATTGCAGTCGTGCGCCTCCTCTCTCTCTCTCTCTCTGTTTACAAGACACTCAATTTCGGCCGGGTCCTACTGCCCATCCTCTTCACTGCCACCATCCCAATTCCTGCTCTGGCCAGCTCAGCTGGAGGGCGCTCCATCTCTACCCACAAGCCCCGGCAAAACTGACCAACAGATGGGTATACTGGGGCTCGCTCGGGCTAAGATTTCCTTCTGGGGTGCCGAGCACTCAGTGGCAGGATGGGACAGGCAAAAAAAAAAAATTTATAGTCACAACCTTGGCAATATTATTCAATCAACCACAGAATATATTTCTTTTCTTACGGGAAAAGAAGCCCAGTATCAAGCGGATGTTGAAAGGCACTGGAAAAAGAAAATCCCTCACATACATAAATGGAATTTTATTCTCAGACGCCACAAGGGAGTGTTGTTGAAAGTGACCTTGCGAGGCATCTGCAATATCACTGAGCTTGTCGGCCACCATCCCCAATCTCAATCCCCGCACTCAATCCAGGAGGATTTAGGTGGGGTATGCGGCACCATCCCCAATCTCAATCCAGGAGGACTAGGAGGTGTCTGCAGCGGCTGATGAAATCCTTGGGCTGTCACGGCCATTGGCCAGAGCTCTGTGCATACAGTGTGTTTCATGCAATATGGCTTAAGAGAGACAAGCATCTCTCGCCAGCTCGGTATGCGTGTGTGTGTGTGTGTGTGTGTGTGTGTGTGTGTGTGTGTGTGTGTGTGTGTCAGAGGGGTGGGTGGAGGGAGTACAGACGGGGAGAGAAAGAGTTTGAGAGGAAGAGTCTGTGCACATGTGTGAGACCGGTGATGATGAATAAACCCTTCATTGTGAAGGAGACATGGCCTTGGATAAAAATGTAGCTGTGCGTACATGTGCGTACATGCCCACGCATGCATTGAATACGAGGATGAACGCACACACGCGGACGGGCAGGCTGGCACACACACACACACACACACACACACACATAACTCTTTACAATACTGATTTCACTTTTCTTTTCATTTTTTTCCTCTTTTTTTCTTCCTGTCTGTCTGTCTGTCTGTCTCTCTCCTTCTGTGAAGGCTATTTTCTGCCCCAAACTTTGGCTATCGCGGCACAATGGAGTCATCAAAAACGTTAAAAGACAACTACAGAAATTTGACTTTTCCAATGACTTGGATAACTTTGCACGATTCCTGCCATAATTATGTTTGTTTGTGTGTGTGTGTGTGTGTGTGTGTGTGTTGTTGTTGGCCTGAATTAGCAGCTTTCATGTTGATGTTGGGGTATGTGTGGGAGTTGGTGAAAGGTAAGTTTAATGTAGGTGTGTGCGTGTGTGTATATGTGTATGTATGTTCATCTTTGTATGTATGTTCATCTTTGTGTGTGTGTGTGTGTGTGTGCGCGTGTGTGCGTGTGCACATGCAGAAATGTAGAGAGAAGTGTGGTATAACAGATGAATTATTCTCCTCAGCTTTTAAAAGCAGACAAGCCAGCTGCTGGAACACATTCTCCTCCCCCCCCCCCCCCCCCCCCCCCCCCCCCGTTGCAGCCTTTTACCTTAAGTCTCAAGTCAATAACATTTGCTGCCAATTGTCAATTGTTCCCCCCAACTCACACACATCATAAGCAAGGAAGTAATACCAATGCATGGAAATTGGTTCACTAAATGTGTCAGGATTTCCCCCAGCCCACCACCACCCCCCATGCCCACCCCATGCCTACCCCATGCTTGCACTGCATGTGGACTGCTCACTTGCCTAAAGTAATTCCAGAAAATTCAAACTCACCGTCGCCTGGGATGATCCGGAGCGTGACGGTATTGCCGGCCTCCTTGATCAGGTTGACGATGTCGGAGTGGGACTTGTTGGTGATGGAGCAGCTGTTGACGGCCAGGATGCGGTCACCCACCTTCAGCTTGCCGCAGCGGTCGGCCGGGCTGCCCTCGATGATGCGACCTATTTTGTGGGGCATGGCCACACACGCGTTTCCAGCTTTGTTGAGCACCAGCATTTCAGTGTGTGCACGTGTGTGTGTGAGAGTAAAGAGTGTATGTTGAGGTGGAAATTTTTGAAAGGGAAGAATAAAAGGAAGGGACAGCAGGAGAGAGGGTGCAGGAGGCAGGGTGGAGAATTGAGATGGAATGGAGAGAAAAGAGGAGAAAAAGAGAAAAAAGAAAGAATGTTGAAGAGTTAATTCACCAAAGCCACCAAGCAACAGCCCAACTGCTCCTTTTTAATACAAAAACCACTGATTGACAGGACAGACACACACGTACGCACATACACTCGAACGCAGCTCTGAAACACCCACCGCACAAACTCACAAACTGTCGGCTGTAAGACTTAGATTAGGTAAGCGTGTGAGTGTGTGCAAGTGGGTCTTCTTTTTGGAGATGGGAGAACCGTGCTACAGTACATTATTTGGGCGGAACTGAATGACAGCTTTTAAAAATAAAAATGCTATCTTTGACAGGCTCTCAGAACTACTCCTCTGCACTCGCTATGAGACATTAGATCCTATTTGGCAGTGGAATCTTTCACAGTTTTAACAAGTGGCTCTCCGTAGGTGCGCCTCAAAGACAAGAAGTCGGTATGAACACTAAAGCAGGCAAACACACACACACACACAGGCGTACTCTCACACATGCACGCACGCGCACACACACACACACACACACACACACACACACAGACACAAGGTGACTGACAGCTCCAGTGTTGTGCCCTCCAGTTTTTTCTGCCTATGGAGCGCATCTTCAGAGAAGCAGAGTGAGCCTGAGCCGTATCATTATATGAAGCTGTGCCTGCCTACGATGCCCAGAGCTTCCGAGCCGACAGCTGGAGAAGCCGCCGCCCCGCACGCTCGTGCTGGAGGCTTGTTTTGAAGCCATCAGGATCCCTCCGACAAAACATACATAAAGTGTGGGAGAAAAAAAAAGTCACCTGTGGAGCATGAGGTCTGTTATCCCATTTTAATGTATATCCCCACACAATCGGCAATCTTGTGAACGTATAAAGAGCGTAAATGGGCGAACGTACAGTATAAAGAACGTTTTATACTGTAACTGAAGGGACGCAAGACCTCAGCGGGGACTGGGTGGGAAAAGACGGCGCCTGGCACCGCAAACCCCTGCGCGTGAAACCGAGCTGTGGAGCAGCAGGAAGTACCATCCACCCACCACTAGTGTGTAGGAGTCAGGAGCGGGGAGCAGCAGGTAAGCCTACAGTAACTGCAAATAGCCAGAGGCCCCAGCACAAAACACAGTGTAGGACAGCAGGACATGCAGACAGAGAGACAGTGAAGTAGAAGAAGTGGTTTTGTGGTTGTGTAGGAGTGGATTTGTGTTTTGGCCTGTGTCCTTTTTTATGTATACAAATGTGACTCACATATGTATACAATATGCAATACTTTAATAACTGGTGGGATTATTTATCCTCTATAGCTAGATAATGTATAATAAATAATCTGAGTACCGTTTACTGGAAGGCAAGAGAATGGTATGTTTTAATGTCTGTATGTGTGTGTCGTGTGTGTGTTCGTGTTCTTATGATCTTACCAAAGGTGGTGCCAGCTTCAGGCCTCGATACAGAGGAGACGATGACGAAGCCAAAGCCCTCGTTCTCGCCGCGGCGGATCTCCACGTCGTACGGTAGCACGGTGGTGCTGACCCCCGCCGGCACGACCCCTCCCCCGCCGCTGCCAATGCCGCTGGTGCTGCCCGAGCCTGAGCTGACCGTGTTCAGGGAATTCTGGGAACCCTGCGGAGTGCGCTTGTCCTCGGTCAGCGAGGGCGCGTGGTTGCTACTGTGGTGGGACGAGGCAGGCGACGGGGGCACCTCGCCGTCCACTTTGGCCACTGAGGGAGACAGACAGGGAGACAAACGAGACAGCATTACAAATCTGCACCTCCCTTTCCAGCCCACACTTGTTTCACAAGTTTAAAATAAATTGAGTTCAGGATTGCACCATCACCAAAGGCCATTATACTGTAACACGCACTGACTGGAAGACTACAATCTAATGAACAGCAACTTTCTCTCTAGAACTTTATAATTCTGGTACTGAATGTGAATCTGAGCCGCCTACTATTTTCCCACCAAGCAAACAGACTTCAAATTTAACTAAACTCCTGCTGATTCTCCAGAGAGACGACCGAGCAAGCACTTGAGCATAAAGTGGATGCTTTGATAAGTCAGTGAAACAGAAAATCAATAACCAGTTCATTTAGCCCTGTGCATAGTTTTAATGCTCAGGTTTCAAAACCTGCATTTGTCTGCAGAAAAATGAATAAAATATAAATTTAATTGTCTAAATGCAAGAAACAGGCTTGTGAGAGCACAAACGCTAGTATAAGCTGGGAGGGCTCTAAAATCCTATTATGATCCATATGGATTATCTGCTCATTACCTTTATTGTCTGAAAGTTTAAGTTTAGAGACACACAGAGAGAAAATAAGGCAGTCAGAGATTAACTGAGGCTGGATTGGATTGGATGGATTTTTGACTAACTTTTCTAGAGACATAGATTGACAAGAGAATAAATGTATAAATGGATGGCACAAAGCATACAGTGTATACATATGAATAATATATATATATATTCATATATATTATTATATATTTGTACTGATAATGTATCGATTGTTACAAGTTAGTATTTAAATATCAGGTGATGTGTAAGTTTATAACTGAGCTAGTTCATCACCACTGAAATTCAATAGTGTAATGTGAACAATTTATGGACATCAGTCTGATCAAGTGACAAAGTGACCTGATCAAGTGACATTATGTCGTAATGTCAGCAGGAACATTTCGATGAACAAAAATGTTACTGTAACTGCTGCAAAAGTATGGGCGAAAAGACAGTCGTTAAGTAAACAAGCCTTGTTTCCAAACTGGAGGGTTGCCAACATGTCTTCTCTCAGTGTATTAGGAAAGTAATTATCTTGCTGTCAATTTCTGGTTCACACTAATGGCAGTAGGATTTGAGTTTTGAGTGACCTATTTTTTTTTTACACATCTACAGGATGTCAAAAAAAGAACATTTTAATAAAAGACTCAGGTCTTCGCTTATCTTCTTCGCTATCGACTTGTGTGATGTGCGCGGCGGCTTTTTGAGGATCATGGAGGTCATGCTCTCCATGGCCCCCCCTCATCAACCCACTGGGAAAGCCACTGACGTCTGACACTCCCTCAATTAGGATTACGTGTGGATATTTACTTGACTAAAAAGTCTGGGGCGCCTTATCTCCCAGACCTATGATGAAAAAAAGAGATTATATATATACACAGAAATAAATTTGAGAGTAGAGTGAAAATACTTGTGAAAAAGTCACAAGCCCCCCCCCCCCCCCCACACACACACACACACACACACACACATTCTCTCTGTGTCTCGGACTGTAACATAGCTGACTGAAAACTCTGGAGAGAATAATTAGGAGCAAGATGACTCCTGCGTTCCCCCATTAACATGTGCTAGAGTATGATCTCATTTAAATAAAATCTGTCCAGTAAGAGATGAATAATTAGATCCCATTCTGCATTATTCAGGACTCTAATAAGAGCTCTGAGCTCTTACCGACCTAGAAGATGGAGCAAATGGGCTAAAGACGAAGAGAGAGAGAGAGAGAGAAAAAAAACACTCTTCCACTATTCTTAACACAAGTGCCAACACATTACACCTATTATCCAGTGCCAGGCATATGCCAGGGAAAAGCCACGCAGGCTTACAGGCTTTGCATAATGCAGCGCTGGATTGGAAACTTAGTTTCCAACACTCAAACTTTTCATTCGATCAGCAGTGGACTCAATGTTTGCCATGGCCAACAGCGCCTTCGTCTGCCGCGTCTGATCTGGAGTCTGTACTGATCTGTAGTTCACCAGGAGTTCAGCATACCAGGTGCATACTGGTTAAATTTCACGGGCAAAGTCCCTTGCTTTGGGTTGTTAGAATAACCCAACAATAACCCCTTGCGCTGCATACCAAAGACGTTTGTGTGAGCTTAGTCACTGCAACTCCTCTTATTGAGTTCAACAGCAGCAACAAACACAAGGCTGAGGTCACACAAGGCTGTGGGTTGGGGGCGTCGTCTTACCCCCAAAGTTGGTCTTGCGCCTCACTGTCAGGTTGACGTGGCCCTGCTTGGCTGCCTGTTGCATCAGCTGCACCACCAGCTGATGGGACTTCCCCACCACAGCGGTCCCGTCCACGCAAATCAGCTCGTCCCCGGAGCGCAGTCGGCCGTCCTCGTCGGCCGCCCCGTACTTCACAATGTGGCCAATGTAGATCTGGGACAGAGGGAGGGCGGAAGGGGGGAGAAGGGAGGAGAGAAAAGGAGAGAAGAGAAGAGAGGAAAGAACAGAGAACAGGACGAGAGAGAAGAGAAGAGAGGAGAGTAGTTGTTTTAGAATGTTGGCTTAGTGCCTGGCATGAACCTCCCTGTGGCATTATGGGATGGGGGGTTGGGGGAGGGGGCACTGAAAATACCTCATCCAAGCAAATCTCAGCGGCCAGCTTCCAGCCTTTATGTGGCTGCCAGGAAACTAGCACCTAATGAGCAAACCTCTAGGGCACTTATGTGTTGTTTTATATCAAAAGCTGCAGTGCACAGACCAGCACATGAAAAAGCAGAGGGAGAAAAAGTTGCTGTTGGACTGTTTAATGGAGATACCGGTGGTCTGAAAGGTATTTCTCTCCCTCCATCTCTCTCCCTCTCTCTCTGATAAACTCAACTGTGAGACATCAAAAAGGATAAGCAGTAACAGCAAGGCGTGTAGGACCACACGCACGCAAACTGTTGGTGCTGGCCAAATGTTGGCGGCCAAAAAATGAGGCCAATAATATGGTGAGCTGTAATGGCCAAGAAAATGGAATAAAAATCTGCTATGTCGGTCCATTAAATTTGGGATCTTTTTTTAACAGTATTTGTTCAGTATCTTTTTGGTCGACAAAGGAAATCATAGATGGAGAGTGAGAAGCTCTCAAGATAAAACTGAACTTCACTATCAGAGATAATTACAGAGATTGCTGTTCCTGATATTTTTTTCCCAGGGAGAATGAAGATTAAAACGTTCAAAGCTCTGAACCCCAATTCATATTTCAAATGGGGAAATAAAAGATTAACAGCGAAAGACTTTTATTAAGAAAAAAAACATAAATGAAATAAATCGGCCATAGTTGAGCAAGCAAAAAGGAATGGGAAATGACGGGAGGGGGTGTGGTGTGGTGTGGAGGGGTGCTGGGGAGGGGATGGATACTTACTGGCTCTCCGGGTTCGTTCCCTCCCAGGATCCTGAAGCCGAAGCCGGTGTCCTTCCTCCACAGGAAGATGTCTTGCTCCTGGGAGTCTGGCACTGAAAAGGACAGAAGGGACACCATCAGCTCAGACTCCCTCACAACCACAAGTAGAAACTCAGACTCACGGACACACAGCCCAACTCTGGCCACCTAACACCTTCTGCCTGTGCCCCTGACACAGTTGATTGGATTAGTTGATCACTGCTCAGCATAAGAGACAAGAATATGATTTTAGCCGATTTAGTGAATAGCTGGAACAAATGTGTGGCACGACTTTCACATTTGGAAGGCGGCATGTCCAACACATGGTGAGACCCCAATTTGCACTCTTGGGTCACGGGCTGAAAGGAGACACTGGCAAAGACACCGACGCAGGGGTGAGCTAATAGCCGGACAGCCATGAATGTGGCGACAGCTCCTTCGCCCCGGTCCTATCAGACGCAACCTTGCCGGAGCCTTGACTCCACTCCCGTGTCCATCGATCAAGAATGCAATCAGTCCTACTCAGTGTTCCCACTCTCCTACTCTCCTCTGCCGGGACAGAGGAACGAAAGAAAGAAAAAAAGAAAGAAAAAAAAAACCTCAAAAGCCTTAGATATGAAATGCCACTTCAATGACTCATAACGACAAAATCAATTTTTTACTGGCAAAAGCACAGCCTCCAGTGGAGCAGCAATTCACAGCAGCTTATTATACAGATGATTACATACTGCTCGTCAGTCAAGACAAGTCAAACAAGGGGAGAGAGCATCCTGTATTGTCTTGCCATGCTCCGTGCGACTTGTTTAATTAGCAGGAGTCACGGCAACAACGCCACGGGGGCTCTTGAGATGCCACACTACAGTGCGTTGGCCAGAGCCAGGCTCTCCTGAGTGCACTTGCCGATCAACAAGCTTCCATCTTAATGGGCGAGGCTGGGGTGGGAGGGAGGGAGGACAAGCGTCAACACACGACCCATTCTTGTCACATCACTCAGGGCAGGTGACAAGGGACGCCCCCATATCCCTCTCTCTCCCTCTCTGTCAGTCTCTCTCTCCCTTTCATTCTCTTTCAGTCTCTCTCTGCCCTCCTCCAAAACTAGCTGAGCTGAGCTTAGCCTGCAGATAGAAGGAGGGTGCCAGTCTGCGGTGGTAATAGCGTCGTGGGGCCTCCAGCTCGTGCCCCTCGCCTGCAACGCTTGGCTTGGCAGAGGAAAAACAAGGACGGAGGCTAAGTAGGGCTGAGCAGCGGCGGTGGCAGCGGTCTTTGGCACTCTGGCAGGAAACATCTCTGGAGCTGTGTGGGAAATCCGCCACCGAGGAGAGGAGGATAGAAGAGCTGGTGATGGAGTGGAGCACTTTGGGGAAGGGGGAGAAGAGAGGGATGGGGTGGCAGAGGCAAAGAAGGGGAGGCAGACTCTGAGTCCGGCACAAGTCCTCCATCGTGAGAAGACGGCAAAACAGGCCAGGGGTATGTGTGTGTGTGTGTGTGTGTGTGTGTGTGTGGGTGGGTGGGGGGGTGGGGGGTGGGGGTAGTGGCTGGGGAGCCGGAGCAGCTTGGGCTGCAATCTGTTCAGGGGGATCAACAATTAGGCGAGTGGTGAGAAGCCATTTAGTCTGTTTCCAGGGACTGCCCAGCACCCAGGCAAAGAGGGCAGAGCACGGGCTGGACGAGAGAAACTGGGCAGAGCACTGGAGGATGAAAGAAAAACAAAAGGATGGAGAGTAAGGGAGAGGGAAGGAGACAGAGGAGGGATGGTGACCCAGAACGAAAAAGAAAAAAAAAAAAAAGAACGAGGTGGGGAGAGAGACTGAGGCAGCGACGTGGACGGCTCCAGTGCCATACAAAATGGCTGCCAGTGGGAAGCCGAGGCCGGGCAATTTTCCCAGATCATTCCATCTTCATTTAGCCCTTGGAATGATTGCAGGGAAAGTCACCTAATTGTGCATTATGGCTTAGGCCAGGCCTTTAATACAAGCTCACTGCTGGAGGAAGAGGAGCGTTAGCACGGCTACTTAGGCGCTCGATGTGGATCCCGTGGGACTTTGGAGAGCCTTTCAAACGGATCTCTCAGGCCTCGTGCAGCCTCTGGTCCACCCTCGGCCTCTCCCGCCCTCAGCCGTCTCAGCCGGGCTGCCTTGACCAGTAATCTCAGTGCTGCGCTTTGGCTGTGCTTTGGCACACAAAATAAAAATCCACCAAACCAAAAGAAACATATGTCTAAAGGCATATGACATCTCTCTCTTTCTTCCTCCCTCTCTCTCCCCCTCTTACTGTAAAAGAAAATTCTTCTTATTCCCCATGTTCTTCTTCAAGTAAAAAATACAGAGACTCGTACCATAAGTGGCGTTACCAGGCCTCAGTTCTGCCTCTCTCTGGTTCTTTAATTATACAAACGCCGCCATGACAAAGTGTGAGAGAGAGAGAGTTGGAGAAAGTGGGGGGGGGGGGGCAGCAAGGGAGGGAAATGAGTTGCTGAAAACTCTCGTGATAACAGCTCTGGGAGGTTCGCAGTTAATTAGGGAGACCCGCTCCCCTCTATTGCTCGTCCCCAGATGTAAACAAGAGCTGTGGGTGCCAAATGCCCACAACTTTTACTTTTTGGACGAAATTAGGGCTTTAAAAGGGATCAGTGATGCAAGTGCACGTGCTAATGGCAACATGGAGAGCAGCTGGTCAAGGACAAGGAACACACACACACACACGCACACAAATAAAGAGCACTTTCCGTGAGGAGAACAAGGGGTGGGGACAAAAATAGATGCTGAACTGCCGAGGCGTGGGTGGACATGTCCCCTTTTTCTTCCTGTGCAACACCTGACCGCCGCTCACATTTTTACATCAGAGTTCAGTTCAAAGAGTCTGCGGTGGCGTGTGCACGACCACTGCCCTTCACTTCAAACAATCCCACCCAACCCCCGCAGCGCCAGTCAGGATCACAAGTGGGCCCAGACGGGGCTCCAGCAGTCCCAGCTAAGAGGGAGTTACTTACAGTAGCCCCACGGGTGAGTACCAGAAGCCAGATACTTTTACAGCAAAGGGCAGTATCACAAGCAGAGTATTAATATCCTTCAACAACATACTGTAAGTATGTTACTGTGGAGTTAGTGTGTGTGAGTACGTAAGCTGCATTTGGCGAAGAGTATTCTAAAAGTTGTGAGGATTACACCAGTTAGTCAGTATGAGGGTAGGAGGTACAAACCCAGCGAGGAGGGGAGCTAGGAAGAAGAGGAAGCCCCGGTGGCCAGCAGCATGCACCCTCCACCAAAACATAATTACTTACGCCTACTTTCATACATGCTCCTGGACTGGGCCCAGATCTTGAAGGGGTCCGGCTTCTTCTGGATGGTGCCGTCGGCCGCGGGCGGGGGCTGGGGCGCCGGCTCCTGCGGGGGGAGGCCGGGCAGCGGCTGGGCATGGGGTGGTGGCGCCGGGGGCGCGGCCGTCTCGGTCACCGGGGCCTGGGAAGCGTGTGCCGGGGAGCTGCTGGCGTGGCCGCTGCGGTGGCTGGACGAGCTGTGCTGGGAGCTGCCCTGGCTGTCCTTCCGCTCTAACTGCTGCTGTGGCCAGCCAACAGACAGGGAGAGAGAGAGAGAGAGAGAGAGAGAGAGAGAGAGGAAAAGGGAAAGAGAGAAAAAGACCAGAGAGAGAAAAGGAGAAGAAAAGAGAGAGAGGGGGCGAAGAGAAGGAGAGCGTTAAGGACGAGAGAGTAGACAAGGGTGGGAGGAGTAAGAAGTAAATGGGGATGGAGTGAGAGAAGGGAGAGAGGGAGAGAGAGAGAGAGAGACATCACAAATACAGAGAGGGGCTCAGAAATAGATTAAAGATTTAAAGTGGAGAAAGCGAGAGATGGCCCACGGAAAGAACAAAGGACGGAGAGAAACACAAGAGAGCAATAGAGATGAGATCGACAGGCACACACAGGAAGAGAAGAAAAGGGCCGCGACTCGGAACACAAATAAGGCGTTAGATGGACCGTTACGCAGGATAAAGGAATAATGGGCACGAGCCGGCAGAGGGGGAACGGGAGACAATCAAGCGTGCTTATTGCCCGAGCTTCTCTAGCCTTGTCGCTTAGCCTTTTCAACTCCCAGCCCATCACGCTGTTCGCAAGGGGGATTTACACCGAGAAATGTGCGCGCCACATCTTCAATACAGATACCATCGCGCCCAATCCGCTTTCAGTTTAAACATCTCATTTGTATTCATCGGTCAATTCTTCAACGTGCCTGATGCCGGCCCGTGGAAAATAGGCAAATCCATCAGTCAGCATTCGTTCGACGCTATTTAGGGGTTCTAGAGCTCCTTGCTAGCAGAGGGGGGGGGGGGGGGGGGGGGGGGGGGGAGAGTTGTCTGATTAACAGAAAGTTGTGACTGACACCTCTTAATCAAAGCCACGCACTTATCTCTGTAGACACTATCTGCAATAACACCACTAATTACACCACTCTCCCTGTGCCCTATGGTGTGCAGAATAAAAGATTCAAAAATACTTGTATAGTTTATTACTTGCATATACTCTATAGGTGCCTTACGTATATAAAATAAATTGTCTTGTTGCACATTGTATGCCTTTAGTACTTTGTTGTTTGTTTAGAAACCCAACACCTACCAAAGGCAAATTCTTTGTATTTTTAAGTACACTTGGTCAATAAAACCTGATTCTGGTTAAATATATTAACAATCTGTTTATTAGACTGGAATATGAAGTAAAGGTAGCTAGCTTCATACACATATATTTATACAGAAATATGTGATATTATTATAACAGGATTATATTTATAATACTAATAAATGTTTTAGCTTTTCCATTAAACAAATGAAGTAAGTACAAGTAAAGAACACCTCTTTACCTTGAAATGTGGTGACTTGAGTGAAATGTATAGTCTGCAAAACCACACAGCACGAAAAAATCCTGTAAATGGACTGAGCTGACCCAGGACAAAAATACCTCAAGTCTACCTCCTCCCAGAGGAAGGTCACATGACTTCCAGCCCCACCAGGCCAATAGTATGAGTATGTATAAATAAAAACATGAGTTCCTGGTCAGGAGATAAGAGAAATGGGCCTATAAGATAGCCGAAAACCTTCTCAGGTTCCAAGAGTCTTTATCTGCAATGCAATCCAGTGGCCTTCAAACGACGGAGACAGAGGCCCATCCCAACACCCACTCAGTTTGCAGACGCGCACTGCTCATGCGCGCGTGCACACACACACACACACACACACACATGCGCGCACTAACCACCGAGGGCCAGTGAGACAAACATTGCCAATTTACAGCCCATATTTTGGACCAGTTACTGGGGCCAAATCAGCTCCAAAAATGCTCAATCACTCAAACACACACACACACACACACACACACAAAAACACTCCATGTGGTCATGCATTCTGCCTCAAACATGCATAAATGCATACCAAATGATGCACATTTCTTTTTTTGTAGCATCTGAGCCCACAGGCACACGCTCTCCATATACGAACGCAGTAAACTAAGCTTCAAACACACAGAGATGAGCCTGCACAACAACCATTACATCTGTGTCTCCATTCACTCTACAGCAGCATTAATGACATGCTCTATTTATATTTCACACACACAAACACACACACACACATACAGGGCAGCCAAGGCAAATTGAATTAGCTTGCAAGGTGGCCATTTGACTTAGGGCACAGAGGTGTTGCTATGTGCGGCTATGGCGTGATGGCTGGCCACCCGTGGTGCAGCTGGCCTCAACATTAATTGCCATCGCAAATTGAACTGATAAATGGAGTAAGGGTGGGGAAAAAGAAATAGAGAGAGCGAGAGAGAGAGAGAGAGAGAAACTCTCCTCCTGGTTCCTTCCTGCCTTCTTTCCCTCTCTCTCCCTCTCTCTCCCGCTTGCTCTACATGCCCCCGCAGAGTGAGCGTTATGCTGGGCCGCTAATGTGTGAGAACTGTGGTGGGGGTGGGCTGGCTGGATCGGCGCAATGAAAACAAATTCCCTCTACAGGTGTAACTCCCACCCCCTCAGCCGCTAACAGCAGACGGGTGGTTGAACCCCCCCGCCTCTTACACACACACACACACACACACACAGATGCACACACACACACGCGCACACTTCGTTAGTCCACCATTAAAACTCTCCTTGCAGAGCATCAAAAAGCTCCCGGGACACAAAGACTCAGCAGGAAGACAGGGAATGAGCGATCACGGCGAACAATGGAGGGGAAAAAGGAAAATTAACTTCTCTTCCCTTTCTCTCTTTCTCTTTATCCGTCGCTAACAGACACCAGGCGGATGAGCCTTTGCTCCCACATGGACACAGAAGCGGGAAAGGAGGGTACACAAGGGGGGAAAGGAGTGGGAGAAAGAGAGAGATGGAGAGAGGGGTGAAGGAAGAGAAGATCTGGGGGTACTTACCAGTTTGGGGCTCTTCTTAGCAGGTGCTACCCCTGTGAAGGCAACAGAAAACAGACAGACAAGAGAGGAAGAGTAGAAAGAGGGAGGAAAGGAGAGAAGGAGAGAGAAATCACATTAATGATGTGCTTTAAAGAAAAACCTCACCTTCCCCACAGGCACAGACTCCCCCTCCTGCTCCCACCTCTCCAAAATAAGCCAATCCCCAAACAGACACTCGCCGCACGGAACAAGGACGAGCGGAGGAAACGAGGCAGCCACAGTGGAGGCAGCAGCAGCAGCGGTGGTGGCAGGCTCTGCTCTGCGCTCCACACACACACACACACACACACTTCACGCTCTCCTCCTCCTAACACCCACCACCACCTTCTCTTCCTCCTCCTTCCCCTTCCTCTGAGCTCAGAGGCACTGCCGGGGAGCCTGATCCGTCTGCATTAGCGTGCACCTCCACCGCTGGTACGCCGCTGCTGCTGCTGTTGATGCTGCTGCCGTGGGCGCTACTGTTGCTGCAGAAGTGTGTGTGGGGGGGGGAGGATGGCACAGACGCGCGCGGAACGGACTGGCCAAGAAGATCCACGTTGCCACGACCCCCCACTCCTCCCCTGCTGCCGAGCGGCGAAAACACAGCAGGAGATGCACAGCGTGTGTTTGTGTCGTGCGTGTGCGTGGGTGCCTGCGTGTGTCCGTGCATGTGTATGTATCTGTGAGATGGATGATGTCAAAGAGAGAGAGAGAGAGGAGGAGGAAGGAGGGGGGGATAAAAGCAAGTGAATGTATGTGTAAGTATGAGAGAGGGAGTGAGATAAAGAAGAAAAGAGAGAGAGAGAGGAAGAGAAAGAGAGAGCATGCCAAGGCATGAGGTTTGGTATTACCCATAGAAAAGGAGTCCAAGATGCTGAACATTAAGTTATAGGCAACGGTTAGTTCCCCTCGTACTGAGACCATCTTCCAGCGCCCGTGCACCTAGCCACTCGTCTGCCGAAGGCTCCTGCATGTAGAAGCAGTCCTTGTTTCTCTCTCGTCTTGCTTTTTCTTTTTTCCCTTTCCTTCCTCCCTCCCTCCCTTCCTCTCTCTCTCTCTCTCCTTTTTCACCCTCCCCCTTCTCCTTGCTCTGCTGTGAATCTCACTCTCTCTCTCTTTCGCTCAGTTGGCTCTACCCCTCCATCTCCCCCTCCCTTCTGCTACACTCATGCACGTACACACACACACGCACGCACAAGCACACGCGCGCACACATACACACACACACTCTCTGCTCTTTCGCTCTAATCATTTGGAAGCTTGGTTGACAGTGCCTGCATAAATGATATATTCATGCATACTAAGTAGTGACCTATACTTCATAGCACACAACATTACAAGCGTGTCTCGCCCGAGACGCCAAGAGCAGGGAGAGAGCAAAAACAGCAGAAAAACCCAGTCTGTGTGTGTTCACGTGTCAGTGCAACACAACGCAACAAAACTCCCAGACAGTCTGACCGCACCTCTCGCCCTCTCGACTCAATAGAGCAGAACGGAGACACCCTGCACGACAAAATCAGCACCATGAGCCGTGATGATGGGGCGAGCGCTGGTGGCGCAAAGTGGGATTGCTGTGGGCAGACCCCAGCCCCGCCGGGGGATCTGTTTGAGTGCTTGAGTCGGGGAGGGGTTGGTGAGTGAGTTAGTGAGTGAGTGAGTGGGTGGGTGGGTGGGTGTGGGTGGGATGGTTGGAGGAGGGGTAAATGGGGTGCGTGGCAGCAGATTGAGCTTTGATCCCTGCCTGGCCTGGAAAAAAAAATGAGGATGCTACTGTGTCAATCCGCTGAAATCATAAAAAAGGAAGGGAGCGGGTTGTTGTTAGAGTGAGTGTGTGTGTCTGTGTGATAGAGAGACTGTGTGTGGTGGGGGGGAGAGGTGGTTCTCGCCAATGTTTTCTCGCCACCATTATTTTTTCCCCTACAAGCAGAGCAAGAAAGCACCTTTACCTGATCAGCTGCTCCCTGCAGCTGGAGTTCACTCATCACACCCATCCCAGTCTCTCTGCTGTGGCCTGGGAGATCTGGGGGAGGGTTGGGGGGAGGGAACGTGGAGGGGTTCCCTCATTCCCCTGACATTTTACTCTCTCTTAATAGAACCACACACGTATTGAGCTGTGACGCCCCCTTTCCTCTCTCTCTCTTTCTCTCCCTTCCTTCATCTTCGCTCCCCTCTCAGACTGATCCAAACACCCATAATCTCTCTCTGGGGTATGCTCCCTAGATGACACGTCAGACTTTAAACTATGTTTTAAAAAAAATGAAAGAAAAGAAAAGAAAAAAAAAAAATATATATATCTCAGCGACTGGGTGGAGACACCCTACCTCTCGGTGTAGTCAACCCCTCACACTCACCTTTAGCCAAACCCTCCCCCACCCACACCCACACACTCCAGTGTTGTTAACAATTTACTCGTCGTCCCACCCATGCAAATGAAAAAAAGAAAAGAAATAGAGGAAGGAAACAATAAAATGAGATGAATGTTAAAAATAGATAAGGGGGCATTATGGATATTTTTGTACACTGGCAAGCGAATGCAGGCGGCGACTTTCGAATGATGTCGGGCGGGGAGGGAATGACCGCCGCTGCCACTGCTCCAGACGTGGAGGAGACGGGCCGAGCCGGAGCTGAAAAATAGACCGTGTGCCATTCCGCTGGAGCCAACCGTGGCAGAGAGCACCAGTTTGGTGTTTTTAAGGCCAGCCAGTGTTTTTAAGGCCAGGGAACGGACAGGGCCGGGGCAATGCTCCGGGAGATCAAACACTCGGCCTTATTGACGCTGCATACATTCACCCAATCTAATTACCCACATGGCTGGGAGAACTTTCCCCTACTGGATGCATGAAAGGGTTGCGGTGTGTGTGTGTGTGTGTGTGTGTGTGTGTGAGTGAGTGTGTGAGTGTGTGAGTGTGTGTGAGAGAGAGAGAGAGAGAGAGAGGGGGGGGAGAGAGAGAGAGAGAGAGAGAGAGAGAGAGAGAGAGAGAGAGGGAGAGAGAGAGAGAGAGAGAGTGTGTCTCCCTCTCTCTCTCACACAGTAGCTCAGAGCACCTGTATTTTCTTCTTAAAGGAGAAATTGAGCAGACCTTACTTTTATTTCAGCATTTGCTCAAATGACAAAGAAACAATGACTGCACTCCTTCTGATACTGACATACAACATAAACCAATCTTTCTGTTCCTCCTCCATGCTCTTACAGCTGCTGCAATCTGTGTTCTATGTTCCAGCTCTGTTCAGCTTGAAAACAGAAGGGGAGCATGTTCGATTTAAGAGAGTCATCAAGAAGGAAAATACTTCCAGTTTTTTTTTTGCATTTGTAAAAAAGTCATAGTTCATAATAATAATAATAATAATAATAATAATAATAATAATAATAATAAAAATTAACTAAAGATAAAGATAAACAAACTAGTTTCAAAGTGGCTGTGTGTGTTTGTGGGTGAGTGAGAGAGAGTGTGTGTGTGAGCACATATATAAAAGGAATCAAATGTGATTGAGCTCTCATGAGCTTTAAGTTATATTTACACCATCTCTCTGAAGGCTTTCCCCCCCTCTACTTATTAAAGCAAGAATATGAGGGATCATCAGCCGAGTGGTTTGTCCCACCCGTAACCATACATCAGCCTGGCATGAGAGTCAGCCCAGAATCCCCATGGACCTCTCACAAGCCACATGCTCAAAATTATTCATTTTCTTCCCATTTGTTCCCCAAACCGCTTTCGTGAGCTTTGGCCTCATAATTACTGTGCATCCGCGTTTGTCGCTGGCTTTTTTCATACAATAAACGTATTTGTTTGCTTTGCTTTTTTTCTGTTAGACAACAATAGCGGCGCTGTGTTATTGCACACTGTGTCTTAATCAGCTGAGCGCCAGAGTTTTATGTGAGCAGATCACTGGGGACGAGAAAAGCCAGGCAGAGGAGATTCCCGGGTGTGAAAACATGCGGGGTCTCTGTGGACTCCAAATGGAAGCTATTAATGAAGAGATAATCTGGACAGGGAGGGGAGGAAAGGAGAGAGGAGAGGAGAGCGGACCCTGCCCCCACCCACCCCCTACCCCGTCTCCCACCCGTCCTCCCATCTGGACCCAAGGGGGTCAGCCTCCGTCCGACTCGGGCCATCTGTCACAGAGGCCACAGCGACAGCCCAAATCATCAGTGTGTGTGTTTGTATTATTGTGTGTGTGTGTGTGTGTGTGTGTGCTTGGACTGACAGGTGGTCTCCTGGCAACCGTGGTGGTCTGACCCCACGGGTCTCTGTTCAGTGCAGAGGTGGCCACTACTCACTTGCACGCCAATGGAGTTATGTGTGATTCATGCCGACATGTCCTGAGACACATGTGAGGATTTATGGCTGTGCTTGTGTGTGTGTGTGTGTGTGTGTGTGTGGCTGCTGGACTGGTTGGGAAGAGCAAGGGAGGATAGTGAGGGAAGGAGAAGGAAGGGACTTGTGAGGTAAGGGCACAAAAAGTGATGTAAAAATTGGAAGCGACAGGCCATGAGCAGACATTAAAAGGTTGGCCCTTGTGTGAATACCCAGGAAATGGGAAAGACACACACACACACACACACACACACTCACACACACACACAGGTCCATGCAATTCGGCTATTCTGCATTATACTGTGCAACAGTGCTGTTCTCACAGACACACTTGCTCTGAGTCTAAAGGTGTCTGTCGTGCAGGAGGAAAGCAAATCTCCCAGACAAACAGAGAGGCGAGACAGCCACCTGCGACGGGGAACTGGGCTATTTAAAAATCCCTCCAGGGCTTTACCTGAGCACGAGTGGGCTTTGAGCAGCCTTGCTCATGACAGGGAGAATTGGGTGGGGATCTGGGGGACGGAGTGTGAAGTGACTGCCTTTGTCTGCTGTCTGGTAGCATTTGGTGGCTGTCTGCTCTCTTTCCCTCTTGGTGTGTGTGTGCGGGAAAATGTCGGTTGAGAACAAGAGCCTACGCTTTAGTGACAATATGCTTTCTCTCGATGTGTGTGTGTGTGTGTGTGTGTGTGTGTGTGTGAATGGACATGTCTGTGGTGGTGTGTGTGTGTGTTTTTTTTGGTGGGGGGGGGGTTCAAAGTGGACAGGAATGGTGACACCCGCAACTCTATTCTCTGCTGCCCCTCTCAAGGAAACCCCACTGTATTAAAAAAAAAAAAACATTGTCATGGAAACAAAGAGGAGTGTGATTGCAGTGATGTGCACCACACCCTTGGGGGCACTGGTGAGAGGCAGTGGCAAGCAGACAGTCTTTACTTTCATTCGTGCCTCTGCCATGCCATAACACAGGAAGGGGGAGAGAGAGAGAGAGAGAGAGAGAGAGAGAGAGGGAGAGAAAGAGAGCAAGAGCGAGAGCGAGCAAGAAAGACAGGGAGGGAGGGAGAGAAACGTCACCAGCAGAGCCAAGTTTGGTCCCAATCCAGAAGCATCATTTCCTCCCATCTAACCACTTGTCTTACGTCATTGTTTTTTTTCTTTCTTTTTTTTACCCCACGACAAAACTCGCTTGCCGATCCCATTCATTACAGCCTTGCACAGAGTCAGCTGAAATTTCATGCAAACTGTGCAAAAACAGTGGCATCCTCTGTTTTGCATTTAATCAATTCATTCTGCTGTGCCCCCACCCCCCAACCCCACCCAAACTCTCCCCCGTTTAACTCGTCACAGTTGCTTATCTTCCAGCATGCTTGTGTACGTGTCCTCTGTGGAGAACTGGTGGTGTTGTTTTGACAGAGGGACCTCTTACAAATCCGTGCGCAAATCTGTCTGTAATACAGATAAGAGTCTGCTCTAAGCACAAAACTGCAATCGAATAAACAAACAATTCACAGCGTTTTTGCTGAAGGCAGATGGGCGGTCAATGTCATTCGCACATTTTATCAGCTCGACAGGTCTGGTAACGAGGGCTGGTGGGGAGGAGGGGGGTCGTGGAAGCTTGAGCATACTGAACAGGTTGTCGGACCACTCTCTCACTCTCTTGTTTCCTTTCCTCACTCAGTCCCCCGGAGTCCATGTCTCTATCTCTCTCCCTCACATCTCTAAGTCTCTAATAATCTCTCTCCTTCACCTTTTTTTGGTCTCCCCTTCTCTCTCTCTCTCTCTCTCTCTCCTCCTGAGGCTCAGCCATCACCTGTGAAATTGGGGAGACATGGCTGTCTGGGGCTGCCACGACTGATTGATGATTCATAAGCAGTGCCCCATACGGGGCCGTTATGTGCCTCACTCAATCACCAGCTGCACGCCTGACTTCACGACTCCCAGTCCCCCCACCCCCTTCCATCCCCAGGCTCTGCAGTCTCTCTTGCCCAGCCCAGCCTAGCCCAGCTCACTCCACAGCCTGTCCCCCAGAGGGAGTCATGATTGCCCTGGACCCATGGGGAGGCCAGAGCCACAGCCGCTATCTGGTGGCTGGTTCCTTTTATGGTTAGGCCCAATCGGGTCCTGTCACCGGGGACCTTGGTCATCTTTTTTTGGTCTCTTTTTTTCCCCTCTCCCCTTCATTCAAGACTTTGGAAGGCAGTAACGGACTCCCATTTGCCAGTGCCGAACTTCCGGGCGGGTGCTGTCGGGTCTCCTGAAAGCCCACCACCCCTTCAACAGTGAAGCACGGGCAAAGAAGATGTGCGCAAGCCGTCGCCTTATTCTTCTCAGAGTGGAGAGTGGTGACATTTAGACCCGTACAGAGGCGCGTCGGAAACAAATTAGCATGAACCACAGCCCCCTCCCGGACCAGCGCAGAGAATGAAACTTATCCCGGCCAATCAGAGTCTGGAAAGGGACTGAACAAAGATTCTAATGAGGCAGCTGTCGAGTGGTGAGCCGAGCGAAGGTGTCATCACCTCTGTGAATGAGAAGAATGGCTTCAATTATGATAACAGGCTAGTAAAAGAATGGGATGTGCACATGGAGAATACAGTTGATCTCTGATGAAACCTTTTGCCTGTTTTCACCTAGGGCTATTAGCCAACAACCAGGCAATTAGCTTATGCACCGGCGCAAATGTTTGCAATCCTTGGCACTGGGTTGCCCTGCCTCAGTTTCAATATGGTTTGTCGAAGAGCAGTTCATCCAACCCCCACCCCGCTCTTTTCCCATCTCCCACCACCCTCCCCCCTCCAAGCCTACCCAGCGCATTCAACAGTATGAAGATACATGTGGAGAGGACATCATCCCTCTACCAATTAGAGCTGTCCACTGATCCTCCCAGGCAGAGGGCGCTAATTGGCTGGCTGAGAAATGGCTTCAAACAGTGTAATGCAGTGGGAAAGGGGAAGGGGGGGGTGCTAATGATTTGCTAGGATGAGAGTCAGAGAGAGAGAGGGAGAGATAGTGAGAGGGAGAGGGAAAGAGGGAGTGTGTTTTTGGGGTGGTGTTTGGCAGCAATTTAAGTCCAGGCAAGAGAAGAAAGAATAATTAAAGAAGCAGGGCTGATCCCTCTCCCAGCAGGCGGTGTACTTCAGGCCTACAACAGCACCCTCCCCAACCCCCGACCCACCCATCCATGTGGGTGTGGACGGCCCATGGGACAGCTACCGAGGGCATCTGTGTAGGGTCTGCACATGGTCTAATGCAACTCTGCTGCTTCGGTGAAACAACCTGGCCTACTAATGCCTGCTCTGCAGGCCCTGATCGTTTCCTATTAACAATGATTAATTGTGACCACGGTCCACTGCTCTTAATATATATACACTCCCCCTCATCTTGGTCCGTGTGGGATCCATACATCACACAGCCCTTCCTTGGCAGTTCTACTCTGTACACACTTTACATTCGGCAAGCGGGGCAAAAGTGCTTTGACATTGGGACGCTGCACAATTCATCAAGGAACCGAAGGACGACCGGGGTTATTTGGCTAGTTCTACTTGTTACACGTGTTCTATCGATGATCCATTAAGGCGGAGGTGGGTGCTGCTGCATGCAGTACTTCAGTGGCTTTGCAAAGCTCCAATATCTGTTAACAAAGTAAGCAGGGAGTCTCACTCCTACAAGCTGTGTCACAGACAATCTTGTATACCTCGCAGAAGCTAATATGGTATAACAAGTGATAATCTTTCAACAGCTGTTACTCTTCAGCTTTACTTCAGCAAAAGTCAAAGTGCGCCATTTGCTGTGACCTTTGAGAATCCAATTAAATATGGAGCGCACCACCCGAGGAGCGAAACAGCCTACAGTCTAAAACCTTTTTTTTCTCGAGCTTCACTCTTTTGCATACTTTAGTCCTTGAAAAAAAAAAACCTTCTGCCAAAGCCAGTGTTCAATCTTCGAATGACACTTTTCTCAGACACCCACACAGTCCTCACGCCCATTCTAAAGAGGCAAGGCCAGTGGACAATCTGCTTTGAAAAGCCTGTGGCGTCAGGAACCAAAAACCACACAAGCACTTGTAAGTCAACACTGACATTTCCAATTTTAAACTTTCCTTCCAGGAAACAAGGGAAAGAGCCACTCGACTGTCAAAAGGGCCTGACAGACAGACAGCAGAGCCATGGGATTCTTGAGAGGAACTCAAGTCGCAAACTCCATATTCATGAGGCAGTTTGACCTGAGTTGTACCATCCACCTGAGGCTGTCTCGGTCTGCCGCTGCTTGTCATTCCTGCTCAAGCTCTCAGCAGTGACTGCCTACCCCCTTTGCTTTTCCTCTTTGTCTCCCTCTCCACTGCCGTCCTCCATCCAGGCTGTGTCAGTGTGTGTGGTTCTGTGCGTGTCCTTGTGGCCACATTTTATTTTGCGAGATGCCAACATAAATGACAATAACATGAAACGCTAACACAAATGCTATATATCACAGGATTCCTAGGGGGCTAGCAATGCAAATAGCTAGCTTCAGTGACTGTACCTACCTCTCTGAACCAGCATGGTAACTTCACTTCCTTTGGGGCACTTGCTGAGAATGTCCACCACTTGGTTGTGCGTCAGGTTCTGCACGTTCCTCTTGTTGACTTCCACAATGATGTCGCCCTCCCTTAGCCCGCGGCACCGTGGGTAGTCCACAATCTGCTTGACGCGCTGGCCTCCGCCTGACGGGCTGTCGGCGATGGTGAAGCCGAAACCCTTGTCGCCCTTCTCCATGTGCACGGTGATGAGCTCGGGCTGCGTGGCGATTGACGAGGCAAGCGTCACAACGTCATTCGGATAGCCGTGCAAACCGTTTGAGGGCAGTTCGGCCGAAGGGCTGTGGGGCCGGGGCTCGCGCATGCCATTGATGCCCACCACGTTACCAGTGGCAACATTGGCACTGCTGCCGCTCTGGCTGCCGCCTTGACTGCCGTGGCTCGATGGCGAGTCGTAGCTCTCCTGCCCATTGACTATGATGGGCTCCTTGTCCACTATCGCTACGGAGGTCACCAGGCTGGTGTTGGGGTCATCAGGGTCAAAGGGGAGCGGGTAGCCACGGCAAAGCTCGAGGTCCACCATGGAGCCAATGGGAATGGACTGGAAGATCTTTACCACCTGGGCATGAGTATAGCCCAGGACGCAAGTGTCATTCACACTGACTATCACGTCACCTGCAAAGGTGGGAGGGGAGGGAGGAAGAAGAAAGGAAAGGAGGGAAAGGGGAGGATGGAAAAAAAGAAATAGGTAAGGAGGGGGGGATGAGGAAGAAGACGTTCATGATAGTTATGCTGTGTTCCAGACCACTCGGAAGTCAGACAGAAACTGTCTTCCGGATTAAAAATGTCCAAACTAGAATGGTGTGATTGGAATGACTTAACCGGTTTGCATGTGTGAATTTGGGTTTGATTTTTAACTGTCCAAACAACTCATACAGATACCAGTGACGGCACGCATACCGGTCTCCATTTTCCCGTCCAGGGCCGCCGGCCCATCCAGAACCAGGCTTTTGATCTGTAGGAACTCGTCGGGCTCGTCGCCACCGACTACCGTGAACCCGAAGCCTCTGCGACTCTTCTTCAGCTTGGTGTTGATGAAGGTCCCCTTCAGCTCGGCTGGGTTACGCGTAAAGAAGGGCTTAGCTCCTGGAGCACATGGCACAAACACACATGCGTTAAAAAAAACTGAAAAAACCAAACTAAAAAAAGGACTAAATTGATTGCGCAATCATGCAGCCCCACCTCAGTCAATTACGACTTTGGCACAGGGGCGTGGAATGAATTAAAAGGTCAGGAAGGTGGGGAAGTTGGTGGGGGGTGGGGGGGTTGTGTAGCATGCATTGAGGAGAAGAGGAGAGAGGGATGAGGTGGAGGGAGAATCAAGTGTGGTTTGCATGGCTGGGCACCAGCAGGAAAATGCTGCTGCTGCACCGACAGCTTGTTCAGATGATGGTGGCCCTGGAAGCGTAAGCCCATCTTGATGATGGCGAGAGAGACAGAGAGCTGGCCAGCAGGCGAGGTGCCGGCATTGGAGTGGCGATGCAGAATGTTAATCATGGAATGTGATGAGGATGCAGTTTAGCGGAAATGAGATGGAGCGATGCGGGGTGACACGGAGGGGGAACCAACGAGGCCGTACACATACAGGTGGCATAATTCACACATAAGGCGCTCGGGAGCTTATGTGTGCCTCAGTGTCACGCAAAGAACTGGCTGATCAGTGTATGTGTGTGTTGTGTGTGTGAACTGCTGAGATGTGGGTCCGATTAATTCATTAATTTATTTATTTTAAGAGGAAATGGCATAGAGAAGGCAAGCTGTATGGAACTGTAGCCACAAGCAGTTTAATTCACACATAGATCCCCATGGGTCTATGTGTATGCCTTCATAAGGCACGGGAAGCATGCATAAGTTTGTGTGTGTGTGTATGTGTATGTGTGTGTGTGTGTGTGAGTGTGAGTGTGAGAAAGATAAAAAGCAAACAAGACAGAGTGAGGGAAAGTGTGTGTGTGGCCAGGGGAGACTGGACTGGCCTTCGATTTGGCATCTAAAGGGCTGCAAGATGCTTTTAAGCCAAGCACACATGCCAAGAGCATTCAGTCCCGTAATCTGAATCTACTCCCGCAGCCCACACTGGCCCGTCTTCCAAACACTCGGAATCGGCTTACAAAGCCCCACTCTCGCTCCGTGTGAAGTGGTGCCGGCCCGTGCCAAAGACCACCCGAGGGACACCAGCAGAGCGACTATCCACAGAAGTGGAGCGAACAATGGCAGACAGCGCTGGATAGCATACAAAAAAAAAAAAAAAAAAACGCTGTCTGTTGTCTCGGAGCACGAGACGGCCAAATGGTTCTGTTTCCCACTGTGGCCCCTGAGCACGTCTCGCCAGTGCCAGCCCGACTATTATTTGGAATGAGGCGGTTAAGACAGAAAAGGCTGTTGGACATGACAAGAGTTTGCACAAAAAAAGGAAAACAATGGGAAACAAAGAGAGAGAGAGACAGACAGAGAGAGAGAGAGAGAGAGAGAGAGAGAGAGAGAGAGAGAGAGAGAGAGTTGGACGACAAGATAAAAAGAAGAAGAGGAGGAGGGAGGATTTGCTTGGGCCTTCGGGGGCACAGACAGAAGACGACCACTGATTCACACCGAGATGGACTGAGATTAGAGGCAGACTAATTAGCCAAGTGCTCTCATTGTCATGCTGTGCTTGGTGTGGGCTGAGGATGGAGGAGGTGGGTGGTGTGAAGCGGTTGGGGAGGGTGAGGGTAATGGATGGTTGAACGGGTGGTGGAGTGGAGTGGGAATGGTGGTGGGGGGGCGGGGGGGGCGGAACGTACTTTTAGCAGTGATGGCGGGCGGTGCGCCAGGCGGCTGGGGGTCCCGGTAGGTCTCTTGGTGGTTGGCGGTGTAAGGGGCGAGGGGTGCACCCGCTGACGAGTGGTCCTCAATCCATTCTAAAAATAAAACATAAAGAACGCTTCCTGAGGTTTGGGATTTTAAACAACGACCATTTACACTAACAACAACAACAACAATTACACACAAAAACAACAGAAGGAATTTATAATTTGAACTCAACACACACTCTAACATGCACTTAACAGAATGCAATACACAATAAAATAATTAGTTCATGGAATGCATACATTCAGAATCAAACTGTGAAAATTGCAACAAAGGACCTCCTACTTGCCATCCGTGTTATTAATGCATTGCACTACTCGTTGGCACCCTTCAATAAATAAAACCTCAGCAGTCAGAATTGGGCAAAAATCCGTCAGCACCAGAGCGAGCGCTAAAGCTAAACCTACCTAGCGGAGGAAAGCACTTTAGTGTCCTCTGTGATGACACAGCTTTTAGACAGGGTGTCCAGCAGAGACCTCTTAATATGCACTCTCAGCGCTGTGCATAATCAATGACAGACTCATATTTCCAAACATACTGAGCTTCAAAAAGCAGAGGGGAGGGGAGGTGGGGGGGGGGGGAGGGGGCGAGAAAGTCAGCAAGTAATCAGGCAGTCTCTGCGTTGAGCTGACTCTGCTCTTACACAGACAAGATAGAGACGCTCCCCAGAGAGGAAACCTGCATTCAAAGTGGGACTGTGTCCTACATACGGAGAAGGGGGAGGAGAGGACCCGTGAGACGCACAGGAGAACCCCCCCCCCGCCTCCTGTCTTCACTGGAGAGTAGTACAAGAGCTCAGCTCACGATCAAAGGAATCCTCTGTGCCCCCCCCCCCCCCCACACACACACACACGAATGCTGATTTATTTTTCTCACAGAAAAAAAAAATGGAACAGTGGAGTAAACCATAACATCTTAGATGGATCACCTTCTTTTCTAGTAATAACTTCTTACTGTATTTCAATATGTTGCATTAACCTAATAAGATCAGCAAAACCCACAGACTGATCGCCGGCTAACGACAATTTGTAAATTCCCAAACTTCATGACTCCAGCCCCCGCCACACTAATATGACAAATGGCCCGAGCACAGATGCTGACAAACAAACTTAAATAAAGAAAAGGAAAGAAAGAATGAATGATGATGATGCCAGCGGTCTGGCTGCACACCAACCTCGAACGTAGCGCTCACCTTCAGGTGGCTGCTGCTGCTGCTCAAGCTGCTTCTTGCGCTTGGCCTCCAGGATGGGGTTCTCATACTGGGTCTTCCTGTTAATATGACTGGGGGGGAGAAAGAGAAGAGATGGAATGAGGATGGATAGATAGATAGACAGATAGATAGAATAGGAGAAGTTCGTAAAACATGAAATAAAAGGGTATTATAGTAGCGGAGAGAGAGGGAGAGAGAGAGAGAATAAGGAGGGAAGGAAAGAAGGAAGAAAGGAAAAAAGAAAAAAAGAGGAAGGATAGATAGATACACACATACAGAGAGAGAGAGAGAGAAAGAGAGTGAGTGAGTGTGTGTGTGTGTGTGTGTGTGTGTATGTGTGTGTCTGTGTGTGTGTGTCTGTGTGAGAGAGGAGAAAGAGAGGTAGAGGGGATAAAGATGCATTCAGACAGTGATAAATCGAAGTACATGCTGTTTGGCAGTTTCCTTGGCACAGAGTGCACTAAATCTCAGTGACGGCAGGGAAGGAGGAGAGACAGTGACAGCAAGGCCCTGAGTATCAGCAGCAAACAATCACCCCAAAGTGCTGTTTCAGGAAAAACAACCGTGCCTGCAAGGTTATTTCATTACAATCGAAGAGGGGAAAATGGCTTGGACAATTATGCAGAAAGTAATGTGCAAAAAAACACACACATCTGAAAAGGAGGAAAAAGAATGGTGGCGACATAGCTCAGGGGTCACTGAGGTAGAGCACTGCATTACACTGCATCAAAAACATTTGAATGCATTCATATTCAGGCCTACAGTGGAAACAGCCCCCCCCCCCTCCTGTAAATGTATTTCTTCTATGGTAATGAAAATAACTGAGCTACAATCAGTAATAGAAGAGAGAAATAGAATGAGATGAGATGATTTTTTTGGGGGTGGCTGCAATTGAATGCACAGAGCAATTGCGAAAAAAGGGGCATTGAGTAGTGTAGGTGTGTGTGTGTGTGTGTGTGTGTGTGGGAGTGTGACAGAGAGCGTTCTCAGTGTAGTACTTACTCCACATAATAAACCCCATAGACAGGATCCTCAATTTTCTCCCATCCTGTTGGCAGCTCTGTATGAGAAAGGAGGAAGAGAGCGAGAGAGAGAGACAGACAGACAGACAGACAGACACACACAGAAAACAAAAGGTAAGGGATATGGGCCATTGTTCTGATTAATCCATTAGAGCTCTAATACAATGGAGGTTTTTTTCTTTGCAGCCTTGCAATCATGGGATGCTGAAATACACCACAAAAGTGCAGACAGAGAGCCACTGCTGCTCGACACGCCACATAAAAACACAAGTTTCGTGGGTGCATTGATTCTGAGCCTCTCAAGGTCCTCGCAAAAAAAAAATGGCACTGTTATTAGACTGACATCAATTAAACACCAACGCACTCAGAGAAGCACTTTATGGCGTAAGCCTCTTAACTTATGCCAATGAGAGCTACCAGACATTTATCATTTCCTAATATGGAGTGGGAGAAAAAAAAAAAAAAAAAAAAAAAAACCACATCCCACCAAAGACATGCGCTTACAAATCAAGAAGATCTCTTTGCCGTGATAATGGCTTCATAAATGTCAGAGCTGAGTAATTGGTGATAAACGATCAGCGTCTGCTTGGGGGAAGATTCCTCAACTGAACCACGGGACGTTCACTCGGACGAGAGTCGTCATTGACACCCTCGACCCGACACTCCTGGCCGAATGAGTCAGTGGCGTCTCAAGGTTTACAGGTCTCCACTCGCCTCGGCACTTGAGCTGGGTCGAGAAGCTTGGAGGTGAGCCTGTGTCGCTGCACGGCTCCCGCTGAACGTGTGCGAGCAAGTGATTATGCTCTGGCTCAATAATCACAGCTTTAAGACCTATCCATTATTCAGTGTGCTTTCTCTCCATCTTTGCCTCTTTCTTTCTTCCATTTGAGACCGATGGGATTTCACAGTCAAAAACTCACAAAGGCACAGGAGACCCACCCACCCCCACCCCCCCCACCCACATCTTCCTCCACCCTTCCTAAGGCCCCAGTGCATTAGCGGGTCTAGTCAAGTGAAATCCACCCTATTCTCCTTCTCCTCCATCCACAGCGGCCTGAGCCAACACCGAGAGCTACAGTAGGGCTGGGCAAAACGAGGAAGATGCCGATAATGATGTTGACGAGGTGGAGGAGGGAGCAAACCTCTCTCTTCTCTCAGGGGGAGTTCAGAGGCGACAGAGATGATGCATTGGGCCCATTAGGCTATTTGCATCTCATTCACATCTGGACTCCTGGCTTGAATGCTCCCCCCACACACACACACACACACGACACACCTTGGGAACAGGCAGCTAAATGATCCCATTCCGTAAGAAAGAGAGAGAGAGAGACTTGTCGATCACCCCCCCCCCCCCCCCCCCCCAACCCATCCCCCGCACAAACACACAAACAAACCACATCACCATCCTGTATCTTTCAGAATTCACAGCCAATGAGTTATTGATTGCGCATGGTCGATATCTTCTGACACGACAAGTGCCCTCCTAACGGCATGCAACATGAAAATGAATTCTGCCAAATGGATTCTTCTTGACAGACAATTTTTTAAAACGCTGGGTGAAGGTGACCCTTAAATGCATCCTTGGCGGTATACTTTAACAATCAGTTAGGTTTGCACACAATTAACCCATAACCAATTCAACTGGCAATTTCAGGGATGAAAGTGCTATTAAATCCTGGGTGCACCTTCTCTGTCTTTCTGTTCAAAAAATCTTTCTTTAATGTCATCCTATAACGTTTATAACAGTTTGATCTTGTGATGAAACCTAGTGCTGAGATTATGTACAGTATAATGTAATATTGGGATAACGCTTCTCAATGATTGACTTGACTTTTAAATGCTCTAAAAACTACAAAATCTATTACACTGCGATGTGTGAAAACAAGCAACAACCGTTTGTTTTTTGATAATACCAACTGCAGTTGCAGCTAATGGCAGAGCAACTACAACCTCTGCACAGCCGTCACTACAGCATGGTGCATATTTAATGACATTCAAATGATGCATGAGCAGTCAGCACCTCCGGATCCCATCCGCCAATGATGGGCCTCATTCCTTCAGGCATATAACGACCGGGAAACAACAACGGCGAGTTTTTTTTCCTACCTAGCTCATTGTCCAACTCTTCAGTGTGAACCCCTTCTTCTCCCAGGCAAAGATGGCAGAGAGAGAGAGAGAGAGAGAGAGAGAGAGAGAGAGAGAGAGAGAGAGGGAGGGAGGGAGCAAGAGAGAGAGAAGCAATGGAAACAGGTGTGAAGAGTAGCAAGGTAAGTTAGCGAAGCATTACAATAACGGCATTTGCCCATAGAGCGCTAAAGACAAATCCACACACACACACACACACACAAACATTAATAATTGTTTGAAATTAAATTAGTTCACATTGTGGCCACTGGGTGCCACTGTTCTTCAGCATGATTCTTACAACCCCATTTCCTCTGTTCATCGTCACCCCAAACACACAGTATAAAACCAGGGTTATCCCCTCCTACGCAGGAGAAGCAGAAACCTTTGCTAGTGCTGCTGGCTGAAAGAAGATACAGTATTGGTCCAGGGATAGTCAGGAGAAACTCAGCAAAAAGAAAAGCCACCCATCAGCAGAAAACAGCTCAAGTGAGACACCACAAGGCCAGTTAAGGTAGTGGCTGGCTGCTTGAGGGTAAACAGCATTTGGGACCAGTGGGGCCAAAAAGCTGGTTTACTGGCTTGACTGGGTATATAAGTGCTAACATGGCCTTTAAGTTCTAGAATAGTCAGGCTAAGTAAGTCATTACGGTAACATACGCTGTGAAAATAACCTGGTAGGGCTTAGGTTTTGTTCAGATTCCGTTTAAGTATGGGTATTTTAAATGCAGGCCAAACAAGACTGCTGCAAACCTGTTGACCAATAGTTTTTTTTTCTTGCAATATTTACACTGAAGACCATCTTGTCTAAATCAGCCCACCGTGAGATAACAATAAGAACATTTCATGGCAAGATGGCAACAGTTGCTCTCAAAAAATATTTTCTGTAACCTTCTCCTTTTTGATATGTCCATGACTACAAAAGTGAAACCATTTTTAGCCCACTGATCTTCAAACAATGTACATCACATTCACATTTGAAACTGGGAGATTTTATTCTTTACTGTATTGGATATGGTGCCAGTCGCTACATCAGGTATAGGTCTAAGCAATTCATTTGTTTTGCTGTCCACAAATAGATCCCAATAAATAGCATTTGGGATTCTCATAATCAGGTTTCAGGAGACGCAGTCCTGAAAGAGCCTGAAACCTAATTGTTGCATGTGCCGGATTGCCAAGTTGTACATTTAAACACTGGTAAAAGCCAGTAGCTGAGGAACTCATTTTACAGAAGGATGGGAGAGATGGCAAGCTAGCAACATGCATTATTGCAATTTGCTGGACTGGAAAACAACTCTTTTTTTGAGAATATCCAATAAAATTTGTCCATGCATCATTTTTAACATTGGAACAGCTGCGTTCAGGTGTATTAGAAATTCACCAGACATTAAATTCTTAAGTAAGTAAGCACTCAAGGCATGTTTGGACTCTATGCATATATACTGCACAGGCAAAACAACAAGAGAGAGATTTCGGCATCATAACAAATCTGGAGAGGAATTATCAATTTGAATTTATCAATGTGAATTTATCAGTTCATATAAGCCATGTCTGTTTCTGTTGCACTGACACATGCACACACACTCACGCAGGCATATGATTGCATCAAATGCATTGTCATAATGACTTCATACCATCATCTTCACACTCCTCCAAGGGTTTCTGTGGCTTATCCAGGCACCGGGGGTCAATCCAGGATGTTGTCTTTGTATTATGACTAAGAATAGACACAAAGGGAGGAAAGTTTGTTTTTTGCCGACTCTGAACTATTGTGCTGACAAGAAAACATCCTGTGGCCACTGAGAGAGAGTAGTACTATGGTAGATGCACACAAAAAATGCCCTGAATAAAGATGACTTAAAATATCCTAAAAATGAGTTGATTACAACTGCTTAAAATGAATTAATAATCACATCTGCTTTTAGACATGAACCCTAAGCAACTATGGGCCAAGTCAGAATGCTGGCAAGTTAAAATGATTCATTAGAGTATCCAGCCAGTAACTTTACTCTAGATTCTATTATGAATCAGACAGCATTACATTCATTAATGTCATTGACATCTTTAAGGATTCAGACCCTCGAGCATTGGGATTCTGCCTTTATCTCCTTCAGTCAACCATGCCATTGGAATTAATTATTAGTGGTTTCAACTGAATATTCTAAACATTGATTTCCTGCAAGAGACACATTACAGTGCTAAAGGGGTTTCAACCAAAGTGAATCCATCTGTAGTCCAGTTTTTTTTTTTATGTTGCCCTGTGCTATTGCTAAAACAGAATTCAGGGCAACGTAGAACAAACAGTGAACTGCTAGCCAATGCTAACTGAGTATTTAATTCATGATTTCTCACCATCACAGTCTCAGCAATTGATACGTTTTTTTTTCTTTAAAGATGCTGAACATAAAAAAATAGAAGATGAACAAAGTGATAATTGGCATTCCAAAATATTATTGAACTTTACACCTTCAGGTGTGGAAAATCTGAAGGAAGAAGATGGGTCCTTTTTGATTGTGTTTAAAATTGAGCTTCATTGTGCCCTCAAGGAATTCCACATGGATATCATATACTTTGTGTAAACTAAAGTCATATTTAGCACTGATATCTTTCTAGGAGAAGAAGAAGTATGACTTGGTGATGGGTGATTAGGGGTACGTACTCTATGAAGTAGACCTCCCCATTTTCCGTGTAGGCCATCTCCCAGTTGTCAGGGAGGGGCCCCAACGGATCCTCCTCGGAGGGAGGCTGGTGGAGGGGCGGGTGGGGCTGCTGAGGGCCGTCCGTGGTTGACGACGGGGAGCCGAGAAGCGCGGAGGAGGGAAGGCTGTGGGTGGTGTAGGGGCGCACGGAGGTGTGCTCGTCAGGTTCGCTGGAGTCTCCTGGCAGACAGAGAGACGGCAAAGAGGAGGTGGCGTCAGTGTTCATAAAACACACGCGCACACACACACACACACACACACACACACAACACACACACACACATGCTCATCATAGAGTAATAACGAGCATCTTGCCTCACGCCTTCCCTTGCTTTTCAGCAGTGATCAAAGACCATTTCCTCCACACTGACTATTCCACACATACTGTACACACTCTTTTTACAAGTCACACACAAACACTTAGCACAACTGTCTATGTCACATGCATAGAGGCGTGGCGGCAGTCCCCTCTCTTACAATCAGTAAGTGGAGTATCTGTGGCATTTCTCAGTTGGGATGTACAGTATGTACTGTAGACAGATGACTCACACCATGCAGAGACCCCTGAGAGCAATACAGTCATTTTTAGCAGCACTCGAGTTCGTAATCCCATTAATTAATTGCTTCCAAATGCATCTAAAGTGTGTGTTCCTAAATCTCTCCCAAAACACTTCTAATCCAAAAGTGTAGCGGTGCCTGATTACGGCAACAGAATGGCCTGCTGGAACCAGTCCTTGGCATTCCTGTCCAAGAGGAGAGGTTGGAGGTTGGTTGAAACTAAAACCAAACAGCTATTTGGAGATTTCCACATGAGCTCGACAAAACAAAAACAAAAGGACTGCCATGAATATTGCATGCCAAGTGGGATGCGAGACCACTAAATAAAGAAGAAATAACGAAACACAAAAACGAATGTGTAAAAAAACAACAACAACAGTTAAGTATTTATAAAAATACAAGTGTGTGAAAGTAAACAAAGAGCATAAGTTCAGTTAAATATTGTTTCTCTACCACTACACTCTAACTGGCAGTCATTCGTGAACTGAGGTTGGCTTCAAATCGCCCTTCCGCAGCTAGATGGCGCCGTTTTCTCTACATCATGTCTGTCTCTCTTTACTGAAAGACTGCAAGAGAGGAGGATGCACAGCACAAAGGTGACCAGAAAAAAAGGTTCCAGAATCATCTCCTCTCATCTTCCCCCGACCTACCACTTCATCTACCCACCTCCCTTATAAGGGTACAGACTGCCTTACCTGTGAAGCTACTGTTCATTTCAGGGGCCTCGTCATCGTCCTCTAGGTCGGCAGGCACTATTCCAGCATTTTGCATCTCATTGTAGGACTTGGTGCGACGGGGAGTGGATTGCTGGGAGCCAGGGAGGCCGTCTTGCAATGCATCATTGGTAATCACTTTCCCGCTGGGGGGCTGGACCGGTGGCTTGGGTGTTCCATAATAGTTACCTTGGCAACAAGATGGGGTATTAGCATGTTTAACAAGCTGGAGAAGAGAGACAGTAGTCTAGTATATCTGTCTGTGTCTGTGGTGTGTGAGTGTGTGTGCGTGTGTCTGTTTGTTGGGGATAGAGGTTAATTTGCTAATCTCCATGTGCATATAACCCTGTGCAGTCATAGTCTGAAACATACCAGCCTTTTCAGTATATTCTGTGTGGGAATTCAAGATGGGGCGTGGGGTTGGGTGGTGTTACTCTGTCTGCCAGAGAGTGTTTGTTTGCTCCACTAGGCTGGAGAGATGCTATTGTTCAGGTGCAGTGAGCGTGCTCAAATGGACAGAGTTCCCTTCATAAGATTCTGAGAGTTCACATCCTTAAATCATTAAATATGTATTGCAGAAAGCAGGGAAATTCCCCCAGGGATAACATTGATCAAGAATCTATTGTATGATGACACACACACACACACACACACACACACACACACACACACATATATATATACACTACATCCTATATTGCTTTATCTTCCTCTACATATATATTTATATCCCATATTCCTTAACAAAAATACTACATAAGTGTGCGAGTTCAGAAAGCAATAGGCCCTATTTGACAAAATAACTGTCTGAGCATGCTTTCCACCAGTCTGTCATTTCAAAGTTGGCTGGCTTACCTTCATATGATCCAATCTCCAGCAGAGTCCCACTCTGTTCAAGCTTCAGGAAATCCTCCACTGACAGGAAATTGTAATCTACTCCTGGAACCTCTCCGTCACGTGGGAGGCGGGTTGTACCTACAGAATCAACAGGTAAACAACCAAATGAGCTCAAACTAATAGTATATTGCATATATTACATCCATAAGTATGTTCATTCCCAGGGAATGAATACAAAAAAACATGCCTTTAGAAAAACTCTTAATTATTATGGTAAACTCTCTGAAGTCAAACTAGTTGCTTTGCTGTTACAACACCTGTTCAACACACATACAAGCAGGGAGAAAAGGTCAAAAAGACGTCTGCCTTTATTTTGAGGATGCTAAAAAATGAATAATCCCCAAAGCAAAACAATGTAAAAAATAAGCAGATGGCAGACTAGTAGCAGACACCAAGGCTGTTCAGCGACTGCTCTTCAATTATTCCATTCACAAATGAAGCACATGGGAGTCGCACCTAACAACCTGGCAGACATGATGAAGCGAGGCAGGGGGAGAGAGGACGGGACGGGCGAACCGAGCTGGCAAGCGCTTCACACGTGAGACGTGTTAATGGCTGACGACAGGTTGCTGCCAGGGCGCGAAAACTCAGTGTCGGGACTGCCCGGCAACATGCGGCAATAGCAATGCTCGGTCCCTGCTCCGGTATTAATTGATTTACGGGAGGCCGTTCAGCGCGTTTTCTGCCCTGTTGCAGTCAGTCTAGGCCTCCCATCCTCCTGACTACATGCCCCTGGGAGATTAAATAACCTGGAGGGGGGGGGGGGGGGGGATCAAACGCCTCACCCAGCTGTCCCCCTGCAACCTGCAGAGCCAACCGCCCACCAGTCACATTCCTCACCCTCCTCACCCTCCTTGTTACCCAGCGGGCACAGCAGACTGGAAGGGGGAGTGATAGAGACCCCCTCAGACACTTGCGTTCGGCCCACCGATGGAGATGTCATTCACTTACAACCCGAACGGATGTTTTATTTAAGTTGTCAACTGTGATATACTCGAGGCTGCTGATTAGCAGATTCAAACAGGTCGCCCTCACCAAAGAGAGCAAAACCTTCGATGCAAGTTCACTTTTGACGGTTTCATGAGACAAAGACTTCTTAAGACCACAGCTGAAATTGCAGGAAATGAGTTCTCCCGGAGTTACGATAGGAAGATATGTACATTCAGCTCTTTGCTGAAAAGTCTTTTGAGATAGCGACTGAACAGATAGCATCAAAATTGATTAGCTAAATGGCATCAACAGTGGGACCACTTGAACTTGGAAGATGAAGGGACTTCATAACTGTGTGTGGGTGACATTCAAAATCAAGGTGTAAGACTTGTATTTTCCCATCCACAGATGATAATCTTTTCATTTCAGATTCAAATCTCTCTTTTCAGGCCACTGTTTTTTTTTATCCAAGCGGGACAAAACAAGGATGCACCTTTGTGGACAGAAAGTCTGAAAGTCAGAAAAACTCACTCCAACTTCATGGATGTGGCTTATCTTCTCCTACCCCTTCCTACGCCCTCTCTCTCTCTCTCTCTCTCTCTCTCTCATGCAGTTAGACACACAATTAAATGCCAATTACATGGACAAACACAGGCCCAAGACAACAATCATAAGACTAGAAGTCCAAGCACATTCATTTCACTTCTAGAAAATCTGCCAAGTACAACTGACCAAAGGTACGCTTGTTATTCAGCACCTGGTTGCTCACCAGATGTAGTCTTGCAGCCAGTGGTGTCAGAGCCAGAGTGCCTCTATAGGGTACCTCGGCACACAAAGCCTCCCCCTGCATCCCCGCAGAGCTTCTAGTTCTCTTAGTCGCGCTGCTGATGAAAAACAGCAGACAAAAATACCGTCTCTGTGGCGAGAGATGCTTTTTGGCAACCATTTCAATGACTGTGCCCATGAATCTGAGAAGTGAACGATAACTCACACATCTCCACGGTCGCACTAGCTCACCAATGTCGTATTGTACTCGTGTGCCCTGGATGTGGAGATGCAGAGCCATCACCCAGACCACGTTTTAAATATCCGTCTTGTCAAAGAGCAGAGGTGCACAGAGAGTTGCTGCTTTTAGATCAAAACACAATGACCTCCTGAGGTGTGTTTTGTTAAGGAAATTGAAAAGATCCTATCTGCTATAACATCTATCTTTACAGAACTAGTTGAACTGAAAAGCAATGGGCAGGTCTGGTCATGTGGAACCAATAAATGCATCATTTGGCAGAAATAGGAGAGGGTTTATGGTGAGCAAATAATCTAAGGTATAAAGTAAGTAGGCCAATTCAGATATGAGTAATTCAAATCAATAAACAAAAAAATTATGCATGCAACTACATATCTTGTCTCAACAGGCATCGCCCATTAAATGCATAAAAACACCACCGGCTTATTAGAGGTGTGAATCACTGGTCTCACGATTTGATTACGATTATCATGTCAACGATTCGATATCTCGATGCATCACGATGCATTCCATGGATGCAATTACAGCAATTAAAAATCCTCCAAATATTTTAAAAGCTGATAATTTGACACATTTGACGGATTTTTCTGAATAGATATGGAAGCATGAATTATACAAGTCACATGGCTGCCACAGTCACTGCTGGGTGTAAGAACATAAAAACAAAAAACAAAAAAAAACCCTACCAACCACAACCTGGGACTACAGTACCTCAAGCAGACTAGTATACTACTTCCCAGTGTACACTGTTGGAACACTTACTACATGTTATGTCTTGTCTTGTTATATCCTGTATGTTACCTAAGTAAGTAGGCCCTAAGCCTACTTGCACGTTTTTTTACTTAACTTTACCTTAAAGGCCCACGATGCAACATTTTTCATTTAATTAATCCGTTTCATACTGTTTAGGATGCTAAAATTAGTAATTACACGGCGAAAGAACGGTGTAGAAAGCGCCACCGTGGACAATAGCGGTAGATATAGCACTTGCAATGTTTAGCAGCGCGGACCGCCTCCAATAGAATGCAGTGCAATACAATGCAATACAGCGGGCTTTAGAGGGAGCTTGTGAGAAAAAAACAGAACGTTGCTTAGCCCCTCTTTAACATAACTCACATACACTTAAACATAACCCTCTAGCGATGCAGGTATGCCTTTCCCTGCCCCTTTAAAAGTACTCTGTGGTAAATAGTGGTTAGTCACAGTGTGAAAAATATCATGAACAGTAGGCTACATACGGTGGTGGCTAGAGTGAGTGTAGCTGAGGCAGAACAGCATGATTTAAAAATGCCGGCTAATGACGGTCCATGCGCTGCGCTGCGTGAGCGTCATGGCGAAGCCCATGACACAGCTGGGACAATTTTTTTTAGACAAATTTTTGTTGCTGCGAAATAATCGATTATGTTCTTTCACTGCATCAATGCAGAATCGTCCAAATCTGCATCGCAATGCATCGATTATATGATTCATTTCATCACCTCTACAGCTTATACGCGCCATAAACATCTAAGTCTTTGCTTTGCTTATGTTTATTTTAGGGGTGGTGGAGAGTGTTGCTTCCAGTGACCCGAGCGATACATGCAAGAACACACACAGGAACAAAAGGCCTGCTGCTGGGATGCTTCGCGCACTCATCCGCTCACAGAGACCGCGCTGACCTCCGGGGCTGACGATCCCTCCGCGCTCGCCAACTTCCTCCGTGTGTTGATTCCGCTCAAACAAAGACGTTGCCTCGTCTCTAAGAGCAACACTGCTGCCCGCGTGGTAGCCAGCAGGAAATGAGAGATCAGACCTAGCTGGCTGTAAGCCATACATGATGTGCATTTCAAAAAGCAGGAATAATCCTTGGGGCCAGATGCATCTGCTGCAATACTAAAAAAGGGCACTCTACATTGAAGACAAATCCCTCCAATTAATTTTCAGCGGTGTATTCACAAAGGCTTAGTTTCTGCAAACTGAGAGTAATCTCAGACCGTTCCTCGACAGTCGGGCTTCAGGAAATCTCACCGTCCTACGACCCAAGCAACTGTGCGGGGCACTGCATCGACCGACCAAGAGAGCACACATCCTGATGCCTTCTGCTTATAGATTTGGGGTGTTGCCCTGGTTCGGTTGCATAACTTACAACTGAAGCAAGTTTCAACTTCAGACGCAGGCCGAGCACAAGGCTCCAGGCGAGTGTGAAGGACGAGTTTAGCGTTTCTTGCCTGGTCCTCCGCGGTGGTGGTGTGTGTGTGGGGGGATGGTGGTGGTGATTAGAGCAATGGCAACAGCTAAGCTGACTTTGGGCAGATAACACAACAAGCAAGAGATCCACATGCTACAGCAGGCAGAGACATTCGTCTATGGCAGCCCATACCAGATCGCTCCCTTACACACACACACACACACACACACACACATCTCTTTCTCATGCATATGCCTAAAATATTTGACTTTTCCCTGCATTGTTGCAATTCTTGCAGGTTGTGGATATCTAAGTAGTGGTGTCCGTTGAGTGAGTACAGTACAGTATGTGCGGAACTTCTAATATGTGGGAGAAATGTTATGATCATATACAGTAATATTCTGAATGAAACTAAATTAGATAATGGGGTAAACTATGCATTTTCAATTATGCATTCCCAGTGACACTGTTATGACCACAAACGAAAAGAATTTGAAGCACTTCACCCGGATCTATTTGATTGTTATGCCATGTGTTCTGCAGCTTGAGATAAACAAGTGATTTGTGTGCCAGTAAATGAGAGCTCTAACACATCTTCCCGTCACCACAGAGTGGTGGCATGACAACAACCTGCTAGGCCTCGCCAATCCACCACACCATTGAGTTTTCCCCATCTCGTTTTAGGAGCTGCCGGCGCAATTTGACAGCATACAGTAACAAGCAAGTCATGCACCATGTTTAAGATGTCCATTATGTGTTGCTTGACAAATAAGCAAACCACCAATGTACTGTATGCCATCATGTCAATCGTTACAACTGCATTGGGCCACGATACATAATACATCAGTGCGCACGCACACACAGAAGGGATCTACACACCGTCCTCCCACACATACACACATTCTGTTGATGAGCTTACACGCCACGACAGTAAGAACGCAATCACTACACTTCACGATATATCCGCCTGTAAAAATAGAACTGCCTTGCACGCTGGGAGAGACGTACTGATCCGTTGCCACGGACAACACTGAAGGGATGGAGTCACTCACACGCGCTGACGCTGACGCCGAGGGTCTCGCTTTCACTGGAGTTCACACCATTTGCAGTTCAGAGAGTGCGTGCCACATTGGGAGTGGTTGGGGTGGTGGGAAGCGTAGCACACCATGCCGGCAATGATGGAAAATCATCAGTGGTTCGACAGTGTAAATACAACAACAAGGGCGCACCAAAAAATAAATAATAAAAAATTATAAAATAAAAAACATCCAAAGGACACAAACACAATGCAGAAGTGAATAAATTGTGATCAGCATGATTGAATACGGAGGCCATGCAGGCACAAGGGAATGTCCAACGGAGTGGGAGGAAATATCGCAAAGACACATCACCTGAAACAACCAATAACTTCAATGCACAACAACCACAACCTGCAATGCAAACACAACTTCAATGCAACACCACAACCTGCAGCAAAACCCCAACTGCAGTGCAACAGAACCCAAACCTGCAACACAATCACTTCAAACTTCAATGGAACACAACCACATCTTCAATGGGCACCAGTTGGATGAGCAAATGGGTCTTTGTGGACATTCAGAGAGCAGCATGCCATATTCCAGCATTAGAGGACAAGGAGAGCTCTGCATTATAGTCCAGCACATACACCTGACCTGAGCCTATTTCCACACTAGCTGCAGCTACAGCTGGACAGCTTCATGCCGGCTCCGGCCCAAACTGGGCCCCACACTGGGCCAGATCCTTCACCAAAGTGTGCCGATTATCTCAGGCTGCGGTCAGAGGCGCCCCTTATTGGAGTGGTAATTACCCGGGCGTATAACATCAGTCTGTGAACTTAACAAGAGTCCATCCTCACAGCCACTCAAAGGAGTCTCCTGTGGGAAGAAAAAAATAAATATTGAGGTCCTGTTCGGATTTAGAAACAGAGAGGTAAGGGAGCTGGTGAGGGGTTTCTTTCTTTAACTATAGCAGTAGCAGTGCAAGAGAACACGCGGAGATTCTGTGACCTTGCATGAACTCAGCCCTCTTGAAAGACCAGCACAGGTTTCTGTGCAACCAAGAAACCCTGTTCCTGTCAGCCTGAACAAGCAAAGAACCAACCATGCCATCACATCCCAGAAGATAGGCTTAGGGCATGCACCAGTCAATGGTTGCCCAGGCTTCCAGGCACTGGCCTACACTCATTGTCTGTTCAGCACAGAGACCACATGGGGTGCACCCCCCCCCCCACCAATTGGCAACACAAATCTAAAATCCTTCATGAAAACCCTGCAACCCCTGCACCTCACACATCCTCGCAAACATATATATATGTTTGTGGGCGCAGGAGAGTTGTGGAATCATCATGCCTGCGCACATGTCCACAAACCATCTGGACACTTGACCGAACATGCAGGTGTTCCAACTGGTGTTCCAACGCTCCACCTGTTTGTGGCCAATGAATTCCACAGCATCACAGACACATTACAACAGGATGTTTGTCCTGGTAGCGTCTTCTTTCCCTCTTCTCTCTCTCTGCTCCTCTCATTCTGTTCCTTTCCCTCTCTTTCTGTTCCTTTCCCTTTCTATCCCTCCTTTCTGCCATCTCTCCATCCCTGGAAAAGAGCAGTGGGCCATCACACTGAATCAGTGTCAGCTGCCCAAGTTAAGATGAGCCGTCGCCGCTGCTGCCTGGGAGCTGGGACTGCACTGCCTGCCTGATGCTGCCGCCACAGAGAGGACCGGCCCCATCGGCTCTATAGCAGCCACTGACAGGCCTTCGGCTGGCCACCCTCACCTCGGCTCAGCTCAGGCCGACTCATACAGCCACAAAGGAGTACGCACACATGCACACACACACAAAGCCAAAAAAACAGACATCAGCCAGCCCCCCAGCATATGCATATCTGGGTTAAATGCACTGAGAACAAGGCTATCAAGACTCCCTGCTTCTTTTTTCATTGTTTTCAGGTGTATTACTAAACCACACATACACAAATACACAAACACTCACTGTTAGCGCTTAGGTAGACAAAACAATCTCGCCTTTAGTGCAAGATGCTTCTAGGCCAGATATGTGTGCTTGCTCAGCCACAGATGCCCCGGCCGTATACAACTGAAGGCCTACTCTACTTCTCTGAGCAAGCGCTCCGAGACCCGAGTCAACTCAGTGGTCGATGCCTGGCACACTGTGGCGTGGGTTCCTTTCAAGTGCCCTGCTCATTTGCAAGGGTGGTGATGGCAGGGGCTTTATCTCTGGGCCTGTGGTCTCACCAGCCTGTTGGTGGGAGCAGAGAGTCGGAGTCTGGGGGAAAGAAATTGAGAGAGAGAGAAAGGAAGGGAGGGTTGAGATAAAAAGAGAAAGGAGAGAGAGAGAGAGACAAAGAAAGAAAGAGAGAGAGATATGGCTCTTTCCCTTCAACAAACACAATGGGTGGCGTTTGCTAATGTGTCACCCTGCAAGCAGCTCAGGAGGGGACCGGGAGCATCTACTTTCATGTGTGATCCAACGACACCCTACTTAACACTTACTTTGAGGATACAACACTAGTGTGATGTGTGCGCATTGTTTGTTTGTGTGTGTGTGTGTGTGTGGTGAGTCACAAAAACAATGGCGCAGAGTGGATTTCGGCACCAGGACCCTGAGTGGGTTGCCTCTACAGTGGCTTGGCAGGACAAATCAAGTTTCTCATGAATAATTAATGGGAGACAGACCCCGTGGACTATTTTAAGGGCCTTCTCTGCCACCGCCTCAATTGACACAGATTTTCCCAACATTTGCAATCTCCTCCACACGCTTGATACAATTCAGTGTGTCGGACAGCTGAAATAAACACACATAAGACAGTCGGCGCTGCAGTGTACCAATACAGCATCTGTTATCTGCTATTTCTGTCTGTCAGTCTGGTTTATCCCGAGCAGAAGGACAAAAATACATTCTTTGTGACTGCTAGGATCGCACGCTAATGAAGGCAGTCTCATCCAAGGTGCTACTCAAGTGTGGATAGACGATAAAACAACACCCAGTGGTCCAAAATACATCAAAAAGGTGACGGAGCTTGGCATGCGCGCCGCGCCCAAACACGGCCTAAAAATAGGGTGGCTTGAAAAATCTGTTGATTTCCCGAGCAAGGGTTCCCACAGCACACGAGCACCCCCCATCCTCATCGTGTTCCCGGAGCTATACGCCCGCATCTCACACGTGACCTACATTCCACCCTCCTCACGAGGGGCGTCAGATCTGCCTTCTTGGCCCACTTGCGCGGGGTTGAACGGAAAACAGGCGGTGGACCCGGCGTTTGGCTCATAAAGTCAAGTGAGTTTATATCATTTGAATGTGCCTGATGTCTTGGAGAAGAAAAAAAAGCCACAGCCATGGACATTAATATTGGTCAATGCTGACCGAAAAACATTATCCTTCAGTTAGCTGCATATTAAGCCACTTCATGATTCTGGCCTTACCCTTATATTTAATACCAACAAGAGCAAAACTATGTCAATTAATTGTAAAATGTTTTTACGAGTAAAAGCAAATTCAGACACACTCATTTCCACTGATTTCTACACATTCTGTACAATGTCAAGACAAACCCCAGCATAGGTGGTACAGGAGGACGTTCCAAGCAGAAAGCCATGACCTCTGAGTGAGGTAAAACTGGAGAGAGCTTCTGGTGGTAGTGAGCCGTGAGGTGGCTAATGGCCAGTGCCCACGTGTGTCTGGAGAGATAACCAGATGCAGGTGAGTGGAGCTGGCAGACAGGGTAGAGGGGGCACGGCCATGGCCTAGTCACCAGACAGCGCAGTGCCACGCCTCAGACGCCCTCTTAAGTCTGTTCCGCGACATGACTGACACTTATTCAATCTGCTTGTTCATTCATGCCCATCACCCCCTGCCACACACACACACACACACACACACACACACACACAATCACAATCATTATACGCACCTCCTGGAGCCTCCTTATCAGTGCAAAGCACAGCGGTTGGACCTGAACTACATTTATAATGTGAACAATGCACAGAAGGCCTTCAGTATAGAGCCACTGCACCCCGTTTCACTACATCTCATTAATGCAATAGAAGATATGTTCATATATCATACAGCAGATTAGATGAGAACATCAAGGACACAAGATTATAAAACAGAAGATAAAATAACATACCATAAAACAGATAGAACAGCCACATTTGTGAAAAGTGCCTTACAGATTTTACACTGTTATGGTTTCATTCCTTTCTCATTCTCAAACTATTGTGCACGAACAAACCTATCCCAAAACATTCCAACTTTTTGATTCATTTTCCTTCCCGGTGGAACTAAATGCACAATCCCCTAGCACTATGCTCCTTAAGGTTTCTGCTATGTAGCTTGATTGTCATCCTCGTTTTTGTAAGTCGCTTTGGATAAAAGCGTCTGCTAAATGCACAAATGTAAATGTAAATGAGACTCTATATCCTGGGTCATGATCTATGCTGGAAAGAAAACCTTGACTTGCTGAATATTGCAGTGCTACTAGCAACAAAGAAATAACCAAGTCAGTAGACCCCCAAACACACACAGAGTGTAGAGGTGTATTGATTAGGACGCCGATCTGATCACCAATACTGTAGCATCATTTTATAACTATTTAGCACCTAATAAACTAATAGCACCTAATAAACTAATAAACCGCCATTAGTCAGCAGCTCTCATCATTTGTTTGTTCCTGCTGACGTGTCACAAACAAGTTGCGGTGGTCTATCTTTGGGCGTGTTCAACAGGCTCAGAGGACCAATATTCATATTCGGACGTATTTTTCCCACCAAATGGAAAATACACATGTCTTGGACACACACACACACACACACACACACACACACACACACAGACACACGCACACAAAGAGTGAAGGAGCAGGCATTACACATTATAATGCAATACCCATCACCTGAGTTTCAACAAACCTTGAACATAGACATGTTCACATATAATGAGATATTTTATCAGGTTATTACTGTGGCTAAAGTGAGATGGCTCTTTTCTTGTCTCTATGTCTAGTAATAGTAAAATATAATGTCATAATAGTATACATTTTTGTTATGTTCTGCTGAAGAAAACAAAAAAGAAATACCCAGACATGAGGCGTTTATGGATGTTGATCAGAATTCTAAATCTCATCAATCAACAGTAGGCACGTCGGCATCGGCCCATGATGCCAAACACATTTAGCAATGACTCATTACTCTAGATTGTCTAAGAATAGCCAACACTATTATTATTTCTCTTTTATTCAGGCTTGCTGAGTCTTTTGTCCCCAACGAGACCTTTAGCACACACTGGAGCACAGAGCAAGTTGGGTTATCAGCAGGATGACGGGGAAATAAAAATCCAGACCCCTGGAAAAGCATGATGTGGTGAAACCAAGGGCTAAGTGGCACAGCATTTGGCACTGCTCGATCACTCATACAGTAATCCACCCAGGCAGAGACTGTGCCAAAAATGTGTATTTCAGTCAGTGCGGACATCATGAATAGCCAATTGAATGATTCAAACACCAATCCCTCCAGGTTGGATGTGCTTGTCCTTAGTTGAAGCCGTTATCTGTGGGGCTTGATTAAATTTTTTATGAGCATGAGCCCAGTGAGTAAGACTGCATGCTTGTGGGATACTCTCCGTCTCCGTCCCTCCTTCTATGCTCCATCCCCTTCTCATCCCTTTTTCAATCTTTGTCTCCATCCATCCATCCACCCACTCACCCATCCATCCATCTAGATCTTTGTCTCCATCTATCCATCCATCTAGACCCTGCTGTTGCGAGGTCTGAAGCAGTGTTGTGGGCAGCGGGACACAGTTGTCCTTCTGGCTCCCTCCCTCTCCTGCTGCCTCTCTTTTCTCCTACCCCTTTTCAATCTCTCTCTCCATCCATCTGTCCATTCATCCATACCACCAGAGATCTCCCTGCTGTACTGAGAGCTAAAGCAGTATTCCTTCCCTCCCTCCTGGTCCTCTTTGCACACATGTGGTCATCAGCTCTGGAGAGCCAGGGGTTTCTCTCTTTACAAACTGCTAGAGACTGGCTCGCCTCGCCCCAAGCCCATTATAAACTGGGAACTGCTCACAAAGTTAATGGACCTGCTTCCACCCCAAAGACACAGAAAAGGGCCACCAACCCTCTCCTACACACACACACACACACACACACACACACACACACACAAGCAAATCCAAAAACCCAAACAAACAGACCATTACATTTCTCATTTGAAACCCATAGAGAAAGATGTGCACAACTGAAGCCAAAGGAAGTGACCCTGCCACCATATCATTAAAGGAAATATAAAAACACTCTAATTTGTGTTCTGTGGTCGATCATGAAATTGGATGATGTGCTTTTATTCCAGTATTCAGGGGGAAAATTACAGAGTCGTCCACATAGGCTGTGGATGCTTTTGGCCACAGCAACAGAGACAGCACACAACTTTTGCAACTCCCTGCAGCATGTAGGATTAAGAGGGTGTATAGCCATTTAACAGTTAAGTGCTACTGTTTTTGCTGATAAAAAGCTCAAGAACTTGTTCAGCAAGACTCACATCATTACATCACTAGCAAAGTTCTTTTCTAACAAGTGTGTGTGTGTGTGTGCGTGTGTGTGTGTAAAGGGCTCTTGGGGAACACTCACTGCTACACATTCCCACTGTTAGAGGAAGGAAGGCTAATTAAGGACACAGGACAACAGAGTACCACCTAGTGCGCCAGCAGAACTTACACACGGCTCCACTGCCTAAAATGGAGTTTGTTTATAGAGTATAGGATGCTGATGAAATGCCATTTGAAGAGCTTGTAATCAAAGGACACTTAAAAGGAACAAACAAAAACACAAACATCTTTGTTATTATGTGAGCAACTCTTGCACCTTGCCCTTTGTCTGCCACTGACAAGGACATGTTGTCACTTAATTTCTCAAGGTCTGAGGAACCTCTAGCTAGTGTATAAGAATGGACATTGTTAAATCCTGCAGAGATGCAGACAGGACTTTCCCATTTGCTCTTCCAACAGCAGCTGGTGCTGGATCTGATCTGGCATGACACCCCCAGAACAGGGCCAGACTGGGCCCAGATCCATTTGACTGTGCTGACATCAGAAGGGCCCAAAGGGAGCGAGGACCTCTACCTGCCAATGCCAAAAGCATTGGTAACCATCTCTACATTCCGTCATTCTGACATCAGTGAAACGCATCATTAGGGATCTGACTTGGGTTTGTTTTGTTTGATTTGTTTTCATCCTCCTGTAGAATCTGCTAGACCAAGATTCCACCAAGTTGCATTGTAAAAAAAATCAAGACATGAAAACCACAGATAACTTACAGATACCATCAATGGCATCAATGTCACAGCATCCACTAAGGCTAAAGCTGCCCTGTAATGTAAAGTGGCGAGATGCCCTGTGTTGAATGTTGCATGCTGCAAGTGAATGGTGAAGGGCAAACAAAAACAAAGGCTTGCTCATCACATTCCAAGTCTTCCAAAAGACAGTGAATGGGAACACAGGACTCTTGCAGTGGGTAGGCACTGGGGCGGGGAGTTGGGGGTCGGGGGAATGGCGCCTGAGTTGATGATTGCTGATGAGCTCTTCCGGCACCATGGGGGAGAAAACCATCTGTCCCATCAAAGGGTTAATCCACAACCCCAGCCCAGGCTGTGGATTCCAGTATTTTCCACTCTACATTGCTGTCTGGGCGCCCACCCACCCCCCTCGCCTTCCCCTGCAACCCCAATACCTCCACAAGCGCCAACTCTATAACAAAAAACTACTCCCGGCAGCCACATAACAGCCATTAGGGCAATGTGTACGCCTGTGTCTGGGTCTGTGTGCACCACTGGCAGTGCGTATGGTGGCAGTCTCTTGGCGCTACCACACTGATCAAATGGGCATGTGTATTGTTGATAGTGCTGGAGTGTGGGGTGGCGGCAATGCTGTCCAGTCTGAATGGTCAAAGAAAAGCACAGTAAGGGCAGAAATAGGTCTGACTGGAAGCAAGCTCTCATCTCATTCTCTCCATTGATGCCCCCATGCAACCCCCCCAACACCACCCCCACCCCCTTCTGCTTTTCTTCCTGCCTAAATGCTCTGGTCACTGGGTTGGGAGGAGGAGGAGAAGGAGGAGGTAATGGTGGTGGTGAGGGAAGGGGAGGTTGGGGGGGGGGGTAGTCTAGATAGGGTGGAGACTGATAGAGAGATGATGACAAAACAGACAGACAATCCCATCTTTTGAGCAATAAAGGAATAATAATAAAAACAACAACAACAACAACAACAACAGAGGGGTAGGCTGGGCAGTGATGTGGGGGAATGAACGGTCAATTACCTGGAAAGATGTGTTAGAATGCAGAGGAAGATGCACAGATGCACTGCCTTTTCCCTACCAGTCAAAAGCACATTCACTAGAGGCAAGCTGGCAGAAGAGCTTTTACTCTAGCCATTTACTGGGATACACGCAGCCAGGGACCAGAGGATGGGTAGAAAGAAAGAAACAGAGAATGAGGGCTAGGGGAAAAGAGATGGACAGAAAGACAGAAAGAGACAGAGAGCCTGAAGGGTGGAGAGAGGGGTGGGGGGGGGGGGGGGGGGGGTGGGCTGACATCCTCGAAACCTTTCTCCTAAAACGACTGACTGCCACCCAACCATGGCAGTGCTAATGGCCTCCGACGTGTCAACAAATCACAGCTCAATTCAGCCTCAATCCGCCATCGCAACCAGACAACCAGACATGCATTCACACACACACACACACACACACACACGCATGCACGCACGCACACACACACAAAGCCAGAAGAGCACTCACACACGTAAGCATGCACAAACACACAAAATACAGTCTTTGCGGATCACCGTCACAAATCCGACCACCCTACCTTGTCATACACACCGTGGTCTCCCCCAGAGCTGATGCTTTCTTCTCAGCGTGCCACGATTCACTCCTCCCCATGCCATCCCTCTCTCCCTCTCCCTCTCCCCTCACATCCCTCGTTCCCTACCCCCACCATAAACCCCGGAAGCCACAGCATCCTCCTCAAAACGGGGAGGCAAACGCTCGGCAAACAAAATACCTCAGCGGTGCTCCTGTGTCTTGTCCACCTTTTGTGTTCCGGCTCCGGGCGTACAGTCACGGCAGACAGGGGCAGAACAAAACAAACATAGAATCTCAGCGATGGAGGCGATCCAGGCGGGCAAGAAAGAGGAGAAAAAAAGAAGGAGAGAGGAACGAGGGAGGGGGGAGAGAAAACAGAGAATCACAGAGCTGTTTCCCCCCGTGAGCGCATCAGACACTCGAGTCTGTGCGAGCGCTGGCCAGTCTTTTTCCGCCGTCTTTTTTCCTTCCTTCCTCTTCCTCCTCCTCCTCTTCGTTTCCTCCTTGGTGGGGGAAAAAAAAAAAACACTCACCCTCGTGAGCACGGCAAACGAGCGTTCCTGCCCAGCTTTAGAGGCTAAGCCAATGTGAGCTCCACACACTCGAGCTGCTGTCTGAGGCGAGCGTCTCCAGCCCCACAATCACCGACATGCACCCGCCCACCTCTGCTCAGTTACACACACACACACGCTCCATCTCTCTCTCTCTCTGTCTCCCTCTCTCTCTCTCTCTCACTCCCTCCCCCATGCTTTCTCTACCACAACCCCCACTTCTGTCTCTCCCTCCCTCTCTCACCCCTTGCTCCCCCTTCTCCCTCCCTCTCTCTCTCTCTCTCTCTCTCACACACACACACGCTCCCCCATGGCAAATAAGGCGGTCACATAAACCCCATTCTTGCACATCATGTGACCCGAGCAATCAACACTCCCAAACAGCAAATGGTGGTCTAGGCAGCACTGAGCCTTTCTGTGTTGTTCTGTGCGGTGCAGTGCTGGGCTGTGCAACACCCTGCTCCACTGGGCTGTGGGTGAGAGTCAGCGAGCACTTGTGGGCATGGAAATGCAGCCATTGTTTTCTTTTAACCCCATGGGGTGGGTGGGTGGGGAGTCCATTTGTCTACTGATGGACTGGAATAAGGGGGGGGTCAGGGGCACTTTCAGACTACACCACCCACACCCTGTGTGCACACGCGTTCTCTCTCTCTCTCTCTCTCTCTCTCTCTCTCTCTGTCTCTCTCCCTCACACACACACACACACACACACACACACACACTCACACACACAAACCACCTCTATCAATACGGTTAAACCACAAGGACATCAATTAAACATGAGGAGTAAAGAAGCCCAACATTCCATGGCAACACTTTGTACTGTTGGAGCCAGACATGTAAACATAAAAATATACTGTATGTAGGTGGTCCCATGGTCACTTATAGAGTTACATTTTTATCACTGATTGAAGTTTTGTTTCAATGCATTTTCCCCCATTTTAATGCCAATTCACCCATTTCACCCATTTCAGGTCAGTAAAAAACGCGTCACTCTGACACATGTCAAAGAATGAACAGATTGCATAATACCATAGAGGTTCAGGGTGTAGCTGGCCGTCATTCAGTTGATGGGAATGCTGCAAAAATGCTCCCTAAAAGATGCCCAAAGAAATCCCAGCCCTCATCAGTCAAAACATGGTACTGGCGTGTTCTTAGGCCACAGGTTCCCTCACCCCAAACTGAGGAGAAATCTGAAAAAGAAGCTGCAAAGAAATGGGACAAGAGGAGCTTTCTGCAGGGCTACAGACATCATCCCATCAGTGGCTGAAGAGGGCTGAGAGATGAGGACAAGAGAGGAGTCATTTGGCATTCACAGAGGATCTCTGCTTGATCTCTTGCTCAGACCTCTCCTAGGGGCAGGGCTGATATCTTACTTTACATCAAGGGAAAAAAAATACCCTCCTTCTCTCTATTTAGGGAAAAACATATTTCCCTCTACATATTTCTCTCTCTCTCTCTCTGTAAATGCACTGTATGTTCCCAGCACTCCCAGCACTGAGGCTGTGATGCATTAATACTGCAGAAGTAGTCTCTGTAAACTCTTCCTCCTCAAGGAACGGGGATAAGATATACTCGTCCACATTGGAACAGGATCAAATCAAAATCTACACAAAATCAGATACAGCAACACTCAACTCTGTTCTGTTTCACACAGCATCCCAGGGATTGTTAAGCCACATCAATAATCAGATCACTGGCATGCTATACCCACCAGCCCCCCAGCCCTCAAACACACACACACAGTCTGCAGTTGCACGAGGAACGGCCAATGAGTGCAGTTGTGGAATACGATCATGGCCGATAAGCAGAGTGTGTGTGAGCTGGCAAAAAGAAAAAAAAAAAAAAAAGAAAAGAAAAATCGATGGCGTTCCAGTCTGTCTGCAGCCCGACAGGTCCATATGCAGCGGCGTTAGCGGGACACATGTCCACTATTAACAGCCAATGCCCAAATCTCTAAGCACTGAGGCAGAGTGCTGGACAAGGCAAAATTGTGTTACTAACAATTACTACAAGACAGGACACAATTTGACATCCCCCTCCCAAGCACACATACCTGCTCCCATTGAACACCACTCATACAGAGACTGCATTTCCAATAACAAAGAACACACCACACACAACAACAACTGCATGAAGACACACACACACAAACACACAAAGCCTTCTCAGTCTCCTGGCAAAAACATATAGACTGACACTTGGTCGCAGAGCAGAGGTCCCGGCTCCTGTGGCTCGATGGACAATGCCCCCTAAGAGGAATTAGGGGATGGGGGAAAAAAAATAAATAAATAAATAAATAAAAACAGGGCACAATTGGACACCCCCCCTCCCTAGCACACATACCTGCTCCCATTCCTGCATTTCCAATAACAAAAAACATACCACACAACAACAACAACCATCGCAAGAAGACACACACACACACAAACAAAGTATTCTCACTCTCCTGGCAAAAACATACAGACTGACACTTGGTCGCAGAGCAGAGGTCCTGGCCTCTGTGGCTCGATGGACAATGCCCCCTAAGAGGAATTAGGGGATGGGGGAAAAAAAAGTGCCGCCACCAGTTAGCCATCTGCTGCCTGATGCGGTGAGAAGAGCAAGACTCCTTCCCTCGGTCCTTCCCTCCTTTTCCTCCCCTCCCTCCCCCTCTCCATCCACCACTCCTCCTTTTCCCCTCTCTCTTTCCCTCGCTCAGTCGCTTCATTCGCAGCCTCCCCGGCAGCCCAACCCCGTGCAGTAGGCTCCACCCTGCCCCCACCCCCTCCACCCGTCCCCTTAGCCTACATACCTCTATATACCCAGCGCATGCCACTGACCATGTGTCTGCTACAGCACAATGCCTCGCCACCGCATTCAAAATAACACAGCAACTGGCTTGTGTCTGTAGGAATGGGTGAAGTGAAGTGTGTGTGTGAGTGTGTGTGTGTTTGTTTAGGTGGGTGGAAGGGAAGTTGAACGCCTACAACCCTCATCTGAATGTAAAGAGAGTACAATCAGCAAGCTGCGAGGAGCTAATCCTACCTCGACGTGTGTGTGTGTGAGTGTGTGTGTGTGTATGTGTGTTCCTTCACACTCCTTACTGCTACTGTCACATGGACAAGGACAGACAAAGAGAAAACAGAGAAATAGAGAGGGAGTGAACGAGACAAAGGGATATGCAGAGCTGGAAATACAGTAGCACATGTAGACTGGAGACAAACACACACACACACACGCGCGCAATAAAGAAGTGCTTCTGTAGGCTGTGAGAAGGGCAGTGTCAGACCCATGAGGAATGAGAGGAGATCAGAGAAGAGGAAAGCAAAGGAGAGGAGAGGAGAGAAGAGGGGGATAGGTAGAGGGAGAGTGAAGGACAGGGGAGAGAATACAACCAGCGCTGATCCTTGCCTGCGCTGTGTAACAATGAGCAGCTGAAGCCGTGGCTGTGTCTGTCTGTGTCTGTGGCCGTGGCTGTGTTTGGCCAGGCAGCGGGGTGAGTGGGGTGGCAGCGCTCACTTCCTGCAGCTGACGGACGCTCCGCTGAGGCAGAGACCGAGACAGGAAGGCACAGGGCTGGGGTGGGCTGGAGGGGTTACATCCCCACGACTCTATTGATGAGGCACATCAGTGGCGACCATCTTGTCTAACCCTTCACCCCACAAAACACACACTCAACCATTCAGCACCCCCTTTTCCAAATCCATGCAAAAAAACAAACAAAACACATACAAACACAGACACACACACACACACACACACACACACACACACACACACCTGCCAGACTGGTCTTAAAGGGCCAGTGTGCCTTTTGTAAACACAGACCTATCCAACTCATTTTAAAAGAGATTTTGAGACCACAGACTTTATGCCCATCCAGTGTGAGTGAGGAAGAAGTTTTTCCCCATCCAGACCAGAGCAGGAACAAGCCCCACTCACACCCTCTGCACCCAAGGCAGACTCCCATGTCCTCACTGACACCTCTGACACATCACCCCCACACCCACCCTCTCTCCATCCCCATCTCCTCCTCTTCCTCTCTCTCCCCTTCACTCTCACTCTCTCCATCCCCATCTCTCCCTCTCTCCATCCCCATCTCTCCCTCTCTCCTCAGCCACAGGCCACCTGGCAGGGCGAGCCACTGGTCAGGCCATGGAAGAACAAAGCAGCAGCTGCAGACACACACACACACACTCATGAATAAGCACAAACTGACCCCCGCTTCCCTCCTGCACACACCGCGCACACACAAAGGAGGGAGGGAGTGCTGCACAAGTCCATTCCTGCTCACCCCTGTCATGTTCTCCATTAGACGGACAGCAGCAGGGAGCCTGGGGCGAGCGGCATGTTGTGTAGTCAGGCTTCAGCCACAGCACCACCAGCACTGACCTCATCTGAGGTGTTATCAGCGGTTTCAGCAGTGTGACTCAAGTCAAGTTCAGTCTCAAACTGTTTAATCAGTTCAATCGCAAACATCCCGAGGCGAAAAAAAAAAAAAACATGGCTAGGCGACTGCTGCAGAAACATCTAAGTAAGAGTCCTATCACAGTTTCATCATTTTAAATTTATATTTACAATATACATTTCTTATTTGTCACCTAGGTAAAAACAGACTTTGGCTGATTGATTCACCACACATAATTTACTTGCTCAAGGTAGCACTAGACACGGAAGCTGCTTTCTGCGGATGCTAGCACATGTGTGATGATGTGTGAAAGTGAGGACCCCGGGGCCAGAGGGGTTAAGCATCCAGCCTCACCCCCCTCTCTGAAGGGTCTCACTCTGCCTCCCCTCCTGCTCCTAATCCCAGAAACGCCAGCGCCCACCTCCATCCCTCCATCCATCCACCCACCCACACACACACACACCAGACACGGTACACATCCATCTGTTCCCTCCAGCTGCTTTCTTTGGTCCGCATGTAATCTGATCAATCAGTGTGTGAGGCACTGACTAAAAGCCTCACCCACGGTCAGTCGTTGACCTTAACAAAAGACGTGTGCTGGACAACACTGCATTCCGCCAGTCAGTCTCGCTCAATTCTCCCACACACACACACACACGTCAAACTGTCAACCAACAGAAAGCCTGCAAACAGACATAGAACAATTGGCTTAAAATACCCTAACTTTAATAGGTTTAATTCCCCAGCACACTCACACAAAAGGGCAAGGACCCTAAAAGGATGCAACACATTCCAACGGGCAGCATTTTGTCCTACAAAAGAGAGGCTAGGCTAGAACATTAACTGTGACAGATGTTGAGATAGATCTCCACTATAAGCAGAGGGCACTTATTTGTGCTCATAATCACCACTAAACACAGCCAGGTCCTATCCAGTACTGCCATAGTGACAAAATGATGCAAAGGTAATTCCAATTGGTGGGAGTGGGAGTGCACCTTAAAATTTAAAGACAGAGCAAAACATGGCACCATATGTTATGTTTAATTAGTGCTTAATTTAATGTTGAGTTTAAAGATCTAACCCAGATAATCACATTTTTTAATTCATATTAGATCTTTGTAGTGCTGACCAACTGAGTCCAGATTAACTCTGTAACTTATTAAAAGATTACACTGTAACTGTAAATAGAGCAAAGACACACACCACTGAAGAGACACAATTCATGGGACAAAACAAAATACACAAATTCAATTCAGGCTATGAAGAACAATACTTATTATTAGGCCTAGATTAGAAGGATTTGCTCATTGTGTTATGCTAAGAACAACATGCATACACTACTGTGGAGGCATTGATCTGCAGACGTGGTAGACATTCAAACATAACACTGACAAAACTGATTCTAGATCACATTATCCTCAGGGAGGCAGAGAGTACTGGGGGAGAAGAAGAAACACCAGCAGCACAAACAACATACAGCGCTGCTAAATATTCTATACATCTCCTCAGCATTGATTCAAGTACGGCACCAGCGCAAGCAATATCCCTTCTCATCACAGGAGCTTAAAATAGCCGAGGCTTGAAAGCGGGAGGGTGCAACTTAAGCCTTGAGTGTTCAAACATAAGGAGCTGCACTTAATTCATTCTTTATGTTGCACTACAATCAAACTAGATGCAAAGTAGATCGGGCTGGTCTAATTGAATGTAAGGAGCATGCTAATCCGGACCATCTGTCTGATGGGAGTCCGACCTAAACACTCCACTAAACTGCGTGGATCACTAAAGAGTCCTGTGGGCATTAGCCACAGAGACCCATTTAACAGACCCCTCACACACTCAATAGGGCGTCGCAAATGACACCAGAACATGCCATGGGTCTCCAAATCCACAGAGGTGGCACAGGGAGTACACTGGATTCAGTATTGGCAGTGAACTCATAACTGAAAATCCTGCACCAATATGGGAGAGGATGTTTTGACAGAGTAACCAGAGGATGTGTTTGCCAACCTCATTGCTCTGGTTGCTTACTTTCCAAAGTAACCTTGAGGAGAATGTCTGTATTAATTACACCAAGAATTAGACTTCTTTATCATTCTTCTTGGTTTGAAAAAGGCGGCCTGACTGAGGAGAATGTGAGGGATGTTTTAAATGCCTTCTCCATATTGATCTCAAGAAGGGCCTCAAGGGTCAATTGATTGGGAAAGCTCCTGGACCCCCTCACCGTAATCAAATGGCATGGGAACAGCAGAAGACCTTGCTTATTAAATGGATTTACAGGGATTGGTGGGATGGGAGGGCAATATCCATTCATCAGCTGGCTCCTCTGGGTCCCCGGACAATCAATAATCAATGACACGAGACGAACAGAGCAGGATACCGTTGGTAGAACACACGATGCTGTGTGTGGTTTCAAAGAAGGTATGTGGCGCAGCGCTCGAAGGATGGGGGGAGCTGCTACGTTGGCTCTTTGTCATACAAAGAAAAAGGAAACAAAAACAGTAGTGTGTAACCACTTATATCAAATTACATAATGGTTAAAAAGTTTGTGTTAGCTTGCTGAGAGAACAAGTCTCACTGCCACCCACTCAATCAATGGCAAGCTATGGCATTCCCCCCCCCCCCCCCCCCACCTCCACACACACACACACACACTTCATTCTTCCACCCACAGGTCTGCAGCAAGCCTATATGCTGACAGCAAGAGTTGGGTTTCCACCATGAGACCCTTGTGGGAGCGTTTCTCTACAAGACCACAAGTATGTTAAAGACAGGGTGCTCCTTCAGTAGGAAGGCGTCTGTGAATTAGCATGGCTCCAAGTCTTCATGCCAGAGAAAGCAGGAACCAGCACTGGTGTCTCCAACCAGAAGACGAGAAAAAAGGAAACAGAAACATGGGCAAATCTAGAAGACCTACGTGAAGAGAGTGGACCCAAGAGAGAGAGAAACTGATTCAAATGACAATGTACTCACAAGGCACAGCATGGCGGTACAAGTTATCACGGATGGTCTGCTGAAGTTCGTGATCTGGCGAGGACTTCTGGAACCGCTGGCTCAGGTAGCGTTTCAGGTCCTTGTTCAGCTTGTTTCCTGCAGGAGGCCAAAAGAGGATACATAAGCATCTGATGTTAGTCATGTTACTAAAACGCACAAATACTGTCAATAAAACAGCTTGACCTAAATATGCAATTCACAGTCTTTATGGGAATAAAGTGCAGAACACACTTCAGTGCCAATCCTGTTCTCTCCAGGTTGCTTCCTCCTCATCAGAAGGGTTATCTAGATCTGGTTAAACAGTGCTAATGGGACAGCATAGAGGCCATGCAAATAGTCCTACCACCCTGGGACAGACCATCTGTTATAAGTGCAGTTCATCTCCAGACTAGGTGCAGTATCAAAGCCCCGCTCAGAGGCTTGGGTGTTTACAGTATGCATCCGAGCCAGTCGTCATGCAGGGGAGGGCAGACACGAACAGCAACCGTCTGCCCTGAGCCTTGCCCGCCTAACCCCAGACAGGTCACGTTCACCAGGCCAGAAGCAGGCAGGCCCACCCTAGATGGGTGGCCCTTCATCAACAATTCACAGACCATCTGCTGACAATGTGCTGACCACAGGGCTGGGATAAAACCTTGGAGATGGGTTGACAGATACCCCACACCACATCAACTGGATGGTCTGTAGGTCTTTAACCTGACAACCTACCAATTAGCCATTAAAATTACATTTGTAAAAATATTTACAAGGGGTTTTCAAGGGGTCTTCATAAACAGTAAAACATGACAAGAGAAAGCAAGGTGAACATGTTTGAAAAATAATGCCAATTCTATGAGATGCTGGATGAACACTACATACTGCCTTTGTCAGAACTTCAAAGGAAACAACATGAAGAGGGTGCCATCTTATATAAAATTCTTATATATAAAGTTCTTCAGCCCCCACAAGCCCTACCATGCTTTCCGACTGTACGTGTTTCTCGTTTCTAATGATATCAGAAAGGTGGCTAGGCCACATGTTTTGGACATCTTCAGGGAAAATACAGTCTGCACAAGCACCAGAACTGGTTTCCATGGAAACACTGAGGACAAGGCCTGCTGGTAAGTAAAACCTAGAGGCCCTTAATATGATGTGTGAGACAAGCCAATACAAACCATATGCTGTACTCTCTTTATGACTTTCCTGTTCTTAGAGACACACACACACACACACACACACACACACGCCAGGTACATATAGAGTCCCGGTACGCCAGGTAAACATTAAGTGTCCACATGCACTAGCGTAACAACAATGAAAAGATAAAGGTGAGCTAAATACTGCAACAAACTAAACTGTAGATGAGTTGGTTTGCAAAGACACAAAAAGGGCTCCACAACATGGTAACAGCGCAACAGTCAATTATAACAACGTTATGTAGTCACCTGGCTCAGTAGAACTGATTTTCTGCTATGCTGGGGAATACAGAAGGTTGTCCCTCAAGGCCAAAAACAAAGAAGTTAGAAAAACATGTCTGCTGCCAGCCTGGTCTTTCTTGCAAGAAAGTGGCATATCATTGCAATTACAGTCTCCTCCACAGTCACTGAGGTGATGGTTTAGAAAAGCTATTTTCTCTTTATTACTTGCTCCTGGCTTTAGGACCCATCCACCTGACAATGGAAATTGCTTTGAATCTGACACCACATGGTCTGGCATGGATAATATTTTCCCATTCCGTCTTTTCAAAAAATGCTTTTTTTCTCAGAGACGTGATGCCACACTGATGTCTATTCAAGAAGAGTCACTTCACAGTGTACAACCTCCACATTAATGTTTCCTCAAGAGTATACTCCAACCATGCAAAAACATGTCATGGCAACCCCTTAAATGGTCTGGAGTCAGAGTGGGAAAGAAAATGAACATCTTCTAATCTTAGGTATCGAAGCCATAATACAAACTGTCCATACTGATCAGCTTTAGGTTCTGGCCTGGCTTCAGTATCGGGCTGCCTAGTACAACCTCACTGCTCTTCCTCAGGGTTTGGCCTACTTTAAACAAACAAATAAACAAGTTAGCCCTAACAGCTACAGTGAACACAGGGAGAAGTGATGAAGCTAAAGCAGATGAGCTCATATTAGCGAGATCAGAGAAAGATGCAGTCAGTGGTTTCATGCAAATATTTTAAAACCATCACTCATCCTTCTGACTTTAAGGAGGAGCATGTAGGAATGGTTTCCTACTTGCCTAATGGTTTCATTCCATGTGTGTGCATTCACATAGTGTAAAGGCCCAGAAAGACCATGGGCAAAATCAGGAAAATTAGCACCTTGTGTGAACTAAAAATAGCACCGCTACTTGTCAATTAAGGTTGCCAGTAAGTTAAGCATATAATAATCCCTCAGTACTCAGTACAGTACGAGGGCAGCAATCGAGTTCGCCAAACCAAAGAAAACATCACAAATGACACACACTGACGTCAATGTGCAGCTGCAGCGCATGCACTGCGCACTTTGGAAATGTTCATCTACTGACAGCCAAAAGGAAAACTGACACAGACCCATCACTTGGAGAGACACAGCACAGCAAGACGAGAGAAATCATCTTCATCAAGCAATTAACATTCATGTTTTCACTGAGTACACCAGTTAAGCCTTGACAAAGACTCCAACAAATCCAACTCATCATATGATATATCCAATAGCCGGAACAGTGAATAATTGAATATAAAAAATAATTCATATATTTCATTATTCAAGAACTAATTAGATATCTGGAGGTTACATCAGAATGTTCAATTTCTGCTCTTTCCTATTGTTCCCAGGACTGCACCGAAATAGACGGAGTGAATTAGTTTGTTTTGCAGGTGTCTGAGGCAGTCATATTGTGGCATGTCAGTGCCGCAGGCAATTCTCATGGCAGGCGCTATGACCTAATGAAGCTGGGCTCAAGCTAATGAAAAGGTGTGCTGAGGATATGCATGGGCATAAGACACCTGTGCTAGTGGTGGCGGTAATTAGGCACTGCTGCTTGCGGAGTGTGCAGGTTGGTTGCAAGTTGCATGTACGTCTTTGGGAAAATGAGTCACCTCAACCATCCGGAGAGAAAGAAATTCAGAGGAGCATTTTCTAATGGCAAAACATGCTTGTTAATGGGTGCCTAGGATGCGATCGGAGGCATTGTAGGAACATTTTTGCTGAGGAGAGCAGAAATCCATATGGACACAGTGGACGAGCTCCCGTGTCTTTTCACAAATCTAAAAGCAATGAAGCTTGGATCTTGGGGGAATAGTTGTATACACATTCTCTAACTTGTCAGGCTCGCTCACTCGGCTCTACAGACTCAGACAACATTTGTCACCTGTTTGTATAATCCCTACAAGTAAGCAAGGATTTCCTATCCTGCACTTGCAAAGGCTACAAAAGTTATAAAGAATGCTTGTTAGAAGTACATAAGTAACTTGCCTCCACGATTTCATTAACCTGATGGCATGAATCAAACTAGATAAGAGCTAGGATCTTGCTCTGGTAGAGAAGGGGTGGTGGGTGGTTGGAGTTAGATGGGCAAGGGCAGCCAGTGTCCTTACATGTAAATCCCAGCTCAAGGAGATCATTGAAGAGCAAATGTTCACTGAACTGCCTCCACCTGACAGAGATTTTTTTTGTAAGCTTCGATGTAGGGGGCCATCACATATGGACCGCTGAACTGAGCTGGATTAGCCAGAGACAGTGTGTGCAAAACCAACAGAATATCTGTGATTGAGGGGGAGAGAGGGAGAGGGAGAGAGAAAAAACAGGAAGAAAGAAAGGGAGAGAACTAAAAGACTGCAGCAGAACAGAAAATGGTTGAACGTACAGCAGAGAGGTTCTGAGGAGGAGATTAGTGGATCAGACGGCTCCTTCAAATGGAGACCAAAGAGCCTGTCAGTTGGGCTCAGATGGCGAGCTGCTAAGGCACTCAGCTGCAGACACAAGGCCTACATTCACGTCGCACAGACATCCATCCCAGCGCCATGAATGCAGCGCAAACGCTCTTCCCTTTCTGGTCTGCCTCAGTGGAAAGAAAGGAAGAAAACGAGAAAAGGAAAAAAAAAAAACAAGGGAATTGACAGATTCACAAATTGTGAGACGAGTTTGGTTTACGTCTGTGTAATATTTCAATTCAATTGTTCTCTTCCTTGGCCCATAATGCAATACAGCAGTCTCAGACCGGCATTAACATGCCGACACTGGATGAGGCTTTTCAGATCCATAACGGCTGGCACCAAGGACAGTTTCTGCCCAAAATGAGAAAGCTTCTCCTCTCTGGGAACTGACAGGAGGCGTCGTGGAGAGCTTAAGTTGTCTTCCCTTTATTAAGGCAATAAGCCTCGGCATCATAGAGGTCTAGTGATGTTAAACACTGGACAGCAAGGCCTTCATTACCACCATTTAGGAAAAAAAAAAAATAAATAAATAAATAAAAATCCACTTACAGGCAGCCTGCGTCAGGACCTTTGGGGTGTTTACTGTGAGCTAATGAGAGGATCTCTCATCAAAGTGAAAAAAGCACAGGCAAGGCCTCTGCTAATCGATTACACAGACCTTTATGAGAGCTTGCTTTTTGCATTTTGCCAAGACGTCTCGGCAACACACACACGTGGCACATAAGTGAACAGAAACACACTTAGTGATTCTACACAAGCTCAAATCCATTTTCCAGACGGCTGCATGGAAAGGAGGGCACACGTACAAACACAGCAAAACACTAAGGTAAAATTGGATCTAGATCCATACTACATAGAATCCATTTGCACAATAAACCATCTATCATCATGGAGCCATTGTGTATTTACTACAATAAAACATCTAAGCAACGTTTACAGTGGACACTCTGTCTTCTAATTCAGGCTGCAAGTGCATACAACTGTACAAACCCAGAAGGTAGAATTGGTTGAAATCTCAGAGGAGAATTAAACCCCTGACCCAACCTGAAGGCCAAGCACGCAGGCCACATCCAAAAAAATCTGTGCTTGAAAGTGCAAAAATGTTTCTTGTTGTAGCCATCAAGTCTAGACCATCTCGAAAGATGTTCATTGATTTTGACATTATGAAAGATCTGAGCATATATATGCGCCTCTCTCTCTCTCTGTCTCTCTCTTTCTGTGTGTCTGTGTGTGTGTGTTCAACAGTCAGCAGTGGGTCAGCTGTGGTTCTGTGTGGCTGCTTGGGATTCGGCGCTCGTCCCTGGCTCTCTCTCAGCTCAACACTGCCCTCTGCGTTCCTCCTCATTAGACCTCATCTGACTGCGTCACACACGGCTGCCCCGTTGTCATGGCAACGGCACTCTGAGCAGCGCTTCAGACACCCTGTGGAGCACGGAGACCAGGGATATGCCCCCTACTGGCCTTTCCACTTAATGCACACACTGCCGTTCATAAAGAGAGAAAAAGCTGGCCTAGAAAAAAAAGAATAAAGAGTAAAAGTAATGGTGCCTTGCACTCGCCTAAAAAAAACATCTGAAAAGAAGCAGTCTAATTCATCTACCACTCTACAGTAAGCAATTGCAATTTTGTTTACAACACAAGCGCCTATATGGCATCTTACTGCTGTCCACAATAATAAAAGCCAGTATACAAACACAAAACAGCAAAAACGGGGCACACATTTAGCAATCGACTCCCTATGACATTGGTTCTCAAACTAGGATTGACTGCGCATTGCCAGGGGATCTGTGAAGGATTTGCCCCGAGATAGCATGCAGGATCTAAGTGAACAAATTAATATATGCCTGAAGTTTTTCTGCTACATGAGGGGTCCCCAGTGCAGAGTGATTAGAAGTCCTGTGCTTGGGTTCCTAGGCATAGCAAAGATTCTAGATGGATGTCTAGTTTTTGAGGCTAATAAATACTGTAGTCATGCCATGTGAAGCATGGCTTTTGGGTCAAATTGTAGCAACATGGCAGCAGACAGGATGCCAAGAAATCTGCTGTAAATCCCGTCTTAGAGTCAATTAATGGCTGTTCAATGTGTGCATGTATGTGTGTGTTGGGGGGGTGGGGGGGTGGGTGTAGTTACATTCACTGCTTTATACAAACAAGGTAAAAAAAAAAGGGGGAAGTGGGGGGGTGTCTATGACAACTGTCTCTTGTGGCGAGGGGAAATGTTTACCGGGTTTGAGATTGCTTTTATCGATTTTAGCTGCTCTGGCAGAAATATGCTTCCAAGGATTCATTGGAGAAATGAGTTGAGATCCAATACAAGCGTCATTTACCCAGGCCTGAACTAAGCACTGGGTAAATAGGATGAGCTCACAGGCACCACAAGGACTAGGTGTGTATGTGTGTATGTGTGTGTGTGTGTGTGTTGGGGATAGCAAGTGAGCTATGTGCATCCATTTTAGTGCTTGTTGATACTGGTGATTTGTATGATCCAATTATCTGCAAAGCGAACAGTGTAAAATCGGTGGATAGGAGGGGGTAACCCATCATTATTATGAACCATAATACACATTTGTGAATTGTGAATATTAGGGATGGACAGACATTTTATATGGGTGTGAATGCAGTAAATTAAAATAGAGAACAGAGGAAGAGAGAAAAGACCAACAGAAGAGAATCAGATGCCGACAGAGAAAAAGGCCAAAGAGGGAAATTGCTTGTTGCGTGCCTCTCAGCATGTGATCAGAGCTGCCTGGACAACAAGCGAATGAGTGACTAGTCCATGCAGACAATAAAGAAGCACATAATTATTGCAGCGGTTTATGAGCGTTTCATCATCATTGTTCAGGAAATTTACAACTTGTGAAATCGAGGCACACCTAGAGGCCATTGGCTGTCGCATAGGCTAGCATCCTGAAGAGTTATGATGGCGACTGTGCCCAGATCAATGGCGAGAAAAAAAGAAAAGTGCTAATAATCATCAAGAATTGCCTTACTTAAATTCCCTTCTTCATAAGACTGTACTCAGTTTTATTTAATTACGTCAACAAAGGTAAACGATTAATTTCTGCAGAGACCACAACAGCAAATAAGAAGGGAAAAAAATATTCTTTGCAGGGACCACAACAGCAAATAAATAAATACAAAAATAAATGGATCCAAAAAGCCAAGGCACTGCACACTCTGATGAATGCATTTCATCAATATTATTATTTTGTTGACCTTTGCATTGTGTAGAAGTTTTACTTTTGGGGAAATTTTCCAAAGTGCAAAGAAGAAATGGTAAGCCATTAAGGCTGCATGCCTACACAAGTGAAGATGCCAGTGATCCATAGATATTAGCACCCTCCAGCACTCATCAGCGCCACGCCTGTCCCCGTGTCCCCCTACTCTCCCCTCCCCTCGGCCAACAACCTTAAGAGCCATTAGATCACTGCGGAGCCTTAGTCAACTGCCATCCATCTTCTATCCGGGACCTGGCACAAATAAAACAGGGGGATTTGGGCAGGCTAATGCCAGCGGTATTGATTGTTGTGGCTAAGCCGTTCCTGCAGCAGGCTGCGGCGAGCTGATTATTACGACACCAAATCCCCATTAGGGCAGATCAACGTGAGGGGCTTGTCCTGCCAGCCAGCCAGCAAGCCAGCCTACAGCTGCGACAGGCCAGCTAATTGTGGGCCACAGCTGTACATGTTTTTGCCCAGCGAGGGGTTTTCATAAGGAAGGCCGCGCATGTGTGACCTGGGACACGGGGCTGGCAATTAGTCGCAGCCGATCACAGGAAAACATGGGATCACTGACCTCAGTGAAACATTTCACACTCAGATGAAAACATTTCCTGGTGCGGGTCGCTCCCTAGCAGTGTCCACACATGGATGCAGAGAGATGGAGGACATGGCACCCTATAGGTGGCAACCCACCTTCCACCCCGACTGACACCTGCTTCTCAGGGCTCCTAGAACAGATCAAAGATGGGGAAGAGAGAGCTACTACTGTACTACTGGCAGCTAGTGCCACTGCCAAGGAGACCGCTTCTAGAATGACAACTATTCCACTACTTATTCACAGAGCTTTTGTACTCTACATTGATGCATCACCCGTGATGTGTCAAGCTATGTGTTTGTGTGAACAGTGTTCAAAGCCCCTCTCTCCATGTGGTGGTGGTGCAGACCACAAGAAGACACAGCAAAACACCCTGAGGCAGGTAGGCTCTCAGAAGCACTGTATTTCTTTGCGTGTGTGTGTGTGTGTGTGTGTGTGTGTGTGTGTGTGTGTGTATTGTTCAAAGCCCCTCTATCCACACGAAAACCTGTGTTTGGACTGTGTGCAAGTCGCCCTGGCAGAGAAGATGGACACCGTACTTGCTCACCCAAAAGACACACAGACATACCAAGGAATGCCAAGGCAGTCTTCCTCTCACAGGTCGATTTGTTGATTGGAGGAGGAGGAGAGGGTGATGTTATTTTTCTCAGCTACGTGTGTGGCATAGTGCCAGCCTCTCTGCTTGTGGCATTGAGGTGAGGTGGGGTAGGGAGGAGTGTGTGTGTTTGTGTGGGGCGCACTTCTGCCTTTCATCCGTGTACTGCGCCCCTCGTTTCCGCTGATGTGGCCCTCCCAGAGCTAATTACTGTGAGTGCGGAGGCCCGTCGTGGGTTTATTTCAGACTGGCCTGAAGGACGCTGCTTCCTTGAAGGAGCAAACTCGAGACGGAGGAAAAGGCACGCCAACACCGCTGGCTTCAGCGAAGAGGAAAGGCAGACTTTTCTTTCAACAGAAACAGGGCAAAAAAAAAAAAAAAAAAACCTCACCACTAGGGGGCACATATCCTCAATGCCAGTCAGAGAGTCGTGCGGCATGGCCTCAGCAATAACATATCACCTGTATTATCGGGGGAACTTTGCTTGGTCGGGCTACTTATCATAATTACTGCCGGCGCTGAATAATGAGGGAGATGAAGAAAGGCCGTCTGAGGCTGTGTGAATTACACTATGGCAGGGAGGGGAGATTGGATTGCCCTTGCTGAGTGGCAGACTCCTCACTGCACCCATGGCACTCATCCCTAAGGTTCATCAAATTATCTGTGTGTGTGTGTGTGTGTGTGTGTGTTTGTGAGGAAGAGAAAGGAACGTGTGTGCCTGTATGGTGCGCGTGTGTGTGTGTGTGTGTGTGTGTGTGTGTGTGTATTTGCAGTGCATCTGAGCAAGTTGCAGTCTCATGTCAGACACGCTCTCACGCACTGCATTTGTGTGTGTGTGTGTGTGTGTGTGTGTGTGTGTGTGTATGTATGTATGTATGTATGTATGTATGTGTGTGTGTATGTATGTATGTGTGTGCGTAGTGGGATCCTGTGTGTTCGAGTCAGGTCAGCCAGGCTCTAAACTTCAGTGACATGCATCCTCCTATGTGCTCTGGATCACCAGGCACACACACCCAAAGTGAACACACACAGAGCCGAGTGCAAGGAAACAGTGGGGGAGAAAGTCAAACTATAATGAAGTGACTGACTGCAGAGCCTGATGATGCCGCGAATTATTAGGGGGGGGGGGGGGGGGGGGGGGATGAGAGTGGTTATGTATGGTCTATATCACATCAGAGTGTAGCCATCTGACAATTATACACAATTATTTCCTGTTTTCGCCCTAAACGAAGAAGCATGTTGATCCTGGAGCCCTTTCTCGTCTTCTAAACTGCATTGATTGGAGCCCTGTCTTGACCTCTCTCGCTGGCAGAGGGCGGTGAAGGGAAACCTACACATTCCCACCCTCTTTGGCCTCTCTGGCTGACCAACTAACCCCACCCCCACCACCACAACCCCACCAACCCCTCTCTCTCTGCCCCATCCGCACCCTACTCCCCTGGGGGCATAAGAGGAGCGACGACCCCACGAGTGGATGCGTCTGACCCAGTTTACTGAGGAGAGGCTGCTGAGTCAGAGAAAAGTGGGATGTTCCAACAGACAGAGAGAGAGAGAGAGAGAGAGAGAGAGAGAGAGAGAGAGAGAGAGACGTTGAGAGGGAGGGGACACTTCATTTTCCAGCAAACCACATCTGGCAGCCTCTAATTTTAGCAAAGGGCCAGCCTTCTCCCACCCAGCCCTACTTTCCACTGGTGGAGCATGGAGCCAGGACTGATGACATAAGATGGGAGGGGAAGAGGAGAGAGCAGGAGAGGGAATAGGTACAGATAGACAGACACACAGAGAGAGAGAGAGAGAGAGAGAGAGAGAGAGAGAGAGAGAGAGAGAG
>JAGFZM010000047.1:230477-261547 GCA_017657215.1 Limnothrissa miodon
TGTGTGTGTGTGTGTGTGTGTGTGTGTGTGTGTGTGTGTGTGTGTGTCAGAGAGAGAATGTATGTAAGTGTGTGTGTGTGTGTGTGTGAGTGAGAGAGAGAGAGAAAGTATGTGATTGTCAGTGTGTGTGTGTGTGTGTGTGTGTGAGAGTCTATGACTGAGGACAGATTGAAATCCTTGGAGACATGACTTGGACAAGCAGCGGCCCTAAAATAAGACAACTCTCGCCCACCATGTGACAATCAGATGACTTCAAATCACATTATTCATTCGCCCGGACTGATGTTTTCTGCACCAATCCTGACTTGTCACAGTGAAAGACGTCACCGCCCGAAAAGCCCTGACGGCACGTCAGCCTGCTCCAAATCCCTGCTTCCTAGCCCCTCGCAGCTGGGCTCCCAACACGGTTATGTAATCCTGCGCTGGGTGACTGAGACTTCCAGCATTCCTGACTGACACAAAACCAAACCAAATAGGAAACAACCACCCTACACCCTCCTCCACCCCCACCCCCAATACCCAACCCCTTCAGCAGTTAGTTAAGTACACCATTAGGCAGAAATGGTGTGTTGGGTGGGGGCATGGGGTAAACAGGACTCCTCGGGAGCATAATCATATAATGATGCTCTGAGGGAGAGGTGGGGGAAGCAGACACGAGAAACAAATCATTACACTAAGAGTCTACCAATCAGAGATGTCTGATTCTTCACACAACAGTGGGTAAAAGACCTAAACGATGATGTCATGCCCGACTCCTTTGAGTGACAATTCTAAGAGACATTGAGCCTCTTTGTTAATACTTTAGATCGTCTGAAAACCCCTAAACTATGGAGTCTCTTCGAAAAACAAATTACATCTTCTGACACTCCTCGCTACACCACAGACCTCATGTACAGTACAGAGCTTAGTGTGAGATTTACAAAAATAATCTCCAGTCAAATGGCATGTTGTGAACACTCAAACATGCCAATTGCGTTACTTTAATTTGTAAATAATGAACACGCTCAGATGACCCTTCCTACACATTGTGTGGCGAGTCGAGTGAGTTCCTTTTTAATTACCAATTAAAAGCAACTGCCAGAACTGATGTCGGTGATGTCGACCGATGTCAACACTTATCAATAAATGTGACATTTTCCAACTGAATTAACCTCTAATTGCTTCGCAGTTCTGACTACGCAAACTTTGCCCAGCTATATCCATTCACACACCATCCAATTCTAGCCTTTTCTAAAGGTAGCACAGCCTGAGGAAAATCATATCGATCCATTTAAGGCTCTAATATGTGCAGTCAGTGACATCAATTCCAGTGAAGCCCTCCTGTCCGTACACCCTTGCATCCGTTTTGTTTGATAGCGTCCACATAGAGAGCTAATGAACACCGGGTTACCACGGTGATCAATTAAGTGCAGCGACATCCCATTAGAAAGGCCGACATCAATTCTGTCCACTATGAAGTGTATCATAGCAACCGGGCGGAGCTTCTTAACTCCAAAAAGACAGAAGCCACCCCCCCACACACACACACACACACACACACACAACTCATATTTCACTCACACATGCTCTCATTGTACATCACAGCATCCATCAAAGGCCGATGGCGCAGCTGTGCTATTGTGGCTGGAACAAGCTTGGCCTTTCAATAAATCATTTCTCCCCCCCCCGTCAATGCCATCATCTGTTTACTGAGCTAACGCCTCCATATATTCACCGGGCAGCGGGGATGACTGTGGTGGAGTCGGAGTCTGGTTCGAAAAATACGCCGCCTCTCTCCGTCTCATTAGAACGGCCCGAAGTCGAACGGCAAGATGAAGGGAACAAAAAAAGGGGATGGCTGTGGATGTGGCTGGGTGCGTGTTAAGGGTGCGGAAGGGGGTGAGGGCGCTTAGATCAATCACCCGCGCAATTAATGTGTGTTCTTCAAACGAGGTGGCCACATCCACCGAGATGACCTCCGTTGGAACACACATTGTTACTGGAGGGCAGGCTTCACATCGCACGCCGGTGACAATACAGCAATAGCACATAAAAGACAAATGGACCGGCATTGGGTGGGTGTGGGGGGGCGGGGGTTCGATGTGCTGAGAGCTGGTGGGGAAATGGGAGACTTCGCACGGAGCCACTGAATCCTTTTTCACATGGACACAAAGGCCAAGAACGTATCTCACTCAGCAGGCAAGTCAGGTCATTATTTCCTCACTAGGGTACAGAGATTGTGAGGAAAATTGTGGAATGATGCGCATGTACGTACATCCACTATAGTTTCGCCGTTCGTCTGACGCTTACAATCCGGAAGCTTCCACAGTCTGTGGCAAACATTTAATCACCTGAGGAGGCCTTGCCGAGTGCTCCATCATTAGCCTCCCGTCCTCTCTCTTCAGTCTGACTGGGATGAAAAAAAAAACGCACAAACAATCATGACTAAGGAATGAGAGAAAGTAGTTCTTGGTTGTGGCAAAAGATAGGGGGAATGTTGAGAGATGAAGAGAGTGCCGGGGGGTGAAGTCAACCAGGAAGAACATTTGTAGGCTGAGAAAAATCTGAAAATCTGTCCCAAAAACATTTCAGAGGAGCCTCCCAGGAAAGGCATTCGTGGTAACAAAATCATAGAAAAGCTTCATAACAAAAGCTAAGATGCTTTGAGCTATACATAAAAAGGAAATGTTGAAATCACAGGCACAGATTGTAGATAAAAAAGAACGAACAAAAGAAACTAACTAACAAAAGAAACAACACACAAAAAAACAATTTGTCAAGAAAATCAAATGTAATATGCTATTAGCTGCCAGATATGGCTGTAAAGACAAAGAATTAATGTATAGCACATCTAATCTATTGCACTTCAAATGTTCATGCCTACAAGACAATTTGGAGGAAAACACTGCTCACCTGATAGCAGTACCACATTCAACACGACACAAAACACGCAGAAGAAAACCTTCACTGTTTACAGTAATCGAGACATTTAGTGTTAACAGACAAATAACTGTGATCTCAGGAGGCGAGGTGCCCTTTGAGGTGCGCTTTAGCCCTGGCAAGCTTTTCAAGAAAAGCCTTTCGGCATCGTCAATGTGTCAACCCTGCACTCATGGGAATGTGAAACTGCACCATCAACATCTCATGAGTGTCAGACAACAGAGGGGGATCAAATTCTCTTGAGTCGGCCAGCGTCTCAAGTCAAGCCGTTCAAGAACCGGAGACCACTTTGGCAGAAGTTTACGGCAAATTCCTGAGCAGTTACTTGAAACACGTGAAGAGACTTTGTGGTAGAAAAAAAATTAAGAGGGAGGCTGTGGTGCACAAAACTCTTTCCTGAATTGGTTTATCTGTGAAGTATAATGCACTTACATGAAAGCTACACATGGGCCTGATTACAAGCAATACGAGAAGCCTTTTATTCTCTCTTAAAAAATCTGTTTATTTGAATGGTTTGCAAGGCAAGATAAAGAGTGTGTGTGTGTGTTTGTGTGTGTGTGTGTGTGTGTGTGTGTGGAGTGACAGAGACAGAGAGAAACATAAACAGATTCGGAATGTTTCAAAGAGGCCTTGCGGCCGAGCCTGAAACTGGCTGCATTTGCGGATCATGACATCAGACCACCCACATTCCATCGGAGCAGGTTCATCCGCATGGGCGGCATTCCCCTCTTTGGCCCGCTCACGGCTCACCTCCCATCTACCTCTCTCTCTCTTCCCCCTCCCTCTCTAACCCTGAGCCAGTCCCACCACATCAAAGCACACCAACAACCCTTCTTCCTTCTGCCGGGTTCACTCACTGCCGGCCACTTTGCAATTCACTTTCTTGCTCGTGTACGTTTACTTTGGAGAAAAACAGAGAAAAGGCCCGAGTACTTTTTCTCTTTCTTTTCTCAGGCTTTTATGTCTGGATAAACAATGGCTATACATTTCTAATAAGTTAAAATATGAAACATATGCCTTCCTCCTTCAATGGTGGATAAATTTAGGCTGTAATAGGCTTTTGTCTTTTCTGTCAGAGCTAAAAAATCCTTAGCAGGTGGTGAGTATACATTAAAAAATAGAAATAAATCACTTTGTGTGTGTGTGTGTGTGTGTGTGTGTGTGTGTGTGTGTGTGATAAATGCTGCACTATCAGCAGAAAAGGCACTCAGAGGTGTAGAGAAATATGCACAGGCAGGATGTGTGTTATGTACACAGCCACATGTAGCGCATCAGCACATATGTCCTCATGTCCCGCACTGCTTCCTCACACACACACACACACACACAGACAGGGTGGGATTGAGGTTTATATTAAAATGAAGATGCATGTTAGCACCAAATTACCCCCATTACACACACACACACTTACACACAAAGTGGAACATCTAGACACTAAAAGAAGAAAGGTCTAAATGTCTGAACAGACTGGACCTCCGCTGACCCTACACAACCCTGGCCTCTACCAATTACAAACACCCCCCCCCCCTCCACCTCCACCCTGAGGAGCACACCTAAATTGAGAGCTGCCCTAAGCATGTCTCAATTAAGAGATGCCTTAAGCATGTTCCAGGAGCCATGAAATCATGGGGAGAGGGCAAAGGAAGTAGAGAAAAAATGAGAGTCAGAAAGAAGAGAGAAAGAGAATGAGTACAGAGAGAAGAATGTGTGTAAGAATCTGGGTAAGAAAGAAAGACAGATGAAGAGAGAGAGGGGGAGGGCGGTTTTGAGGGCACAGATGAGTGCGAAGGTCTTTCTGAGGGAACTGGCAGCAGTCCCAGTACCTCTGCTTCCACACTCTCCCCACCCCCATAGCATGCGTCACTGATGACTAGACCAGCTAGTTGAGGACGACTCTGCCAATCCTGCAATGTTTGCTTCATTTGATCGGCAGACATCTGTGCAGTTCAGAACAGCTCCGCTGAAAAAAGCGAAAGGCACACAGGAACCGCGCGAAAGGCAGAGGGAGTGGAAAAAAAAACAAGACGACAGAAAAGAAAAACAAAACAAAAAGAGTGTCTGTCACACATCAGGTAGGGCGAACGGAGCTGTGCTGGGCTGAGGTTGGGCAGGTTGTGGAATTTGGAGCATATGGTTTCCATTAAGGCCCCTGGATCTCAGTTAGCGTCGCTCCCCACTAGCCTGCTGCCGCACGCTACAAACGCCGGGTGCCAGTTACAGTACACTAATGAATCTGCCAGGGTCTTAACTTGAGCAGAATGGGTCTGGGCCTCAGCTAAGCCCAAGAAAGGGTAACGTTGGGGGGGGGGGGGGTATGACAACCATAGAGAGGGTGAGAGAGAGGCTCTCTTCTGTAGGTTGATGCAATGTGCATTTTTCTCTGTCTTCCTTCTCCCAGAAAGTTGCCGAATACATGCTACGCCGACCGCTAATACCCGGTGGAAACGGCACAGTTTTTTTTTTTTTTGCGGTTGGCTCTGCTTGTAGCACCCACACTGCCGTCTGAACCCCCTGCTTGGATCACTCTGACAACCTCTGTAGGTTCACTGTAGGAAAACGCTTTGAAATGAAGACAAGGCAACGCCAGTGCATTCAATAGACCACTGACCAATTGTACAGCCTTTGTACAGGCAATGTTTCTTTACTCAAATCTCTAAACACATACACACACACACACACACACACACACACACACACACACACACACAACAACAAAACACACACACACCTACCTCTGAGTCTTAAAATGATTAAAATGAGGAACTGTGATTAAATGTGAATGTAGTGAAACAGAGGACGTGATCAGCAAAAAAGTTTGGTTTCAGTCACAAGGTTACTAGGCAATCTCCCTGAGGAGCATTTGTCCTGGTCCCCAGCGACTGTCCCAGCTGCAGGGGGTCCAGGAGCCCATCTGGCCACACTGCAGTCGGCCACCAGGCGCTCCTGTCTAATTAGTTGCTATACCAATCCCGTCATCAGGTGGGGAACAACAGAGCCTTTCCCAAGAACTCATTCCGTTCTGATTTCACTGTGCAGCTAGTCCTGATTTGTGAACTAGTGTGAGTGAAAACCCTGCTGCACTGTAAAGAAAGACATTTCCCGTGGCATTTATATGATGTATGTTAATACGAGCGACGCTAAATGGAAATGCTGGGCCTCCTAAATCATAACGCGGGGTTAGACCTCACAGTTCACGTATGACAAAAACGTACAAACGAGAGACGTTCTAATTTCAAATATTGGCACCTTATGGCAAAACTATTGAACCTTCGAGTTCTGATGTATGGCTATACTGATGTAAATTTACACACAACACCGGCCCTGTGCACTAAAAAGTTAGGATCAGAATGATCCTAACACAAGACACGTGAACTGAACGGTAAAAGCACCCGCGGACTGCCAAGCGGTATGTGCATACAGGCCGTACAGTGAAGTGCATGCACTGCGCATATTTACATGGGTCCTAACAGGTTCCAGACTGCGGGGAGCGGCCGCACATGTGCAGCACAAAGGGACTTTGTTTGGGAGTGAGCTTTGATGAGGGAGGAGGATGATTGAGCGGAGCAGCTCTGACCTGAGTGGGTAGGTGAAGCAATGGCCCAGGCCCTCCCATCGTCTCGCGAGGGTGGTGGGTGTGGAGGCAAGGGCAGGAGGGCAATGGAGGCAGGAAGTGTGTGTGTGTGTTTGCAAAGTCTGGGGGGGTGGTAACAGCAGTTTCCAAACAGTGGGAGAGGAGCAATTATGCACGTGCGTGACTGCGGCGTCTGCAGACGGCTGTGAAGACCTTGCACATCAGTCACACAGCATCTACCACACACACACGCACTCACATACAAACACACACGATAAAATCCACACACCATTTGAGCTGAAGAGGGAAGAAACTGTAGGGAAAGGCCTAGGAGAGAGAGAGAGAGAGAGAGAGAGAGAGAGAGAGTAAGGAAGAACGACAGAGAGAGCAGGAGTGAGAAAGAGAAATAAAATGAGACCAGGGTGGGTCGGCATGCATGGGGGGCAAAACCCTAGTGACTGCTTTGTAACGGACGTCTGTCTCTCGCCACCTCCTTGCTGCTCCAGCACGTGGTGAAGTCTGCGGACCACCCCGCTACATTGACAACATGAAATATGGCTCCAATATTGGCCACCTTCTGCTCAAGGCCCCAAGCAGCTTAATGATGCCTCCCCGTCAAGCCTCCTTTATTGGCTCTCACCTCCGGTGCACAAATAACACAAGTCCTCCTCATACACCCATCCCCTAATCCGACCCACACACACACACACACACACACTTCTGGAGCAATAGGTCCAGGTGAGTGTGGATCACTGGGTTAGAGCGAGGCTGTGCTTACAGAGGCTGCCCCAGGAGGGTTCTGGGGGAAAGTACAGAGCTTGGCCAGGACCAGTTAGTGTGTGTGTGTTGTGTGTGTGTGCGCTGGAATGTTTTGTTCCGTTTCATACGCAGCTTGGGAGAGGAGGAGAGAGGAGGAGAGATGAGGGGGGAGGGGCAGGGTTTGGGAGGAGAGGCAGACGTGCAGCCTTCCATGGGGACATGCTGATATAAACTCTGCCCTGGATCCCATCCTGAGCTCTCTTGCTACCTCGTGCACGCGCACACACACACACGCACACACACACACACACACACACACACACAAAAAAAAGACCGATACTGGAGCACTGACGTGCGGGCCGGCTCAGGCTGGCTTCACCATACAACTCACAGCTCATCACAGCCCCCAACACCCCCACCACACCCTCCACCCTCGCACCCCTGTGACCACTGAGCGATGGAGGGGGCCGCATGTGTGAGTGCTGATAGCGAACACGCTCTGGTCATGCTCCAGATAGAGACAACATCAGCACCGCAGACCACCGCAAACCCACAGCCTTCCCGACCCCCACCGCACATCCACTTAAGTCTGATCGCCCAACATGCTCCAGTCATGCTCCAGATAGATAGGGCACCAGCCCCTTGCCTTTCTGACCTCAACACACACACACTGAGTCTGATAGGCTACTCCCCAGGACAGCTATGAAGTGAGCACAGAGTTCATCTACATTGTGGAACAATTCCTACTATATTTCTGTTGAAGAGCTACATTGTCCCAAGGACCCTTGCATATGTAAAGGCCTCTACATGGGTAAATAAAAAAAATGGATGTCCAGTTACTTCAGCCCCATGTACCTACATGCTGTTTGGAGGAATGATTTGGAGTTGCTTGAGTACAAAATAAAACTTGAAGAGAAAGCTAAATGATCGGATATAACGAATCAAAGAGTAAACTATACTTCCCCATGTCAAAAAGTGGTAAATTCTGGTGATTCTGTTCTTATTTTGGTACTATTATAACCTCCAGCTTTCTTTACAGATGCCCAAGTGTTTGTCTGTGAAGGATGAAGAAGGCAGGAAAAAAAAAAAAAAAAAAAAAACCCCCATTATGGGGGGGGGGGGGGGGAGAGTGACTGCATCCCGTTCAGAAAACAGGCTGTGGCAGCACACGTTCTCTTCACGGTTCAGAGGGCTGTCAGCGTAGCAGAGGAGCTGAAAGAGGAGGATGAAGATGAGGAGGAGAAGAAGGAGAAGGAGGGAGGGAATCACTCTCTCTCTCTCCTTCAGAAGTTGCCCTGCAGAAGGGGCTGACAGCCGGAGAACACGTCGGCCGTCTCGGTCCAATCTATTTTCTGATTTTCCATCCCCCAGTTCAACACACACACACACACACGGATGGCAGCTTCAGGTATTACTGAAAAATGAGACTGGAGAAACCGCGGCCTTCCTTGTGTCAAGTCTTGCCAAGCACATCGCAGAATACTGCTGCAGAATAAACTCTTCCTTGAGGTTAAAAAGATATGATGTGTGGCAGGAGCTACAATCGATATGACAGGAAGAAACACTGCTATGGTCCAAAGGCACATACATAGTTTTTCTAAGCCCTTTATAGTAAAATGATATACAGTTAAATCAAATAGATTGAGATGTTACAACCGTCACCATGAACACAAAGACAAACGTGGCTTTTGGATTATTAATGACCCGATACCAAAATACATGATCATGTAGTGTTCCAGAAGCCCATGCTTTGTTTCCTTTAAACTACTTCTGTTTTATAATTGGGTAAGAATTATAGATCCGTTTTTTTCTGTGCTTTGTATTAAGGGCGTGATATCCACTTCCCCTTCTAGTTCAAACGGTTTATGCATTAGTCATAAAGGATCTACAATCTATCAGTTTATTTGCCATCCAGTGCCATCTGTGAGAATAAAAAGCATAAAAAAATAAATATAACTAACCCTCGCTTAAGATCAATTGAGAAAGAGGTTTTTAGCCTACAGGATACTGATGAAACGTCCTGCGAAAATGTGTCCTGCTGCCACTCCGGACTGTTTTTTTTGTTGTGCATTATGCAAACTTGCCCAGGGTGTCTGCTGTGATTAGAAATTTGCCTGCTTTTGCTGAAAAAAGACAGAAAGCAAACAACCTTTTTCTAGGCCAGGTAATCACCGCACCACAGGGCCCACATCAAGGAATGTGAGGTCCTTACAGGTCTACTAGGGGGTCACAGTGTGTTATGTCGACTTTGTCTATGTCTTCCCTGTTCTCTGCGATACCAACAGCTTTTGACTGGTGACAATGGAGTGAAATGGAAGTGGAAAATCGTAGCCGGTGCTTTCCGGAGGAAGTAAATCTCTTCCATAATGATTAAACAAATGTGCCCTCACCAATGGAAAAAAAGCTCACTCCCTGTTGAAACGTAAGGACTGTGAAGTTTCAACACGTATTCACTGGCTGACTTTAAAAGAAGGGTCATGAACCTACTTATTCCATCGTACAGTGCACTAAAACACCATTCCCACCAGGGAAGGGAGGGGAAAATCCCTACATTAGCATTCAAATCTCCTAAACCTGGCACACTGGATAGATTCATGAAAGCCAGCGTTAATATTTTAATATTGCATCTTTTTTTTTTTTTTTTTTTTTTTTAAGACGCATGACCCCCTTATTGGAGGGGCCTATACTAAAAGCCTGTCCAGTGTAGGCCGTAACACACTGCTAGTACATGTGCAACTACAGTCATACTTGACACACTGCAGAGGGCTTAAAAAAATCACATTTCGAAAGGAATGCAACAGGACCATGTTTTGTTGACGGGGAGAAAAAAAAAAAAAAAAAGACCTGAATACAAAAACTTCACCTCATATCGGTGACGAGGACTTATGTCAACTAGGAGGGGATAAGCAAAAGAATGTAAACATAATCACACCTGCCACAGATGGGCGCAAGGAATGAAAAAACACCACATGCTAAACAAAGTTAGCAGAAAATATGCATCACGAGATCGCGTCGCGCTCCTCCGAAGAAACTGTTTACGACTGGCTGCCACTGCTGCCACCCAAATCATCCCGGAGTGTGCCTGGGGAGGCTTGTGGAAAAAAAAAAATGTCGAGTGATTCATCCATCTATCCGTCAGTGAGCAGAGGAGCAGATGCCAGGGATGCCAAGGGTGTGCAAACTCATGCATCTGACTTTCATTAGCCAGGAGGAGGCCGCAGAGCTGAGGAACCATTTAGCAACGGGAGTGGGGAGTCAGGGCAGGAGTGGAGGGAGAGGATGGGCAGCACTGTGCCCTGTGAATGGACAGACTGAGTGCAAGGATAGAGAGTAAGTGTGTGATGAGATGAGCGCACACACACACACACACACACACACACACACACACACAGTACCTGTTCTTCCTAGAAACTGGTTCCTTGTCTATTTCCATCTCTTGTGTGTGCGTGTGTATGTGTGTTTGTGTGTGTGTACACATTCCTCCTGCACTTGTAAACAGGTGTGAGGATGTCATGGCAGTTTCGCCCTAACCGGTTTGACTGGGCTGGCCTTGGGAATAACAACTCATCCACCACCACCCATCACAGAGCTGTGGTGAACTTCCGGCATTTTCTACATCGCACCTCTGGCGCCAAAGCAGGTCAGCGCTATTGGCAGGTCACTAGTTCCCCTTTAGCCTGTGACTGTGGCTCAAAAAACGGGTCGAACCGGAGGCCTGCAGAAACTGTAAGCCCACGTGAGGCATGACAGAACCCCAAAGCTGAGGCGAAGGTACCTGAGATTAGTCCCTGTACTTGGGTCGTTGCTTCTCAGACAGCAACCCTGGCAGGCCAGGAGATAAGAGATCAGTCTTACAAGACAAGGAGACAGCCAAAGGCAAAACAGTGATATGGTGATAACAGGGCAGGAGGAGACACACGCAAGGGCAGTTGCATAAAAAAAAGGGAGGAACGTCATGAACGTCAACGGAAGAGATTCCAGTCATTCCAGTCACGTGGCTGAGGACAGGGGAATTGGCTAAATGACGCCTGTCCTCCTTCCCGACAATAATGCTGAAACCAACACCTCTAGTAAGCACCTAAGTTGCTTTAGCAAGGCACGTGAAATAGACATTTTTGAAAGTTGTGAGTTTCATGTTGTCACTTGGGCCAGGTTCACCTTAATGATTTGTATCATTGTTGCCCTACTGTAGTATCTAGCTGCTAAACTCCAGCACGCAGAAAAGCCATTTTTACTTTGCCAGTCTGCTCTCCCCCGATGACAAAAGAAAATAGCCATCATGAGCCAAGCTTGAGCTTTTCAATGTTTTTTTCCTACCCGTATTCAGTTTGACCTTTTTACCAAAGCACACAAGCCTTAAGGCAGGCATCCAACTTACAGGTTTCTCTTTTCATTGTGGGCGGCATTATAGGAAAGGTGACTATTTTCATCCTCTAAAGGTCTTACAGTAAAAACAACAGCAAAGACCTCCAAAATGTCAAAATAAAAAACAAAGAGCAAGCATATCACTGTGAGAGGAGGAAAGGTAAAAGTGACCATGTCAGAGGCTAGGGTTAGTCTGCACATAAGGGAATACCTGAGCCTACTCAAGCCCATTGCCCAGCGCTCACATCATCTGCTCTTTAGCACACACAAGTGCCAAACAGACACAGCAAGTGAGCAGACACCAGCAGTTATGCTTCTGGAACAGACTGTATGAAAAAAAGGTGCTTTGGAACGTTCAATCCTTCTCTCCCGCCCCTCTCTCCCTAGCCCTAACTTCTTTACAGTCTCTCTATTTTTCCCCCTCCCTCCCACTATCCTTCTATTCCCCTGTTTCTTCCCTCTTCTTTTTATCACAACACTGCCCACTAACCGTCAAAAACCACATCCTCGACAGTTTACTTTCACAAACAGCTCGCAAGGGATAGATTATTGATGACTATATTCTCATCCTCTTCGTCTGATCTCTTATCTGTTGTCCTCATAAGAGCCACGACAGCTCGAGTCCCCCAGCAGTCACAAGCCATTTACCGGAGGAATTCTTTGAATACTTGAGAAGCTATTCACTATGTATTAAACAGATGAGGCAATACATCACTGGTGTATAAAATGTCACCTTTTCCATGGACCTACTAAAGAAGAGAGGGAAGGGAAGAGAAGAGAGGGAGAGAGGAGGGGGGAGGAAATGGGGATAATCTGCTGCAGGAGTTGGTTCTGGTAAAACTTCATAAAGAAATGACCTCACAAGATCCACATTCACTCCAATGATGGGTTTCAATTAAAAGTCTAAAAAAAAAAAAAATTCATTTGTGGATTTGAGAAAACTCAAAACAGTGCAAGACTCACACACACACACACACACACACACACTTGGCTGCTGGTTTTTACAGACTGCTGGGTGTGCATAGACTAGCAAGCTGGTTGGGTTGGTTGCAAAGAAAACAACCTTGCATAGCTGAACTAAAGAAAAAAAAGGAGGGATATGTGTTTTACAAGAGTGGGGGAAAACATTTTAGAAACAATTTAGATCTTCCACAGACAGTTCACCACCCAAGCTGTGTGTCATCATTCACACAGATTCCTGACATGCATGTCGATTCAATGTTCCAGCAAGAGGACGTCTTAATACAAGCAAATGGGTGGATCACACACACAGCCACAGAGGCAATATAAATACACGCGCTAGATGTAGTCTAAAAGTCTAGACCACCTGTGCTCTAAGACTGGCAGATGCAGAGTAGGGCTTCACAGTTTCTCACCTAAGGCATTTAAGCAGATTCAGCAACATCCATTGTGCTGGTTCAAATGCTAAGCTAAAATATGCCACTGTTACAAAGAAGAAGGATGAAGGTGGAAGAAATTCTATAAACTATGGACTAAATGGAAAAGCTTTTCTGTGAAGGACCAAATTCTTCTAGTGTTCTGTAGAAGAGAGAGAGAGAGAGAGAGAGAGAGAGAGAGAGAGGGGGGGGGGGGGGGGGGGGCTAGGAGTGGCACCATTCTTGAAAGTGATCACAGAATTACAGAGTGGGGGCCAAAAGATCGCAAGATCATTTCAACCCACAAGTGGCGCTCCAGCCCCCACATGAAAAAGGTTCAAAATAGCATCAAGTGTTACTCAGCGCTCCAGTACAGCGCTGCCTTTCACACCACACACACAAAGCACATGCTGCCCATCTGTGGCTCCACAGAACAGCTACAGTACCGAATGGAGAGCCATGGACACAAAAACACTTGGGCTGATTCTCATGGCATTCCCCAACCCTATCCCAGAAACCATCAAAGCGTTAAAAGGATCCCTGGCTAGGAAGTCATGTTGGCATTAAGACAGACTTTGGTGTTAGCTATATTTAAAATGATTAAAACACAAAAAATTGCTTACAATACTTTTAGAACTTAGAAAGTCTCTCATTTGCAGAGCTTGTAAGCTGCCATTGCGTTATGTCTTAATGCATTCTGGGTAAAAAGTGACATCAAAAGGTTAATATTGATGGTGTCTATGTAGAGGAGTCTATGTCTATGAGTTAAAGGATTTTCTGAACACCAAAACCAAAAAAACAAACCAAAAACACTTTGAGCGTCTTTACATTGTGTTTATGTAGCCGACACCGAGTTAAATCTTGTGAGTCAAGCGCGTCTTACTAGGGATCCAATTAACTGCCAGGCTAACCGGCAAATGTGTGCAGTCAACTCATGGCAGTTAGGCCTTTGGGGGATGATGATAAAATAATAAAAAAAGGAGTGCATAAAGAGAAAGAGTAGTTTGTGTTGGTGGATACGTCTTCACTTTTTTTTAAAGTATATTTTTGGGCTTTTTTGCCTTTATTGATAGGACAGTGGAGAGAGACAGGAAGTGAATGGGATAGAGAGCAGGGATGGGATCCGGAAAGGACCACGGGGCGGTAATCGAACCCGGGTCACTGGTGTACGGTGCAGGTGCCCCAGTTGCGCCACAGCTGGGGCCACATCTTCACTTTTGAAGTCATTGTAACCTTTAGCAGGCAAAGCAGTGAGCCAGAGACTGATCTGGACAGATTGCAGTGCATGTCACTATTAGTCAGACCACTATACTAATGACCTCACCCTACAAATCACACACACACACACACACACACACACACACAACTCCCATACCCACTTGTCCCAACATCTAGACCCATCCTGTGTTGGTCAGTCGAAAGTTAAAGAAACATATGCCTGGCTCACTGCCACTGACATAAAAAAAAACACAACTGACATCACAAGGAACCCTGGAGGGGTTTGCCACTTTATCAACACGCCTGAGAGCAGAGAGAAATTCAAAAACAGAAAAAAAATTAAAAAGGTGTTGATGACCACCCGATTCACCACAACACCACCCTAACCCCACTCCGGGGAGATGAGGCAAGCAGCTTCATGTCCAGGTATTCCACCGGGAGGCAGAAGCTGCAACTCTGGTGCGGTAGAAGACCAGTCTGTGTGCACACTGCACCATTACTACTGTAGACATATGGAAGTGCTAACCTGCCCGGCAGTGGAAGGAGGAGGAATCTGGCTCCCCTGCTGTCAAAACAAGCCTAATTAAACCACGGCCACATGTTTTCAAGACCATTTTAGACATATGAAATGTTTTGAAGCATGGCAATTGTATTCTATTTCCATATGGCGCCTATGGCAGCTGTTGTCAAAATGTCCAACAAGACAATAGCTGAGTGCTTCTTGCAATGACTTAAAGGTGCAGCAAGAGACTTTTCATGGTTTAAAAACACAAAACATGTTTCATAACACACTAGCCACTAGCTCTTCATTCTCTTGGGACATTATAAAAAAAAAAAACAACATAATGGTATACAGGGTCTAGAAAACCATCACAAACAAACAATTGGGGACACTCAACCCCAAAACAATAACACAAGAATCACAACTGTCCCTTTAACTAAGTAACATTGTTTAGTGAATGAGCTTGCAAGGCTGTGAGTGCACACCTGGCTCTTTGCATGAATAGGACACATATCAATGGCCTGTGTGCAAAAAGCCCGATAAAGACCAGGCCAGCAAACCAGGAGCACAACTGAAGTGACTCTAAAGCAATCCTTACAACGGAGCCCAAATTGACTGTGGCGTCTTCCCTTGCTCTGGCGCAAAACAGACGGCTTTATCTACATCCCCGCTGTCAAGAGTAGCCTTCACTTATGCCCCTGAGAGATGTGTGTGTGTGTGTTGTGTCTGTGATGGGGAAGGGAGTGAGGGAGGGTTGTTTGTGTGATGGACAGAGAGAGAAATGTATTGAGAGCAAGCACTCAGGACCACTGCATTGGCTTTTGTGACTAACGACTTGCAAAAAGAATCCCTGCGTTTTAATGAGATTTTTGTAATCAGACCCTTGGGTCCTCTCTGCCAGACCATAATTAAAAAGCAAGCAGAAAAGATGGAATTTGTGAACACCTTCTGCTTGGGAATTTAAACCTAAATGGAACAATGCGTTCGCAGGGAAATCACAATACCAAGTCCACTACCATTGAGGGCCAATTAGAATAGAATAGTTAAATTCATTCGTGCTACGTAAAGATCGGCTCAACGTTTTTAAATTAAACATGACACTCTACACTCAATTCCCATATTTCCTTGCTTGAAAAATGTGTAAATAAAAAACGAACACACAGTATAACTGTGCTTTTAGTCTGTATTAAACAGATGATGAGCTACTACAAGCACCTCAAAAACATAATGCAGTGCAACCACACCGTGGCAAAATCAATATCTATGAAAATAGTCAGATGGCAACTTGTGTTCAAAACCAGGTCAGCTCTCATAACCCGAGGGGGCTCGATCTCTCCGATTGTATTATAATCTCTGGCCTCACATTCACTCTCCCTGCATCTCTGAGCTTGTTGGTGAAATTATGCATTTTCATCTCTCTAAATAACAGCAGAACTGACAAAAAGCATTCTGCGTCAGCATGCGTCATGCTTTGCCTGGTAGTCTCTCGCTGTCTCTGTATCTCTCTGTCTCTCCTGCTCTGTCTGCGTGTGCGTTTGTGTGCGAGTATATATATATGTGTGTGTGTGTGTGTGTGTGTGTGTGTGTGTGTGTGTAGGATAAACAACAGTCCTGCATCCTTAAGTGAAGCACGGCTCTCAACCCATGCCATGAATCTACAATGCAGCACAGCCCTCCTGGCTGCATATTTTTGCGGAACCAAGTCAGCTCTACACACATAGTGTGTGGCGTTCAATCAGGGGCCTCAATTCAGGACTACTCAACACAATCTGCTCACAAATGCACGACGGACTGCTGGCTCAACTCGGAGAGAGGATTTTGTTTTTCCTTCTCCAAGTAGTTTGCTGTACGGTTGACATGCTTCACACTCGCAAATGAATGTCAGGTGACCCCTGGCCACCACCTGCTGACTTGACCTCTTCGAGATCTTTGCAAAGTTAGTCACGCCTCATCCTTCAAAGACTCTGACAAGGGAGTGGGAACCAACCATTTCACATTCCCAATCTCTCTACACACCATTAGCACATAATGAACCACGTCAATGACAGACACCATAATGCTTTGAAGTACCACAAGACAAAAAAAGGTAAATCGTTTCCAGCTCTTAGATTATGATAATATGACAGTGGATAACTCAATTTGTCATGCAATTTCCTTGTTTCTGGATGCAGTGCGGTTGAGGAGACTGGGCACTTTGGAGCAAAGGAAGTACAAAATCTCTCATCAGCCTTTGAGAGCCTCTAGACAGACGGCATGGATCTTGTTGGGAAAATAATGGGGCGGCAATAAGTGTCTACTTATTCATGGCCGCCCCAAAGCCGTCTCTTCTTCAGAGGTCTCGTGGACTGTTGACACAGTCCTCAGAAGCACAGTGATTTCCATGGGGCCAGATGCAGCCGGGATACAGCCTACTGTTTGATCACCTCCCTGGTAACCTGAGCCTTTGTCGATGGGTGGAAACAATCACCATAGAAACCTCCACACGTGGCCTCGTGTGGGAAAGCAGACTCACAGGGAAGGTTAGGGAGCGGGGCTGACGTAGGCTAAGTGTACCGAGCACTGACCACAGTGAACTGGGCATTACAGAACCTGAATGCTGGACAGGGCAAATAGCTGATGTGTGTGCAGGCTGATGCAGGCCACATGTGCAACATACTGTAGCCTTACAATACCTCAAATTTGTGGAGAAAGAAGGAGGATGTTTGTATGTCAACACTCCATTCAGATTAAGATGAATGATCATTAACCACACACACAAACAAACACACACACACACACACACAGTTCAACTCATACAGAGCTGAGATAAAACTTTGTTCTTCCAGAACAGTAGAGAAATGGGACATCTGACAGAGTGTGTAAATACAATCACTAGTGTGACCAATTCCCCTCTCTCATTGCACAAAAAGAGGCAACACTTCAGGGCAATTGGTGCCAGCCAAAAATCAGGGTGACAAAGAAAGACTGTGTCACCCTCTCATGTGAACACTGCACGGGCCAGGCGCCATTCTTTGTTGAGGGACGGCAACATTTCATGGGCCATTACCCATCACATATCCGTTGTGTTAGGCCTGATCTAAATAGACTGGGGCCTACACAGTACACACTTCTTAATGGAATGCAGGATAGCAAAGACATGTGTATTAATGTAGGAGCCAGTGCCAGGACTCCTGCTCAGAGCCCGCCAGTTGAACAGAGAGAAAAAAGGAAATGAGTATTTCCACATGCTCGGGCTCAGCAGAGAACATCCTCGACGAGCCTTTTTCCAATTTCCACTAGTCTCACACCTGAAAAACACTTCCTCTCTTTCTCTGTCTCTCTCTCTCTCTCTCTCTCTCTCTCTCACACACACACACACAAACATCCAGAGTTGCAAAGGGAAACCACAAGAATGAACACCAAGGGGAATTTTGAGGTGCTGAGCACATTAAAAGGGACTATTTGTGAAGAAGTGCCCTTCCTTGTCTAACACTCTAGTTTGTATGATTACTTTAAATAGAATACATGTGCAATATTCAGTACACCAAACTGCTAAAGCATTTTCTTTATTTGCCATTTCTGATTTGTGTTTGCATGTCTTATATTAAACAATAATCTACACTAAACCACCCAAGAGACATTGAACAGACACACACACACACACACACACACACACACACACAAACAAACAGCAAATGTCTCCACCCTAAACCCTGACCCCTCTCTCGTCTCCCACCCCTCTCTATAGCATGGCTTAAACAGAGCCAAATGTAAACACAGTGATGCTAGGCATGCTGCATGCCATCCCCCATCCACAAACCAGATAATCCTCCCTGCTGATCATGCTGCCACAAATTCCAGCAGGGAAAAGGTGTTCTTAAAACAAAATATTAAAGGTTTTAGGTTACGTGGTCAACAGGCATGAAGACTAGAATGCAAGACAGGAGTGTTGGTCCCCTTTCTTCTTTTTAATAACAAACAAAACAATATGTCAATGTTTTGACAGGATATGGAGAGAGTTCTTGAAGGAAAAGATGACGACTGTGGAGCCTATCCACACAAAACTGCCCTGTGCCTCATTACCATGTTTGGATAGTCCTGCCAGGACTACAGTGACAGAAATCAAGTGTGGCTGACTAGACCAAGCCAGTTTCTCATTGTAGTTTTTACATGGGATAAATATGAGGCCTAACATATGATCTTAGACTCTCATATTATGCCCATTATCCTCCCTTTTCAATCATCAGCCCACCCCCTTTACTACAAGCACTCAGCTGGACACCATCCTCACTTGGATAATCCTAATGAGATCATAGATGAGTGAGTTTTTTAATGGGTAGCAACCAGATCATACATTCCAAAAGGTGAGCCAGGATTGAAAGAACGCAACAGGGATGGCGTGTTAAGTTTCTACCATACTCACGAACATTACAAGTAAGAACGGAATTTCTTTCTATTAACACCTGCCATTCCAGTTCCACTGAATACTTGTGACAAAGGAAATTTCACAAAACAACGACAGAAGTCCATTGGGCTAGATTACAAATGACAAATTAGACCTGTTTTTTTTTTACTGTGCATATTTCTCAGTTAACACTAATTACAGTGGTTCCATACTCCCACAATGAATGAATTATTAAATGTGAAACAAAATATAGTCCAGTGAGTGCCAGAAAATGTTCCCCCAGGACAGTCTGAAAGCAGGTCTAAAAATCTCTTGGGATGTCAGCAGGAGCTAATTGGCTGGTTTTATTCGGACCGTTTTCGCTCATTTATGAAGAGCGACTGAGGGGACGAAGAAAGTTTCCAAGACTGGCGGCCGGGACAGTGTAACTATAACCACATGAGGTAACCCCTGAGGAAAGCAACCATTACAGACATAACAAAACAAGGTGGTTCTTTGGAATGTACACACCATGACTTCCCTGTAAGAAATTCGGTGGAGATTGGGAAAACGAATTCAGCATGGTAGTGACTGTGCAAACTTCATTGATTGAATTTGAATTTAATTTTGTATTAGTTTTGCTGGCAAAGTAACAATATTAAACGTAAAATCACACTCGTCGTAGTAGTATTAACTTCTTTGCTTAATTAAAAGCAGACATTTTTTAACTAGCCTACTTAAATTAAGCCAAGCCTCATAAACATAAACTGCCAGCAACCTTGCCTGTATTTCACCTGACTATTTACTTGTCGGTAAATGAATAACGTTATAGGTTGTATAGACCTCGTCAGTAGGCTACTATAGATGTTTGTCAGATTCTGTGTCCCGGTGCATGGACATGCTGTCAGCTCACCATGAAGAATGCATATTGGACTTACCGTGATACTCACAAGAAAACATGCAACTTAAGAGGCACAATATGTTCCCAGAGTAGGCATGGATAACGTTACATTTTCACTTGCACTTTGTGTGATTTCACATAAAAAAACATCGTTGTAATTGCTGTGCTGCAAAAATAATGGCACGTCAGGGGATCAGTTGATGAGTAAGACTAATAGTTTCACAGCTGAATACGTATCTAGCCTACCAATGGAGTAATAACGTTACAGAGCCCAGGGCTTTACTCGTCTTACCTTGTCTGACTGTTTTCAATCTGATCGGTCCTTTACAATTCTTTATCACAGTAAGGACGTCATACAGGGGCAAGCCAGACACAGAGAGCGTCTCAACTTCCAATAGTAATTCCCCTTCGCTTAATTTACCATTCTTGTAAACCACCGCATTTTCGTTCACTTGCCCTATGTAGGCGAACTCTCCATTCTCCGCTCCACCGAGCAGTTCTACATTTAGTTCACCGCGAACGTCTTTGTAGACGGCGCATTCGTTTACTTTGGTGGTCCAGTGATTCTTCTTTTGGATCACTTTGGACATGATGATTAAAAAAACCTAGAAACAGGTGGCCTCACCGATAAATAACTAACACGCAACGTCCGCTGTCAGATATATTCCAATTAAACGCAACAAAGTTTCTTTTTCTTAACTTGAAGCATGAATGCTGTTCTTCTTCCGGATGAAATTGAATTAAAATCAAGCCATTGTAGTCCACTCAAACCGAACTCCTTAATCAGCAGCTGTTCCTAATTCTCGTGTATTGTTTTTTTTCTCATCTTCTTATCATCTTTGCGGTAATCCCCTTGTTAGATCTCATGTGCGCCTGCTTTAGTTTCATGAATGTCTTGAGTCGGAACTATATATTTTTTTATCTTCGTCTCTTCCTTCTAAACAACTTTTTATGCATTCTTTTCTAAAAACTCGCGGCTTTTCTCTGTCAATGAAGGAGTTTGTTATAGCGTTTTCATGCAGTTCACGGCTCCTTTAAGCAGGTACAATGTTGTCGTCTGTTTTCTTACATTTCATTCTATTCTGCGTGCTCCAGCGATGGGTATGGACTAATAGTAAAATGAGCGCATGCGTTCTGCCCCTCCCTCTGGAGTCCTAAAGGGATATCCTGACTACATCTAATGCCGGGTCCTAAAGCCTTTCAATCTTTATCCACCAAAGTGTTTACAAACCTAATCCGGATTTTTTGTAACTTCGCTGAGCTCTTGATTAAATGTTAGTCCCATGATATGCAAAATGCTGATTTAAAAAAGTGGTCGCCATAGTTCTCACTAAAAGGAGATGAACAGTGGCTTGTAGCCTATAAGTTAATTTTAAATATGGTTCAGTGGACAACAGCATATTTACCTGATATAATCTACCATATACTAACTGTAATGACCCCAAGTTAAATGCTTAAATGCCTTTTTCCTTACCTTTCATTTGTTTTCATTTAACAGAAGGTTTATAATCACTGCTTTCTAGAGACTGAGGTGACAGAGAGAGACAAACACATTTTCGTGTACAATTGGTTTCCATCAATATGCTGTACATCTTGCATTTATTTCCTAATTTTGGTATTTTTTTGTAAATCCTGTAAAGCCCTAACTGTCATTTCACCCAACAGTTTTTTTTACTTGTTTGCCTACCTGTTTCACAGGTTCCACTGCATTTTCTTTTCAGATTGTGTAATCATAGCCTACATATGGCAGTTTACTAAGCCCTTATGCAACATAGCAAAAGATGTTTTGCATTTTAAATAAAGCTGCCACATGCCACCAGTATCCCATTGTGCAATGTGATAGATATATCTAGTGTTAGGAAAGCTACTCAAAAAGTATAGTTAACTAAGAAACAAGTTGCAAGAAAACAAGACACAAGCTTCACTACACTAAAGTTACCAGAGAACCAAATGTAGTAAGCTTAGTACAAGTAGTAGAAACCATATGAAATGACCCTTCTGAATCTTCTGCTAATATGTCTCTCCAACACACATACAGTACTAACAAAAGTAATTGTACTACAATTGTACTTTGGGGATTATTTCAAGAATTTTCCCAGAATAGCATGTGCATGTGTGTGCAATATTGGGTCCTGAAAAAAAGTCTGATTTCCCTATGGTTATGGATATATCTTGCCTGCAGCATCTTGCACCTGTTTCTAGTATCATTTTGACATGTACAATAATGTGCAGACAAAAATGCTAAATTATTATTTTTTTTTATTAATGATGGTACCTTCCATGCTGCAAATTCATCAATTATTGCAAAGAACCAGTCTCCCATTAATGGTCTGAAGATTGCTGCTGTGAGCTCCTACCACACTACTTAGCCAAAAAAAATATTCGGACTAATGAAATACCCAGTCAGAGTCACTTCATCCACACTACTCAGAAACATAGTTGAACTCATAGCCTCACTGATTATATTGGGTAGCATGGCAGGAGAAATGCATTTGTCACTTTCAAAGACTAGTAATACATGGGGAGGATTCGCACACTGGCAGAAGACGTCAGCATGACAAAGTGAGGCCTCATGATAAGATCAGATGGGCTGTGCAGTGCCGCCGCTCACCTTGGGAGCCGCAGACAAGGCCTGAACGCCTAAAAATAACACCCAAAGTACTTCTGCTCCCAGGAGGTTGAAATCATTTGCCTGAACGGGATGGGAAACGGAGGGCTTTTAAGCCTGAACCGTGTAACATCTCCTCAGATCGTCAGATCCAAAATCAGGCAGAACGCCAGAGACCACAGTGCTAGCCGCTCGCATCTGGGATCTCTCAGGGGGTGATGTAACACATCCAAATTGATATTAGTCAGGGGGAATGGAAGAACCTCATGGCTGTCAGAGCACAGTGAGCACTCATTCAGCTCTCAGAAATATATAATGAAATAAACAGTATTTGCAAAATAAAAAAAAGCATTATCTCGTTATTATGAGATTTTCTCCTTTTGAATGAAACATGAAAAAATGTATCTGTGGAATAGACACACCGCCACACCTACACATACCTAAGCTCCTAGCATCTCTCTTTAAACAGAAATCAATGGATTTACAGTATGTATCGTTTAAAATATGCTAAATATGTCCTTCACCAGTTTAAATGAAAACATTTAAATATCTCATCAGAATTCATACTTCCACCCATAGTTCTACCTGAAGGATTTAAAAAATGTATGCAACTTGTGCATTATATCACTTGTGCATGATACTCCATTCTAAAATCTCCAGTGCAGTCCTGATCTATTCCAGGTCCAACCCAAGGTTGTATGGGACAAGCCCCCAGTCGGAGGCCTCTCCCCAAACATCTGTGTTTTACCATATAGTAGAAATACACCATTTGTTTACCCTCTGTTAAAGGCTACTGCGCTTTTGTGGGGTGAAAGTGGATCACCTTCCCCTATGCAGACAAGTCCAGCTGGGAATCTCAGAACATTGGTGAGTAGAGGTCGAGAACCATTGTGCCAGACATGCCAGAGTCACCCGGGTCTGACCACCTCTGATCTGACAGCCGTGGCCGCAGGTTGTGTGTCTGAAGGTGAATCTGGGTTCGTGAATCACTCGCCACACACATGCACTTGCTGGAGTGCAAGCAAAGAGAAGGCCAACACATACAAAACTACAGAGAATTTTCAAAACAGGCTTGATAATGATCAGTTGTTATGAATAAAGCTGTAGCTTTTGCTTTCTCATGAATGCTGTTTGGAATTGTCTATCAATTTTTCAACAGTTTGCATAAGATGTGGATTGGCATGCTATGGGGATTCACTCTCCTTACATACTCTATTGTGTTTATATAAGATGCATACATTTTAACTAGATGTTTTCTAGTCATAAAAATCAAGTCTCCAGCAGAATACACTATTATACATGTCATGCACATAATTACTAGACATACTAACATATGCATTTTGAACATACCTACATTTTACAGCATGAAGAGTCAGTGTCATACAAGGCATTTGTGGAGAGTCACATGATGCATTATTTCAGAGGGCCCTTCCTGACTGTGATTTTGAGTGGAAGTAGGAGTATTATGGGCCGGGTGTATGAAGCATTGTGGTGATTAGAACCCTGGCTATCAGGCTTCAAACCGAAGAGTTGCCTGTTCAATCCCCAACCAGCAGGAAAAAATGATCCCATGCCCACATCCATAGCTAAAATACCCTTGAGCAAGGCCCCAACTGCTCACTGGGCACTGCTGTAGTAGACAGCCCACCTCGTTGAGTTAGTGTGTGCTTCACCTCACTATGTGTTCACAAAGAGTATATATATCTATACATATTTCTTCTGAGCTGCTCAAAATGGTCCCATATGTTATTCTGGCTCTGATAATGATTTGCAATCTCTTTCCTGTGCAGAGGCAGAGGAAAGGTCACAGTGGTTCTCCAATGAGATAACAAAGTCCCTTTCAGTTCTAAAGAAAACATTTCTCTATGTTCCATTTGTATTACCCACACCTGCGGTCAATTGTGCTGGTTGTCTGTGTATGTGATTGAAATATGAATAAGCCAGCACCCATTCACGGCCTCTCTATGTTACTCTGGTAACTTATTTACTGTAAATGAGCAGCCTAAACTACAGGAGAGTGTGATATGGATTGTATTTAATCTCTGTGACTCAATAAAGCCGTGGTGGTCATAATATCCAGGCAGGAAAAAATCCCCCTCTTTAACTAAAGCAACACTGACTGACACTGTGTTGCCTGCCAGATTAGCGATGTATACCATGTGTCATGAAAGAAGGCCATGCGATTATCTCTCACGAATTAAGGCTGCTGCCATGCGACGGTGTCAAAAAAGGGCTTTGTACATGCCAGTAATTGGTGGTCTATAATCATCCCTATTGTTGTCTAAGATGCTCACTTAAAAGGGTTTAATGGTTCATGACCAGTACTGCTGAAGTGGACTGTGTTTGCACGGATTTACATGATGGATGAAATGCAAATAAATTAAGTTTAAAAGCATTTATGTGAAGTTTTCTGTCGTCATTTTGGCAAGTAGCCGTATTCTAAGTAGATAATGTATTGTCCTCTGGCCATTACAAGAAAACAGATCTCATATTTAACATCGAATCTGCTCTTAGCAAATTGTAGTCCCTCATTATGATACTCTAAAGGCAAAAAAAGTATTGGTGGTGTTTAGCCAAATCTTCAAAATATTATTAAATTGAAAAAAACATCGATAGAGAAAATTAATGGGAAAAATGTCACCCTAAAAGCCAGTTCAAGGCAGAAAGACTGGCATGCTCAATGACCTCTTTGGACAGTCAGCAGTTTTCCTGACATGGCCTTTTTCTGCAGTTTAAAATCTTTTTCATTTTTTTTTCATTCCAGTTCTCAATCATCCCTATGGGTGACATATAAAACATTTGGCAAAGTTTTGTCAGCTTGCCAAAATATTTTATCTTCTCGAGAAAGATAAATATTTTACAGAGTTATTACAGAGAGAGGTCTACTTTGTGGTGGTATTTAATTCAACACCAGTTTAGATATCTGTTGTTGTCCCTAAAACCCAATGAAAGCAGTGGAATGTTGGAAATGTTGAACTTGGACTGAGAGGAATGCAGTGTGAGCATCTCAGATAGCAGACGCTGCAGTTGCAACAGAAAATCTCTGGAGGCAGCTTTGAAATACCACGTTGCCCCACCTCACATATCCTCTCTCTTGACAATAGCACGGGTCATTAGCTGAGAGAAAATGCTCTCAAAGTAGTGTCCATTTTCAAAAAGGCATCATAAAATCCGTTGGCATCCCTTGGTTATAATAAGGCCTGTTACATCAAAAAGGCACATTGAGCACTAACCTTTTATGAGCAATGGTCAGGATGATATATTTATGAATGTGAAATACATATTTGCTCATAAAACCAATTCCAACCCACGTAGCAGACTGACTTCAAGGCAAATACAGTGCATGTTCAATATGTTCAAGTGAGCATATGTTGGCAAAAAAGCTGAGATTAAAATATTGTATTTTAAAATACACATGAAACCAGAGGTATTGTAAAAGTTATCAAGTGTAGAGGAGTGTTGATTCTAGGATGTCTGAAGTCATCATTGACTGTTCTAGAGCAGCTGTAGGCCTCTGTAACACTGATGAAAAAAGTGCCTGTTTATAACCCTAATGAAAAGTTCCGATAGTGCTGGTGTCCTAGCCACATATTCCAGGTACATCTGGCATGTTAGCAACTGGCACAAACCACTCGTGTATGTTAAATCATGCAGTGTTGATATAGACATGTGATAAAATGATGAGTCAGAATAGTGGAAAACCTAGACAACACTGTTACTGAGACTTTTCTCCACTATGCTGGCAAAACTAGGCACTGCATGACATGGATTTATGGCCATTTTGTCCTGATGCATTCATGCATTTAAATATTTGGATTTTTTTTCCAGTTTCAATTTTTTTTACTGGTTCTCCAGTCCATTTCCATGGACAGCATAACATTGCCCTTTGTGCATGTTACAAGGTTGGTTAAAGCTTTTGCTTGATTTCCTTGTTGCTTGTCATTTGGTTAACATTAAGACATTTTTTTTCTTCTAAAAAACATTCTATTTCTAAAAAAAACAATTTCTGACAGCTTTACCACCAGAGAGACTGAAGAAATACCTCTACCATGTGGTTTAGCTTTAGTCAAGTTCATGTTAAATTAGACTGTTGTCTTAACTTTACAAACGTCAGCAACAATTGTATACCTTCAATCTGAAAAGTTACAGTAGAAATGGGGCTCCCAAAACAGATTCTTAAAGTAAAATTGTGAGACAGGTGAGATGTTCAAAACAGTCAGCTTCAGTCAGATATGATTAGAACTTAACCTTACAGCCAGGTGTACAACGTCCAAGCAATGATAAGAAAAAGATATGGAGGAAAAAAACTAAACAAAAAAACACTTGAGTCAAATCAGAATATGTGGTTAATTTGGCACAAAGCCCCACAAACTTTGTAATTGAGGAGGAAAAACTTAGCTGACTCTGTATATACTGTGATAGACTCTAAACGTGTCCATTAGGGCACAGACTTTGCCAATCATTAACTACTAAACAAACTGCAGTTATTTTTTTATTTCACCTACTTACAAAACACATTTTACACATCTAACAACTACATTTTACAGTTCTGGGCTTCTGACAAGTGGTTATCAATTTATATTAAAATCAGGTTATCAATTCGATGTACTGTGCAGTATGTCAAATAGCTTGGATCTTGGATCAGTTAAATCAGTTTAAGCAAAAATGAAAACAGAATTAATAATAAATATTGTTCATTAACTGCCATAATAGATTTTAACCATTGGAATAACAACAACAAAAAAAAATCATGATAAATGACCCCCCAAAATGATGTGTAAACCTTTTGACTTATTAGGGTGCCTTTTGGCTGCTGTCTGTGGTAAAGTGATACATTTAGGATTCCTATTTTGTAAAAAAAAAAAAAAAAAAAATCTGAAAACAGGAAATACATATTTGGTTATAAACAGTACACAGTATCTACTTGCATTAGCAAAATTAAAAAAAAAAAAAAACAACTTGCTGAGCTGAGAAACGCTTTACAGTCCGTGAAGTACTGTGTAAGGAGTAGACAAGTATTGTTTAACAAGTATTAAAGGATAAATTATAAAATATTTACTGCTAATGTAGAAACTACATGAAGGCTATATGCTTTATCTGTCCAACAGTGCCTTAATACAATCAAGTATGCTGCTTCAGATTAAGTCATGCATTTTTGACGAATCAATGAACTGCCCTTCAAGTACACACACACAACACTTTAATTCAGTTTTAAGTGTGATACTCCCATGGTTTCTGAAACACCCAGTCTCATCAGTTATAGTCTAGAGATAACTCAAAACTAATCTCCTGTTGTTTCTTACTCTAACATACTTATGCAATAAGTATTCTATAATTTATCCTGTAAATCTTTTTACTGCTCTATTCTTACCTACTCCTTAACCAGTACGGACTGTAATCTAACGCATTAGTGCAGTGATTGAGGACAGAGAATACATTATGCATTGTATTACAGATTCTTTTGTGAATTTATATGACTTGCATTTGATCTAAATTCAGATTTAACCAGAGATAAAATAAGACTTACAAGAGACTTGCATTTAATCTGAGTTTAGATTTAACCAGAGATGAATATAACCTACATTTAAACTACAGATTTAGGTTCAGTGCAATATTATTCATCAGTAAATTGTGATGTAACCCTGTTTAAAAATGTATCCACTCGGGCATAACCCAGCCTCAGCTTCTTTTTGGGGTACAGTGTGGTTAATAAATGTGTACACTAACTGTAACCTGTCTGTATGTTTAGTCATTTTAAACTCAAAAAACAAACAAAAAAAAACAAAAACAAATAAAAAAACACAAAACACAAATTGAGCAACAGTCTACCACTGAGCTGACTGCTGATCAACCAACCAACTCTGCAGTCACACTGGACATTTTTTTCTGGACCAAGAGCCGCACATATTACATGTACAATTTTCCTGTTCAAGTGATAATATTGCAGCAGTGCCTGGCAAAAGGCTGCTGTTTTGAAGAAGTAGTGCATCTGGGTACTCGGCTATGTAGTGTCATCGCTGTCAAACTCAAGCTGTCTGCTGCTAATGTGGTAACGTTCTATTTTCTGTACCCCTCAGCCTCGTTTTGGTTTTCGGGTGAATAAGGTCAATGCCCCTTCAGGGAGACCATAATTAAGCGGAATGTTTTTGGTTTTCTAAAAAGATAATACTGATGGTGGTGCTAGGCACAGGCATGAAAATATCCTTAGCTTAGGTTAGCATTTAATCAAACGCAACCAGCCAGCAACGAGTTTGCTTTTAACTATACAGTACTGCCAATGTTATGAGTTTCACAATCAAACAATGAGACATTTCAATTTAGCCCGTAACATGACTCACCTGATGAGAAGAAAGCAGGCAAGCTCTGCATTCCTTTTGAAAGCTTTCTCTCCCATTAGCGCTTTCCACCTGGGAAACACGGCCCCTATGTTGATCCTTGTTTTGTTACTTCACCGGTTCCGTTCTCTTTTTTCTTCTCTTGTACGCTTTTTAGACGATGAGGATTCGCTCTCCTTTGCACCAGCATATGTGTGGTCTTTCATGATGGCCAAAAGTGCAGTGCTTGTCTGTAGGTTAAGTGTGACCGTCTTCACGCTGCTTCTCTGTGTAACGCGAAATGCAAAACCGCGCTTTTCCCTAGTGGTATTAACAGGTAGTTCCCTCTCGGCAGTTCATATTTTCTATACACCAGAAAGACATGGAAGCCTTCCTGTGAGCGTCCCTTTCTATGTAAATGCAGAGAAGTGATTCTTCGCCCAGTAGGACAAGTCAGATCATTGGCATAGGTTATTTTACACCAAAGAGGATCTATTTATGAATGAAGACGTTGACTTGAGGTACTAAAACACTTAAAATCTTACATAATGTGCCTTTAATGTTGTTTTATAAACATAGTTCGCCTTTTACGCACTCGTTTCCCGCCTTTTTAGAGTTTTGAACCTGCTCGTTCAACCTCAAGTCATCCGCTCCGATGTATAATTCAACTGCCACATACCTCTATTCTCATTTGGGGTGCAAGAAGACATCATTCTGTACTGCTCTCACCAAGCAGCCGGAAGATGAGCTAGTGGAAGAGAGAGTTAAGAACAACCTAGTTAAGAATAAAAAGACTATTAAGAGATGGCTAAGGAAACACAAAAAGTAAAGAACTTCTGTAAAAATTTACCTTAAGAGTCTTCTTATCAAACTAACAGTGTTAATTTGAGTCTGATACTAAACTGCCTCCTGGCTTTTGCCTTGCATGGCAGCCTTTCCATCAGTCAGCGTGAGAATGGGTGAGCGTGAGGCATGAAATTGTTCAGTGTACTTGGCTGTGTGGTCAGAAAAAAACAGAAAAGTGCTTAAAATACTATTAAAATGCAGTCCACTTACTTGAATATGAATGTTTTTGCTTTTGCATCACAATGGTCTTGTGATGGATATTAAATGAATTTTGGATAATGAAAAATTATATATTTTTTTAATTGGGATGTGTTATGACTGAGTTATTGCGTACATACTGTGAACAAGTGGATCTTCACAATGCAGCACTAAGCTAACTAGATAAGTCCATGGTTCATACTGATGTTTTTGTTTTTGACAATGTCAATCTTTCTTTGAAAAGTTATGAGTTTATAAGTGGTGTATGTATCCCCCTGAATACAGATCCTGAATACACTCTTAACACAAAAAATGAATTTTCTTTAAATGGTACATGCATAGACGGATTATGGGTCGTGTGGGCCTTGGGCAAAACATTCGCGGGCCCTGGGCAAAACGTTTGCGGCCCCAACTCCCCCCCCCCCCCCCCCCCACAATGAAATGGTAAAGTAAGCGAAATCAAAAATACTACCCACCACCCGTGTCATATTTTAATAACTTAGATAAACAGCAGGTTTACACGTGGGTTGTCAGAATGTTGTGGAGAAGTACGCTCATGTAGATGAGAGGTGGCCGGGCGTTAGCTTGCCAGATGCAAGTTGACATGTATAAATCTGACGATGGTATAAGGTGCTATCATAGACTGTAGTCTATGGGTGCAACAAATAGTCAAGTCAAGTCAGGTCAAGTCAAGTCAAGTCAAGTCAGTTTTATTTGTAAATTTCTTCACATGTACTTGACATACAAAGGAATCGAAATTGCGTTTCACACTTGTCCCATGCGTAGACATTGACGACAATAAAGTGCAGATGCACAACAAAAAAACAATTCTAAACAATAAGGTCATTTTAAGTAAAAAAAAAGTGCAAATATACTTAAGGCATTATACTTAGGTAAAAATACAGTATATATAAGACAAGACATAACTTAAAGTAAGTGTTCCAGCAGCGTTGGTTTGTTGTCTTAGTGCAACACAAGATTGTAGCAGCAGTAGTAGTAATATAAATAGTAGTAAAAAAAGAATACTTGAATATATAGCAGCAGGTGTGTGCAATTTGCAATGCAGAGGTAGTTATTTTTCAGTCCAGAGTGTTGTTTTGGTTCTTGGTTCAGAGTGTTTGTTTCCTTCT